>JACBWV010000525.1:0-45413 GCA_013435795.1 Chlamydomonas sp. ICE-L
AAAACACCCCAAATTTCAGACATGGGTTGGGTTTCATGGGGGGGGTGAACCACTAACACGGACCGTCTACCTAAGGGGAGCGGAAAAAAGGGGGAAACTATGGAGAGCAAGCAAGCAGCTTGGATGGGCTAATGGGCTACCCGAGAAACCGACCAAAAAAAAAAAAAAAATACAAAAAAAACCCCCCCCCCCCCCCCCCCCCACCCCCCCCCCCCCCCCCAGCCCCCCCCCCCCACCCCCCCATCCTGACATTGGTTTGGTTTCAATGGGTTTGTTCACCCGTACCCATGACCTTCTTACCTCCGTTTATCTTCACCAAGGGGGCACTACTTAGCAGACAGCAGCACTGCTTGATGGGCCTGGTTCTACCCGATACCCCGCCCCCCCCCCTACCCCCCCACCCCCGCCCACCACCCACCCCCCACCCCCCCCCTCCTGACTTGGTTTGGGTTTCATGGGTAGGTTTCACCGACCCCTGACCTTCTTCCCTCCGTTTATCTCACCAAGGGGGCCAGCTACTTGAGCAGACAGCAGCACTGCTTTGATGGGCACTGGTCTACCCGATACCCCCTCCCCCCCCCCCCCCCCCCCCCCCCCCTTCTGACCTAGGTTTGGGTTTCATTGGGTTTGGTTCACCCTACCCCTGACCTTCTTCCCTCCGTTTATCTTCACCAAGGGGGCAACTACTTGAGCAGACAGCAGCACTGCTTTGATGGGCACTGGTCTACCCGATACCCCCCCCCCCCCCCCCCCCCCCCCCCCCCCCCCCCCTTCCTGACCTTGGTTTGGGTTTCATTGGGTTTGGTTCACCCTACCCCTGACCTTCTTCCCTCCGTTTATCTTCACCAAGGGGGCAACTACTTGAGCAGACAGCAGCACTGCTTTGATGGGCACTGGTCTACCCGATACCCACCCACCCCCTCCTGACCTTGGTTTGGGTTTCATTGGGTTTGGTTCACCCTACCCCTCACCTTCGTCCCTCTGTCTATATTCAACCCACGGGGCCAGACTGAGCAGACAGCAGACTGCTGATGAGCACCTGCTTACCCAATACCCCCCAAAACAACCCCCCCCCAACCCCAACCCGCCACCCACAACCCACGACTAGGTTTGGGTTTCTTGGGTTGGGTTCCCCTACCCCTCACCTTAGTACCCTGCATCTTCACGAGGGGGCCAGCTACTTGAGCAGACAGCAGCACTGCTTTGATGAGCACTGCTTTACCCAATACCCCCCCCCCCCCCCCCCCCCCCCCCCCCCCCCACCCACCCACCCACTCCGCCCACCATCCCACGACCTAGGTTTGGGTTTCATTGGGTTTGGTTCACCCTACCCTTCACCTTCTTCCCCCTGTTTATCTTCACCGGGGGGCCAGCTATTTGAGCAGACACTAGCACTGCTTTGATGGGCACTGGTCTACCTGATACCCACCCCCCTCTCCCCGACCTAGGTTTGGGTTTGGTTTGGGTTTGGGTTTGGGTCAGGTTTAAGTTTAGGTTTGGGTTGGGGTTGGGTTGGTTTCGGGTAAGGTTTAGGTTTAGGTTTAGGTTGGGTTTGGGTTGGGTTTGGGTCAGGTTTAGGTCTAGGTTTGGTTTAGTTTGGGTTTGGGCCAGGTTTATGTTTATGTTTGGGTTGGGTTGGGTTGGGTTGGGTTGGGTTGGGTTGGTTGGTGGTTGGGTTGGGTTGGGTTGGGTTGGGTTCAGGTCAGGTTTAGATTTAGGTCTAGGTTTGGTTTGGGTTTGGGTCAGGTTTAGGTTCATGTTTGGGTTTGCTTTCCGTTTGGGTTTGGTTCACCATACCCCTCACCTTCATTCCTCTGTTTACGATCTCCACTGGAGCCCCATCTTCTTGAGCAGACACCAGCACTGCTTTGATGGGCACTGCTTGACACCGATACCCCCCAACCCCCCCCCCCCCCCCCCCCCCCCAACCCCCCCCCCCCCCCCCCCCCCTCCCCACCACACACACGCACACACACCGCCCCCTCCTGAACTAGGTTTGGTTTGGGTTCGGTCCACCCTACCCCTCACTTTCTTCCCTCCATCTACGATCTCCACGGGAGCCCCAGCGTCTTGAGCAAGAACCAGCACTGCTTGGATGGGCACTGCTTTACCTGATACCCCCCACCCACCCACCCACCCACCGACACTCACACCGACCTAGGTTTGGGTTAGGATCAGGTTTAGGTTGATGTTTGGGTTTGCTTTACGTTTGGGTTTGGTTCACCCCACCCTCACCTTCTTCCCTCCGTTTACAATCTCCACAGGAGCCCCATCTTCTTGACCAGACACCAGCACTGCCTTGGTGGGCACTGCTGTCCCAAATAACTCTTTACAACTCAATCCACTAAGGCTAGTCTGTGCGATTCTCTGAACCCCCTCCTTGGTGACAGCCTTGTCCACTTCTGCTCCGTGTACTACATTTCGCAATTGGGATACCTGTATGGGAAATGAAAAGATAAGTTGACGAGTCAAGGTGCGTCAACATATTTGTCAACATATTCGTCAATATATGTTGAGATTTCCGTCAAGATGCGTTCAGATATTTGTCAAAATGCGTTAAGATATTCATCAATATATTCATCAAGATACGTTGGGGAATTTGTCAAGATGTATTAATATATGTGTCAAGATGTGTTAACATATTTGTCAAGATATTAGCCAAGATGTGTTAAAAGGTATTTGCCGAGAAAAATTTCAGGATGCGTTGAGATATTCATCAAGATGCGTCAAAATATTTGTCAAGATACGATGAGATATTTGTCAAGATGCGTTAAGCTGTTCGTCAGGATGAGTTCAGACATTCGTCAAGATACCTGTCTAGATGAGTTAACCGATACAGTCATATTACATTACATTACATTACATTACATTGCAGTACATTACAGTACAGTGCATTGTCATAGGCAGGCCAGTGTTGACCCAGACAAGCCCTCCCCACCTTCCGGGGGGATCTTGCAACCATCCTTGTAATGAGGGGTTGCATTGAGGCATATGCATGGGACATAAAGAGACACACAAATAAGGATATGAAATACAGATTTTAAATCATCCTGTTTTGCTTCATGTATAATAAGGGGGCGGCAAAGGAACGATAGGTCTATACAGATGTATCGGTTTACATAGATCTATATAGATACATTGGCCTACATTGCGGGGTTCAAACCCCCTTGAGTGCGCTTGGGCCCGCCTGGAGGGTCGTCGACCGGCACGGTAACTGGTATCTAGATGCGATGTTGACTCGAGCATTGCATACTTACGATCCGGTTCCCTTAATCCCACTGGGCACGTCATTGTGAAAATTCTTGGATCTTTAAATTTCATTTTTTTCCTTCCCTATTTTCAATTTTCCAATTTTCAAATTTGGATTGGCCTACATAGATATTTTGGTCTATACATATCTATGTATAGGTATTGGTCTATATAGATCTACGTGTATCTATAGGCGCGAAGCGGATAGACCTATCAATACCCTTTTTCGGTGTGATACAAACAGGCATAATGTTTTGTTCATGTATCGGCCTAATACAACTAGATGCATTAGCCCACCACCCTCCTCATACAATTAAACCTATTACCCCACCACCCTCCTCAAGCCGCTAGCTATATTAACTCAACTCCCTCCTCATAACTAAATAAATAACCCCACCACCCTCCTAAAACAGCTAGCCATATTAACTCACCTCCCTCCTCATAACTAAATAAATTAACCCACCACCCTCCTCAAACCGCTAGCTATATTAACTCACCTCCCTCCTCATAACTAAATAAATTAACCCACCACCCTCCTCAAACCGCTAGCTATATTAACTCACCTCCCTCCTCACAACTAAATATAAATCAACCCACCACCCTTGTCAGAAAACTAAACATATTAACCCACCAACCTCCTCAAACCGCTAGCTATATTAGCCCACTACCCTCCTTACACAACTAAATATAAATTAACCCACCACCCTCTTATTACAACTTAACATTTAACCCACCAACCTCCTCAAACCGCTAACCATATTAGCCCACCACCCTCCTTTAACAACTAAATATATATCAACCCACCACCCTCTTATTACAACTTAACATATTAACCCACCAACCTCCTCAAATCACTAGCTATATTTACCCAACTCCCTCCTCATACAACTACATATATATTATACCACCACCTTCTTCTTACAATTACATGTCTTAAGCCACCACCCTCCTCAAACGCCTAGCTATATAAGCCTACCACCCTCCTCAAACAACTACATATATAATAACCCACCACCCTCTTCTTACAACTCAACATATTAACCCACCACCCTCCTCATACAACTACATGTATATTAATCCACCCACCATTTTCCTACCACTACATATATTATTATATTAAACCATCAACCTCCTCATACCGCTAAATATATTAACCCACCACCCTCTTCATACAACTAAACATATAAACCCACATCCCTCCTCATACAATAAAATACATTCTTATATTAACCCATCAACCTTATCATACCGCGAAATTTATTAACCCACCAACCTCCTATAACCGCTAAATATATTATCCCACCAACCTCCTCAAACTGCTAAATCTATTAACCCACCAATCTCCTCAAACCGCTATATATTTTAACTCATCAACCTTCTCAAACCACTAAATATATTTACCCACCAACCTCCTGAAACCGCTACATATATGAACCCACCAACCTCCTCAAACCGCTATATATTTTAACTCATCAACCTTCTCAAACCACTAAATATATTTACCCACAAACCTCCTGGAACCGCTACATATATGAATCCACCAACCTCCTCAAAACGCTAGATGTACAAACTGATCATGGTGAGGATTTGTAACCCACCTCGCCAAGGAGCTGCTTGTTCCGCCAACACTCTCTGCCATTTTTTAGCGTCGCGTGGGACGCTGTATATAACTTGCTTGATATGGATTTAGGGTCAAAGGGGACGCGACCCAAGAGGGAAAGCGCACACCTAGATACGGCAGATAGACAATATGATAACAAACGCTGACAGTTACCCACCTCGTCAAGGAGCTGCTTGTTCTGAATACGGTGGGCTTCCATCCTACCCAAAGATGCTGCAAGTGTGGCTTGGGCATCATCCAGAAGGGCGCGAAGCTGTTCGGGACGGAGCTCCACTGAATCTGTCATACTGCCTAGCTCTGCTTAGCAAAAGGAGTAGAGACTACTGCCTGCCTCCTGTAGGTTGTGGTAGATTATTTGAGGCTATTTCAGAATTTGCAGGCTATTTTAGCAGAAGGAGTGGCTGGAATGACTACCTTGTGTTTGACTGCCTTCAAAGGGCTACTTGTCCGAGGTTGTGTGACTCTGTAGAGGTTGTGCAGGTGGAGGGTACGAGTCATTATGCGGAAGGATAAGGAACAGCGAGATCTCTGCTGATTATGTGCTGAAGCACCTGACACATGGTTACCATGGTGTCACTCATAGCTTTTCATTTCAGCTACCGGCAGCAGCTTCTTGGCGGCTCCCCTGGCCGGGTATTCGACCAAATGGCTTGCCAACTAAAGCACCTGGAAGCTAGCTTTGCCAGTGCTCCAACTCAATGTATTTTTTCTATATGGCGGGCGCAGGAAGCTGCCTGAAATCTGCCATGAAATGCTGAAAATAAAAGCCCTGGCACCACTTCTCAACTCAGTGCCAGATCCATCAGCACACTAAAGTCTTGCATTTAACAGATTCCAGGTTTCAAGTCCTCTAGGAAATGCGTGCTATCGCAGGGTTGGGTCCTCTCTGTGCAGGATCAGAATGCAGGTTTTAGAACAGATTGGATTGGATGGGATTGTTCAATGTTTTTCAGCCAACCCTGGGCTGCTCACAGTCTTCCAATTCCAATTCCAATTCCCCCAGTGCTTTACCCACGGAAACCAGGGAGCAAACAAACATCATTAGAGAAATCAGATTTACTCAGACTATTGGCTTGAGATAGGGCTTCAGGCCTACCCACGTGTTGGGTTAGTTTCTTTGAGACTGATCTAAGTAACTAGATGACTGTCAGTACCTGATTATTTTGTGTCTTTGACCAGAGCTAGAGAGGTCCTGGCCGGCCCTTCTCCTTTCCTTTGGCTCCTGGACGGCTCAGGTCGAATGCTGAGGAAGTTGAGGGACCTTCGAGGGAGTCCGATGAACGAGGGAATGAATGAAAGTCGACGTCAGCAGGCTTGGCTTGAGGAACTAAGGAAGGTGGAAGCAGATGCAGGCAGTAGAGGTCGGTTGGGCGGTGATGAGAGCTCTGCAATCGTCCCAGATTCCTGCTGCTACAGAGGGCTCCAAGGAAAATGGAGCGAGCAGGAAATATAAGAGATAGTTCTGGGAAAGATCGAGAAGGGCTTGTGCACCAACGGTGAGGCCGAGCGATTCGTTGGGTTGCTACGGGATGCTTGGTCGGTTCCTTCTCGCGAGCAGACGCAGCCGAGACCAGGGTTGAGCTAAACAGACAATCGATCTAGAACGGGGTAATGTACCAGCGCGGTACACATCACCATCATACCACATCACCCGGTGACATCACCCATCAGACCATCTGACCATCAGACCAAGCCAAAGATTCCAGTGTGTCAGCGAGCTTCATTGTCCTCGTTGGGGTTTTACTCTGGACGTTTTTGAGCTTAGTTGGGCAATGGAGATTTGATGACAGAAATGAACTTGAGAGTTATCCTGGAAGTTGGTTTAATGCAAGCAATGAAGCAACATATGAATTAGGATACCGTAATTAAGAAAAAGTGCTAGGAGGGCAGGAAATGAGTCAAGGATTAGCAAAACCACTTAGAAAGTGTTTCGATGTTGCTCAAGCGCCGTATAGTCTTCAGGTTTATAATATTGTAATGGTCATATAGCCTGTACCAGAAGCTCACGTTGACCCATCGAAGTCTTATGTTTGACTGTTGTTCTATATAATGATGATATGATGAAGCCATGAAGTCAAAGTGCTCAGGGCGCTGACGCCTGAAATCCGCTGATCCAGCGCCAGCACTTATCTGTGCACATGCACCCGCTCACCCAGGTATTGCAGTGCACCTCGTGCACCTGCACCGAATTACCCGCCCATGGCATGGGTGACGTCACCGACCATGATGACCTGTGAACCTCCGTCATGGCGCCATGGCGGTTGTGGCCCTGGCTGGATCTAGGCATGATTTAGATCTTCGTAGCACGCTACATCGATTCTTCCTGCCTATTGTCTCTTGCGACGTCCATCGATTTTTGAGCTTGCCAACATGCGCATTAATACAATGCGGACAGCCATGCGGACGAGCACTAGCAACCGCCCCGCCCTTCGAGTAGCACCGGGTACTGGGACTTGTTCCTGTTCGTTAATCCACGCATCCTGGCATCTTTCTTTCATCCTTCCATGCACCTGCATCAGAACCTCCTGGTGTATTTCTTTCGGCAGCTCATACATTCTTGAGTTCTTTCATGACCCCCGATACCAAGATTAAGCTCTTCTTGACACTCACAGATCACGTATTGCGCTTAGTACGCGTACCAACGACTGAATGCTCTCTCCTGCATCCAATGCCCAGGTCCGGCAGCGTTTCGAACTATCCGGCCGAGGGTTGTCCTCGTGCGCGCTACTAGCCAGGTAAATACTTCATAGCATGGTGGCATGGCATCACCCTATTGGACAAAGCCAAGCCAAGCCAAGCCGTAATAGCATTATCGTTAGTTTATACTGCTGTTTATGACCTGGACGTATCGTCTTGTACTCAGGAGTGTGGTGTAATAGCGTTCACTCACCCATTTGGACTATATTTCATGGTGTGGGCAAATCTTGGGTCAGCGCTGGCCCTTAGTTAACAATGAAACAGGATATAGATATTAGGTATAGGCGATTACGCTGCTTCCAGTAGTGTGGTTGTCGTACCGAGGTTGAGTTCTCATTGGGGGCCAGTAACAATTATCTGATGAGCTACCAGTGCTATCAACAAAACAAGCAAATAAGAAACAATGACCCACAAGAACAAAAGAAAGGGCTGCAAACAAACACTTACAGGCATGTGCACGAAAACAAACATAAACATACAAACTCCATTCAAAGGGGGAGTACAAAAACCACCACCACCTACCTTCAGGCTACATTTTAAAGTACAAGCACTACCACCACCTACCTTTAGGCTACCTTTTCAAGTACAAGCAGTACCACCACCTACTTTAAGGCTACCTTTCATATATGCATACGATCATACAATTATATGGCGTATACAAATTAAAATATGTGTTAACTTCCCAACCCCAGACATGTCTTGTGCGTATGTCAGCGCACGCTAGTAGGTTTAAAAACTTGTACCATAAAAAAATATGGGGAACCTCTACATTTAGGGATGGGATTGGGCCCGCTTTGCTTTGTATGCTATTTATATATGATTTATTAACATATTTGAAATGGTTTGTTTGTAAATCTGGTTGTATACTTGTCTTCGATATGTCGAGGTCATCTTAGATCGTGATCAAATCATTTTTCTGATTTCAAGAACCACGCTTGTCATCTAACAGTAATATAATGTAATTAATCATCCGAATCAAAGCATTTTCCGATGTAAAAAAAGAAATACTCACACGTATAATCTGATGGTTGAGGATCTGTCTATGACAATTATGTAATTTAATTTATCGTTTGAGTCAAAGCATTTTCTATGTAAAAAACAAAATCCCACACTTTTCATCTGACAATAATGTAATGTAATTAGCAATCTGAATCAAGTTATTTTCCGATAAAAGAAAACAGAGACCTACGTTTATAATCTTAAGGTGGAGGGCCTGTCTATGACAATAATGTAATATAATAAGGTATGGGAAGCAAACATATGTTTTTCATTGTATACGCCGTATAGACGTATGCATGTAAACGTGTAAAACGTATGTAAATTGTTTGCACTTCTGGAGAAAATACTTGTACATGGGTTGAAAGGTATTGCCGCGTTACTAATTGCATTGGCATCACACATGAGAACTCTCAGAAAATATATCTGGCAAGTTAAGGTTGTCCAACTCTCAGAAAAAGAAATCACGACCAAAAAGCGTGTCGACCAAGGAGCCAATCTACGGGAGTCATTAAATGCCAGTTGGTCTATTATATATAGGGGTCGGCATTGTCATATAATATTAGTGAATAAATAATATTACATAATATTACTCAGACGAGCCGTCTCACCAGAATTTGAATTGATTTGAAAAACTAATATACTTGTGGCACTAAAATAATATTAGTTAACATTAGTTTTTCAAACACTAGTATTAGTTGCCGTTCCCTAATTATATAACTGTATAAGTGTATAATAATGTAAGTTTATAACTGTATTGCAATATTGCCCGTGTTCACACTGCACTAGGCTTGCACCATAATCCTCCAAGCCCACGTAGGAGCATAGCTTGTGGAATGGAAGGCTCGGTGGCGCTCTGATGTGTGTGCCATCCTGGCTATCTAAATCAAACTTTAGGCCAAATGTATACAACATGGTGCATGTGAAAGGTGGATTGTATTGCATATTGTGATTAAGGAGGTCAGTAGCTTTCCAATGAGCTATCTAAATAATACAATTAATGAAAACCAAGAAAGTTAAGTGCTGGGATACGTGCTGTACTTCTCTAAGTACAGAATACATGTATAAACATAAACAACGTATATAAGGTCGATTCGGGAAGAAATAACGGCGTATTTGTACGTTTATATGTCAGCCTAACCATCAATATAATTTATTTGTGTAATAAAAATTTCTGATTTACAAAAAACAAATACCCACGTTTATAATATGAAGGTGGAGGATCTGTCTGTGAAAATGTTGTAATATAATTATTAATTTGAATCAAAGCATTTTCTGATAATAAAACAAATACAATAATGCAGTGTAATTTTTTAATTAAAAATTTGAACCAAAGCATTTTCTGATTTCAAACATCCCCACATCCACAATCTAAAGGTGGAGGACCTCCTCCTGAAGGGAAAGGAGCGCTACCTGGCAAAAGATCTACCCTCTGCCCTCAAGGTTTTTGAGGATGTCATGAATAAGGTATGTGTCGTTTTTCTTTGGGTGGCGTAAAAGGTAATGATAACGCCTGGTGGGGCGTGGTGTTAAGGGAACCCGTCGTACGCGGCCGGAGAACGGTCTACCACCTCGACTGGACAAGCTACCATCGCGGTTGACAACGACCTGCAACGCTAAGAGTGACCGTAGGGGGAATCGAACCCCCAACCCTTCGTCGTTAAAGTGATTTGGTGTACCACTAGACCAATCGTATCACTGAAACGGGCTCACTTTGGGTGGCGCAGTAAATATGGCGGTATGATGGAAACGTCATTGATATAAAAATGAAGTGGGCATGTGGTTATAGTAACTGTTATTTTGGGTGCTGGTGGTGTGATGGTGTTTGTGTTGGATGCGGTACAGACAGACAGATAGGCAGACAGACAGACACACACACACACACACACACACAGACACACAGACAGACACACAGGCAGACAGACTGACACACAGACAGACAGACAGACAGACATGCACATATACTCATCCAGAGTCCATATTGATCTCCTCACCCCCCCCCCCCCCCCCCCCACACACACACACCACCAAACCTCCCACCACACACACACCATTACCTACACCACCACCCTACCCACACTTACTTGACATATAAGGAGAGGCATGAGGTAGCATAAGCTGACTCTAGTGCCTGCAGCATGGACTCCCACCCACCCACCCACCACCCCTCCCACCTGGCCCCCACCAAACCTCCCACCACCCACCCACCCTCCACCCACCCACCCACCCACCCACCACCCAAACCCAAACACGGTAGGGCAAGTCCCTTTAGCCTATTTGACCTACCTCTGGACTGTAATAGACAGACAGACAGATAGGCAGACAGACAGACAGACAGACAGATAGGCAGACAGACAGACAGTCAGACAGACAGACAGACAGACAGACAGACAGATAGGCAGACAGATAGACAGACAGATAGGCAGACAGACAGACAGACAGACAGATAGGCAGACAGACAGACAGATAGGCAGACAGACAGACAGGCAGACAGACAGATAGGCAGACAGAAAGACAGACAGACAGACAGACAGATAGGCAGACAGACAGACAGACAGTCAGACAGACAGACTGATAGGCAGACAGACAGACAGATAGGCAGACAGACAGACAGACAGACAGATAGGCAGACAGACAGACAGACAGTCAGACAGACAGACAGATAGGCAGACAGACAGACAGACAGACAGACAGTCAGACAGACAGACAGACAGAACAAGATAGGCGACAGACAGACAGAAAATTTTTAGGGGGGGGCAAGACAGACAGACAGATTGGCAGACAGACAGACAGACAGTCAGACAGATAGGCAGACAGACAGACAGACACACATACACACAGACACACAGGCAGACAGACTGACACACAGGCAGACAGACTGACACACAGACAGACAGACAGACAGACAGACAGACAGACAGACATGCACATATACTCATCCAGAGTCCATATTGATCTTCTCCCCCCCACCCACCCACCCACACACACACACACCAACAAATCTCCCACCACACACACACACCATTACCTACACCACACCCCTACCCACACTTACTTGATATCTAAGGAGAGGCATGAGGTAGCATAAGCTGACTCTTTCTAGGCCTGCCAGCATGGAACTCACCACCCACCCACCCACCCACCACTCGTCTGTATGAACACCGGGCTCCGCCACCCAAACCGCCCAAACCCACCCGCCATCCCCGCCGCGCCATTCCGGGACGCACACCACCAGGAACGCCCCACCAAAACAGGAAAAAAAAAAAAAAGAAAAAAAAAAAATAATAAACAAGAAACAAGGGAAAAAAATAAAAAAGAATAAAAAAAAAAAAGAAAAAACAAGAAAAAAAAAAAACAAAAAAAAAAAAAAAAACAAAAAAAAAAGAAAAAAAAAAAAAAAAAAAAGGAACGACAAAGCGGAAAAGACCAACAGCAAACAAAAACAAAAGAAAAAAAAAAAAAAAAAAAAAAACAAAAAAAAAAATAAATAAAGGAAAAAACAAAAAGAAAAAAAAAAAAAACAATCCACCAAACCAACACAACACCATCAAACAAAAAAAAAAAAAAAACACAAAAAACGGGAAAAAAAAAAAAAAACAACCCTCCCAACTGGACCCCAACCAAACCTCCCCAACACCCACCTCAACCCACCCACCACCCACACACACCCACACACCACCCACACACCACCCACACCAAACACCCACCACCCCTCCCACCTGGACCCCCACCCCCAAACCTCCCACCACCCACCCCTCCACCACCCACAACCCACACACCACCGCACCCCACCAACACACCACCCACACACCACCCCTCCCACCGGCCCCCACCAAACCCTCCCACCACCCACCCTCCACCCATAAAAAAAAATCAAAAAAAAAAAAAAAAATGAAAAATAAAACAAAAAATAAAAAAACAAAAAAAAAACATAAAAAAAAAAAAAAAGAAAAAATGGCAAAAAAAAAAAAGAAAATATCAAAAAAAATAAAAAAAAAAAAAAAACGAAAAAAAAAAAAAAAAAAAAAAAAAAAAAAAAAAAAAAAAAAAAAGAAATAAGGGAAAAAAAAAAAAAGAAATAAAAAAAAAAAGAAAAAAAAAAAACAAAAAAAAAAACCAAACAAAAAACAAAAAAACAACAAAAAACAAAAAAAAAAACAAAGAAAAAACACAAAAAAAAGAAAACAAGAAAAAAAAAAAAAAAAAAAAACAGAAAACAGGGAAAAAAAAAAACGAAAAAAAAAACAAAAAAAAAAACAAACAAAAAAAAAAAAAAAAAAAAACAACCAAACAAAAACCCACAAACCAACAACAACCAAAACAAACACAAAACAAAAAACACCCAAAACCCCTACCCCTGGACCCCCAAAAAAAATCACACCACCAACACACCAGGCCACCCACACCCCACCCACCCCCCTCCCACCTGCCCCCAACAAAACTCCACCCACCCATACACAACCCACCCACCACCACCACACCACCCACCAACCACCCCTCACACCACCCCACCCACCAAACCTCCCACCACCCACTCCACCACCCACCACCACCCCTCCCACCACCCACCCTCCACCCACCACCACCCACCCACCACCCACCCACCACCCACCACCACCCCACTACCACCTGGCCCCACCAAACCTCCCACACCCACCCTCACACTTTTGCTGCAGACTGACATCTCTAATGAAGAGCGGCTAGCCGCGATGTATGGTGCCATGTCAGTTCACTGCTCCTTTGGGGATGTTGAGGTTGCTCAAATGACACTCAGAGGTAGGGGACTATATCTAGGGGTCAGCTATGTTATATAATATTAGTGAATAAATCATATTAAATAATATTTTAAGCGGACGAGCCGTCTCACCAGAATTTCAAATTTATTTTAAAAAACTAATATTATTGTGACACTATTAATATTAGTTCATATTAGTTATTTCAACGACTTATATTAGTTGCCGTTCCCTAACTATATCCACTGCAATATGGGGGGTCTTCGGCACCCTCTAATTTGGCTTGAAAGGGTGCAATGTGGGTGGGGCTGCAGACTGACATCTCTAATGAAGAGCGGCTAGCCGCGATGTATGGTGCCATGTCAGTTCACTGCTCTTTTGGGGATGTTGAGGTTGCTCAAATGGCACTCAGAGGTCGGGGACTGTATTCACTGCAATTTGGGGTGTCTGGGGTGTGGGTGGGGAGTTGGGTGTGGGGTCCATTGGGGGGTGTCTGGGGTGTGGGTGTGGGTATGGGGTGTGGGGTCAATTTGGGGGGTATGGGGTGTGGGTGTGGTATGGGGCTGTGGGGCTCAATTTGGGGGTCTCGCGGGTGTGGGGGTGTTGTGGGTATGGGGTGTGGGGTCTCAATTTGGGGGGTCTGGGGTGTGGGTGTGGGTATGGGGTGTGGGGTCCATTTGGGGGGTCTGGGCTGTGGGTGTGGGTATGGGGTGTGGGAGTCAATTTGGGGGGGTTGGGGTGTGGGTGTGGGTATGGGGTGCTGGGGTCAATTTGGGGGGCTGGGTGTGGGTGTGGGTATGGGTGTGTGGTCAAGTTGGGGTGTCTGGGGTGTGGGTGTGGGTATGGGGTGTGGGGTTCATTTGGGGGGTCTGGGGTCTGGGTATGGGGTGTGGGGTCAATTTGGGGGGTCTGGGGTGTGGGTGTGGGTAAAGGGTGTGGGGTCAATTTGGGGGGTCTTCGTCACCCTTTAATTTTGCTTGAAAGGGTGCCATATGGCCATATGGGTGAGAAGGGTGCTGTAGCGGAGCAGAAAAGAGTGCCGAAGACCTCTCCTATGCCTACCACCACCACCACCACCACCACCATTCTTTGCCGGCCTGCCACACAAAAAAACCTCACACCCTCATCTGCTCATCCTCTCATCCCCTCGTCCCCGGACCCCCCTCACCCCCTCTCTCACCCTCTCCGTTACACTCTCTCACCCCCTCGTCCCCTGATCCCCTTCGCCCCCTCAACCCCCTCAACCCCCTCGCCGCCCTCACCCCCTTCTCTCATCCTCTCCAACACACTCTCTCTCACCCCTTGTCCCCTGATCCCCTTCGCCCCTCAACCCCCTCAACCCCCTCGCCGCCCTCACCCCCTTCTCTCATCCTCTCAAACACCACGCTCTCGTCTCTCTCACCCCACTTCGTCCGCCTGATCCCCCATTCGCGCCATTCCGCTTCCCCGTCAAACCCCCTCAACGGCCCTCACTCAACCCCCGCAAAAACCCCTCTCCTCCCTCAACGCACGACCCCCTTCTCCCAATCCTCTCCAACACCTCTCACTCTCAGGTTTCGCAGACTGCCAACGCTTCCAAGTAACGCCATCAGCAAATTGGTCTTGGACTTTCGAGGAGGAGCTGCCAAACACCTGCCAACACCAACTATTGTGGACAATCTGTCCGGTGGATAATAAATTGTTATTGTTGCTATTTGTATACAGGTGGTTTATACTGACAACACATCTGTCCAGGTGGTTATTATGGTTATTGTGGTTGTTGTGACATCTGTCCAGGTGGTTATTCTTGTTACGGTGTCTTCAAACTTTATTATCTTGGGTTAAGGTTTTTCCTTTAATCTTCAAACTTTATTTTAATAAACTTGTATCTTCAAACTTTATTTAAACTTTATTTACCGAACCCAACCCAACTATTGTGACATAGGTCCAGGTGGTTATTCCTTACATCTTAAAACATTTTTTTCCTGGGGTGAAGGTATAACATGTAAATATCATTCGGTGTAGGATTCAGGGTTAGCATTATTGTGCTGTGCTGTACTGTGCTGGGCAGTACTTATGTTTCTGTTACAGATTCATGCTTTCAGAGTTTGAATCGTTGTGCTGTTCTGTGCTGGGCTGGGCAGTACCTCTGTTTCTGTTACAGATTCATACTTTCAGAGTTTGAAACATTGTGCTGTGCTGTGCTGTGCTGGGCAGTCCTTCTGTTTCTGTTACAGATTCATACTTTCAGAGCTTGAAACATTGTGCTGTGCTGTGCTGTGTTCACTGCGTCCAACCACCATTGCTGCAAAGTACTAATTCTTGTGCTTCATTTGCGCTTCCAGATCATGATCCAGCTTAAGAATTTCAACAAGAAGCTTCGAACCAACATGGCAACCAAGCCCCGGAAACCTAAAGCAGACAGGCAGCAGTATGTGTACGACGCACCAAGCAAGGGCGAAAAGGCTGAGCTGGATTTAGCTAGCATCCTAGGAACACCGGGAGAGGATGGTATTGATGATGGCCTTGCTATCGATGCATCTCCACTAGGTAGGTTTGGGGGGGTGGGGGGTGGTGTGTGTGTGGAGTGGGGGTTGGGGGGGGTTTGTGGGGGGGGGGGTGGGGGGGTGTAAAAGCTGAGCTGGATTTACGTGAGCATTTTAGAACACCCCGGGAGAGATGGTATTGATGGTTTGGGGCCTTCTATGATGCATCACCACTAGGTAGGTTCTTTTGGGGGGTGGGGTGGGGTGGTGTGTGTGTGGGGGGGGGGGGTTGCAGGAGTGTGTTTGTGTTTGGGGGGGGGGGTCTTGGAACACTTCCATCGCAGTTCGGATGGCCTGACTATCGATGCGTTCGCTACTAGGTAGGTTTTTGGGGGGGGGGGTTGCTGGAGTGGGGTGTGATTGGAGGTCTTGTTACCACTTTCCAATTGCATTGCTGACTGGCCTGTCCTATCGATGCGTCGCCACTAAGATATTTTTTTTGTTTGTGTGTGTGTGTGTGTGGGGGGGGGGGGGGGTGGGGGCGGCAGGGGTAGGGGGGGGGGGGGGGGCGGGCGGGGTGAGGGGGTTAGGTCCTATTTGTTTTTTTTTGTTTTCTTTTTTGTTTTTGTTTTTTTATTTTTTGTGTTTTTTTTTTTTTTTTTTTCGTTTTTTTATTTTTACACCCTTTCTTTTTTTTTTTGTTTGTCTTTTTTTTTTTATCTTTTTTTTTTTGGTGTGGCTGGTTCTGTACAATTGCAATTGTTGTAAGTCGGTGATGCTTTGTTTGCCTTCATTCCTGATCACAGTCTGTTTCTTGCTTGGACAATGCTGGTGCTAGCTGGCTTGGCTTGGCCTAGCCTAGGCCTGGTCACTCACCTGGTCATTACTGCTCACAGTCACTGTTTCTTTTGGGGGCAACAAGTAGCAGCTTCCAGGCAGATCCGTTTCCATGTCCTATGAATAAATACACATTTCTACCCCACCCCACCCCCACACACTCACACACTCACACACACACACCTTCACCCTCCTTCCCCCCACCCCAACCCCCACCCCAACCCCCCACACTTACACTCACAAACACTTCACCCTCCTCCCCCCCTCCCCCCACCCCCCCACCCCCACTCACTGCACACACACACAACCACCCACAACACTTCACCCCACCCTCCCCCACTCTCCCATAGCAACCCACCTCACACACACCCCTTCCATCCCCCTCTTCTTCCCCCTTCCCCCCCCCCCCCCTCGTCCCCCCCCCCCTCTTCCCCCCCCCTCCTGCTGGTCTCCCCACCTTTCTCCCTCCCCCGCCTCCCGCCCCGCCGGACCCCCCTCAGCACCACCCCCCCACCCCATTCCCTCCCCCTCCCCCCCCCCCTCCGTCCCCGCCCCAGATCTCCTACTCTCGGTCCCCTCGTACTTTTGCCTCTTTGATCGTAGTTGGTCGTATTATCAGGTAGGCCACATTTCTCTTCATTTGCTGCCTGGAATTCGTTTTTCCCCAAATGACGATGGTATCACTTAGATTGTAAAGGCTGAACGGCAACTCAATGATGGCGTTATTGACCAAGACGAGTATATATATATGAGTCCTATGACCATCATACAAAAATCATATTATTTATATATATGTAGAATGCCCAAGGCCAAAATTACGCGGTATCAGACCGCCGGCTCGTAGTAATCATATTGAGGACAGTTATATCATGATATCATATTGCCGATCCCTACCTAGATGATGAGTGCAACTACCAAATTAGGAATAGTTCTACAGGACCAAGTGTTCGTGGTCGCTGTCAACCGCCATGGTAGCTTTGACCAGGTAAAGTAGCAGCCCGTTCCTACCGCCGTAAGACGGGGCTCCCTTTATACCACACCCCACCAGGCGTTATCATTACCAGGGAGGGCTACAATAACAAGCTCTAAATAACCTGGTAATCTCCCCAAATAATCGCGAGGGCGTGACTGAGGACCTGAGGTGTAGTAGTGAGGGGATGCGTGAACAAGAGCTTGTGACATGTACACACAGTGTTATGTTGATTAAGATATGATAGTTGGAACCAGGGTTGTCCAAACGGACCCCAGGAGTTGCTTCCTGGGACGCACCCAAATGGGTAGGTTGCGTCCAGGGACGCAGCCAATTTTCGTAGGTTGCGTCCTGGGACGCAGTAAAGTTTGAAGGTTGCGTCCCAAAATTTCCTCTTTCCCTTCCTCTCGATTTTCCTCCGATCCCCCTCCCCACAGCAACAACGCGCTTTGAGTCCTTCCCCACTGCGTAGCAAGTTTTATTCTTTCCATCGCTTTGATGCGCTCCCCCTGGCGTCCCATTCCATCGATTCATTGAGTCTTTTACAATAATATTTATGGACGTGTGCATGGCTGCGACACGTAGCTGCGGCAGCAACAGCAGCAAGCAGCAGCGGGCTGGCAAACAAAATATTCATCCCCAGGCCTTCGCTTCTTGGTCGGGAAAGTCATGGGGCGATGGTCAGGGCCGAGAGATTGCATTTTGACGGTTGCGAGATATGTTTTTGTTTATGGAGATTCAAGATAAATCGATTCACACATTCAAAAATCGACCAGAATAAATCGAATCACAATCAAATGATCAAAAAAATCTCTAGGCTTTTTAGAACACAAGGGTGTCTGTTGATAAAAACCCCCCCTCTATTGTTGGTCCCAACTCAGGAAGGCCTGGTGGCATGTGGGGGGTTTTTTTTAGGAGCAGTTCGAGTCCCTATAAATTATGTGGCTGACATAGACTTGCCTTTGCGTCCTGCACCACCCACTGAGTCACAAGCTTCGCATGTCGGACTCTCAGACTCCTCGGGGGGGCGTCATTGGGACGCATGAGAACGCAGGGAATAAGTGAGGACGCAAACAACTTCCAATACAACAGGCGTTCACACTCGGACGCTAAAACCAATCTATTGTGGCTGCTTCCGGGACGCAACACGACCCTGCCAATTATTTGGCCGAGACCTCGTGTGACGACAACGGCTCTCTCCCCATTGTTTGTGCATTCCAGGGACGCAAGACGACTCGTCTGGACTACCTCTTGTTTGGAACGTCTCGCAACTTGAACATGTTACGTACCTTACGGTTAGGTCCAGCAATTTGGCTGCCTCGCCGCACATCTTCGTCAGACGTACCCGTCACAAGTTTGATCTAGTTGGATGACACCCCGCCCACACACGACCACACATACACACCATCACATGGCAGTGGGAGCTTGTCTTGTCCGTGGTCAACAGGGAAGTGGGTGCGTATCTGGTGACCAAATGTGTTCGTTTGGGGGGTCGTGGGGTGGTACTCTGTGCCCTCTTACTCTATGCAATATTGTAAGGAGTGGCACCACCCATTCGAACTGAAATCCTTCCGTGCCGACTGTTTTGGTGTTGCTGTGGATCACCCACCCCTCCGCGGACTAAAGTCCTTTACACTTACAAAAAAATCCCCCCACCACCGCCCCCCGTAATTTGGTGGTGAGGGCTTTGTCTGTCGTCTAAGGTGACAAACAATAAAAACGGCTGGTTGGCAATGGCACCGTTCACAAATTTCAGTTTCAGAGAATAAGGCTTTTCGCCTCGAAGGTTGGGTCTCTAGCTCAAGTCTCGAGGATTTTCCAAACTGTCATATCCGGACAGTATGCTCCCTGCTGTCCGTGGATGTTGGGGTAGCAAGACGGTGAGAAGCCCAGAGTTGGCTGGAAACTATGTAACAATCCAATCCAACCCAACGGCAAGCTTTACACATGACATCTAGAAAAACAGTACTACGAACCTGCAGCAAACAAATTAAGCGTATTCGTATCCAGAACTCCGGTGGCTGGACCCCAGAGCAGCAAACCGCTGGCTCCAAATATATTGCAATCAGGTCTATTGGGGAATTTGGCGTCTATGTGTATGCAACGCAGGTAAAACTGTCATCGATACCTTATCAGGTCCACAGGTTTCTAGGAACCCGGCGATTCCACAACTATAATTAAATCGTCATCCCACATGGGATGATAATTTAATTGTGTGATTCTTATCACTTACTGGTTGGGTGGTTAGTACAAGACGTCCATGGTCGTGGCCCACACAGCTTACCCATCTTCTAAATTTCAAAATGTTGGTTAGTTGGCCCAGTGCAAGCAAACGGGCTGCCCCCCTCAACCTCACGCCTCGTAATAAGGCGTACTGTTTATTTATTTCCAGAAGCCCGCAACCATGGCCTTTGAAATGAGCCGCCGTCAGTAACAAAGCACTCCAAAGCCTACACACTCAAAATACGTAAAAACAGTTCAAACAGTGTTCTGGAAGCGAGGCAGCCAACAAAGGTAAACGAGGCAGGTTGACCCCAGTTCAAGCAAACGGGCTGGCCCCTTAATCTCACGCCTTGCAATAAGGTGCACTTTTTATGTATATATTTTAGTTATTCCAAAAGCCTACAATCATGGCAAGCAAGTCAAAAGGATTTCACAATAGGAAATTTCTGAAAGCGGCTTCCCCCCCCCCCCGCCCTCCCAAAACATTTTCCGACTTTTTCCAATGGTTTCGGGGCTTACGACCCCTTTAGGCCCCGAGTCCAACGTGCGGTACTCGAGCAACTTCCTCACTACCCCCTGACTATTCATGTATTTATTTTAGTTTTGCCAGAAGCCCACAATCATGGCAAGCACGTCGAAGCGGGTGGATGGCAGCGGCGAGGCAGTCTCCAAGCTCCATGTCAATTTGGCATCCACAGGAGCGAGACGTCCACCCGAGACCTTCTCAAGCCGCCTTGCAGCCACAATACCTAACACTGCCATGGACGCTACCTCATACACTGAATTTTGAGCAACTGCACCTGCAGGGATTGTCAATAGGAATAGCTCCGGTCGGTAAATCGATTTGTTTGGAAAACCATTCATACCTACATACATACATCCAGTACATACATAATACATACATACATACATACATACTCCTACATACATACATACATACAATAGCAATCCATCACAACAACAGACATACATCCATACATACATACTACATACATACATACATACATACATACATACATACATACAGCTACATACATACATTACATAAATACATACTACATACAACATACTACATACATACATACATACTCTACATAATAATACATACTACATACTACAGACATCCTACATACTTAAATACATAAATAACTACATACATACACACTTACATACATACATCCATACACATACATACATACATACATAATACATACATACATAACATATCGTGACATACATCTACACTAGTCACACATACAGACAATACATACATACATATCATACATACATACATACTGCACCATACAGACATAACTACAGTACGTACACAGTACCACTACATACATACAATACCTTCATACACATACAATACATACATACAGTACATACAATACACTACATAATACATACAGACAGACATACCTACACTACATACATACCATACATCATACATACATACATACATACATACATACCAAATGGCAACATACATACATAGAAATATGGGAGCAACAAAACAAAAAATGGGGTCCTCCTCCACTGAATTTGAGCACCTGCACCTGAAGCAGGGTACTACCAAGCGCGTGCGGCAGCGCAGTGCCGTGCTGCCTTTTTGAGCCCCTCTGCGCGTTTCGCACAGTTTTTTCAACCCCCTGTGGGCGCAGCGCGCAGTTTTTGCACTTTTTACGCTAAAAAGCGCTGACCAATTCGACGTTTGTGCGCTTTAAGCGCTGACCAATTTGGCAACTAGTAGTACCCTGACCTGAAGACAGCCCAAAGACAGCCTAAAGGCTGTCCAAACAGAGTTTGCCCAGAGGGATTGACCACAGCTGTTGTCTATGGAGAGGTCATGAAAAGAAAGTGCCTTGGTTATGTCTGTTTATCAATAGGAATGGCTCACATCGGTAAGATGCCTGTTTGGTACTAGTGGCACTTGGGGGGTGGACGTGGGGGTGGTGTGTGCTAACAAGTGTGCGCGTTAATCAATAAACTAGTTATAAGTCGATCTGTGTTGTGTGATGTGTGTGTGTGTGGTGTGTGTGTGCAACCAAGACAACTAGCGCAACTTACAACATGAATGGCTCACGTCGGTAGAATGCCTGTTTTTGGTACTTAGTGGGTCGATTGGGGGTGTGGTCAGCGTTGGGGTTGTTGGCGGCTTTGTTTTTGTGGTTTTACGGGGTGGGTGGTGTGGTGGCGCTTGGCTAGTGATGGGGATCGGGGTGGTGGGACAGTAAGTGAGAGTGCTGGGTCTTCCCTCTCAGGCTAAGCAAAGACAGACCTGTTGTGGTGTAGCTTATTGGTCGACCTTGGTTGTGTGGTGACGGTTAATCGAGGGGGGTGGCTGATGGAGTGGGGGGTGGTGGAGGTGGGGATGGGGGTGTGGTGGTGGGGGTAATGTGTGTGGGGGGTGGGGGTCAGAGGGGGGGGGGGATGCCAACTAGGGGGGTGGGATGGGACCTGGGGGGGGGGCGTGAGTAGTGAGATGCTGGTCTTCCCTCTCCGGGTAAGATGCCTGTTTATTACTTATTGGTCGATTGGGGGCGGGGGTGGAGGTAGTGATAGGAGGGGGGGTGGTGGACCGGCAATGGGGATGGGGTAGGAGTCAAGGCGGTGGGGTGGAACAGTGGGGATGATGAATAGGGAATGAGGGTCATGGGGGTCGAAGTATGGGGGTGTGGCAGGGGTAGGTCGAGTTGGGTTGGCGAGTAGTTGCGTTGGAGGTGGTGGTTTAGGAGTAGGGGTGGTCGTGGTCCGTGAAGTGGGGGGTGGGTCGTGCGGTAGTGCGCTGGGTGCGGTGGGGTGTTGACACAGAGACCTTGTTAGGTCGTAGTCATGTCGGAAACGAGTGGGTGTTGGTGGCATGTCAGTGGTTGATTGGGGTAAGACAGTGGGGAGGGTGTGTTGGATGAGAATGGGAGTGTACTTTCCTCATGGTAAGAAGCTTGGTTAGTAAGTAAATACAGGCTTGGTCAAATCATCCACTGAGCACGAACTCAGGGCCCGCTCGCGCTGGCCGGTATTGAAACAATGGTTTAGGGTCGATGGATGGGTGGTGTGTGTTTTGGTGGTTGGTGGTGGGCCTGGTGGTGGTGGTGGTGGTGATGCTGATGATGCCTGACTCCTGTATCGCCTAGGGTTAGGGATGGCAGCAGGTGGTCGTGTTGGTGGTGATGGTGGTGATGGTGGTGGTGGTGGTGGTGGTGGTGGTGGTGGTGGTGTGGTGGTGTTGGTGGTGGGTGGTGGTGTGTTGGTGGTGGTGGTGTTGGTGGGGTGGTGGTGGGTGGTGTTGGTGGTGGTGGTGGTGTTGGTGGTGGTGTTGGTGGTAACAGCATTAATTTATTCGTCAGACAGCGAACGGTGCCCGTCGTTGATTGGCCGAATACTCTTGTCGAGTAGTGATGTTTAAGCGATGACCTACAATAGCAATACGTCATGAGCGGCACCAGGTATTGACTGAGTAATGGTAGTGAGTATCAGAGAGATGCTGGCGATAACGGCTGGCTAGTATGATAGTGGCGACTGAGAGTATGGTAGATGGATGATGCTGGCCTGGTGGCAGGATGGTGCGTGTGATGGCGATCAGGCAACAATAACGGCAGATGGTGAGTAGTAGTGGGTTAGTGCGATAACAGTGACAATTAATGGCGGCTAATATGTGGCAACAGCGGCAATTGGTTCTAGCTGATGATGATAACAACAGGCGCTGATGAGACAGACTGAGTGTACGAGCGATGATAGTAGTGGTGGCAGTGGTATTGGTAGAGCGGGAGTAACAGATACATGATAGCTGAGCAGACTGGTATTGGTTAACAACAATCCATGGTCATTGGTGAGATGAGTAATAACTCGGTGACGGTGGTGATCTAGTAGCGAACGCTGAGTGGTGGTGTAAGTAGTGGTGGGTGGAGTGGATGATGTAGCAGGACAATGGTGGGAAGTCGGTGATGGTGGTGGTGGTGGTCGGATGCGGTGAATCGCGCGAACAGTATACTCTATTGGCTGAGGCAGATGGTGATGGTGTATTGTGTGGTGGCGTTGTTGCTTAAAGCGGTAATGCTGATGATCGCCTGTACTCCTGTATCAGCCTAGGCTTCAGAGATGCGCAGCAGGTGGTTTGTGTTGGTGGTGATGCAGTGATGGTGGTGGTGCTGGTCTAGGATGAGTGTTGAGAGTGGGTGGTGGAGTGGTGGTGGTGGTACGTGGCTTGCATGGCTGATGATGCCTGACAACTGCTATCGCATTAGGGTTAGGGATGGCACAGGATTGGGTCTTGATGGTGGTGTGGACGGTCATCAGGTGGTTGGTGGTGGTGCTGGTAGTGTAGTGACTGACTGATTTGCCTGACTCTCTGTCGCGCATTAGGTTTGGGAACGGCAGTTACAGGGTGGGTTGTGTTGTTCGTGATGGTGGTGGTGGTGGTGGTGGTGGGTGGTGGTGGTGGTGGTGGTCGGTCGTGGGTGGTTGGTTATGGTGTGGTAGTGGTGGTGATGGTGGTTAGGGTGGTGGTGGTTGTGGTGGTTGTGGTGGTGGTGGTGGTGATGCTGATGATTGCCCTGGCCCCTGTATCGCCTCGGTTAGGGAATGGTCATGCAGGTGGTCAATGTTGTGGTGATGGTGGTCATGGTGGTGGTGTGGGGGGTGGTGTGAGGTAGGATGGTTTTTGTGGGGTGTGAATTCTGATGATCCTGGCTCCTCATGGCCTGCGGTTTGTTGTGACTGAATGTGGTGGGCGGGGAGGGTGTGGGAAGGGACGGTAGATGGGATGGGATGGGGTAGATAGTGCTAGGTTGATGTGTTTGTGTACATGCCTAGCGTGGCGTGGGCAGAGCGAACTGGTACATCCAGCTGAGGAGGCTGCGGGAGCGGTGGGATGGTGGTGATTTCTGGTGGTGGTGAGTGCTGATGTGATCCGTCCTGGCTTCTAAAACACGGCCTAGGTGGTTAGGGGATTGCAGCAAGATGTGGTGTGTTTTTGAGTGGTTGTGTTTGGTGGTGGGTTGCTTTGGTTGTGTTGGTGTGGTGGTGATGGGTACTGTTCTGATGATGCACTGCTCCTGTAATT
Organism: Chlamydomonas sp. ICE-L; assembly: GCA_013435795.1. Lineage (NCBI taxonomy): Eukaryota > Viridiplantae > Chlorophyta > Chlorophyceae > Chlamydomonadales > Chlamydomonadaceae > Chlamydomonas > Chlamydomonas sp. ICE-L. Next base: position 24,857 of record JACBWV010000525.1, read on the forward strand.
CGCCTAGTGTTTACGGAACATAGCCAGGCAGGGTGGTTTCATGTTGGTTGGCAGAGTGGCATGGTTGGGTGGTGGTGGTGATTGCTGATGATCTTGTTCTCCTGCAGACACCACTCTCCAGTTTGAGATGGCAGCAGAGTTAAAAGCTATAATTGTAGAATTTACATGTGATAACTGTAGCCGAATCTCAGGCAACCTCGGTAAAAGCCATTCAGACAAACTGGTATCCAGCTGAAGGAGGCTGGGAGCGGTTGGGATGGGGTGATTCTGGAGGTGGTGGTTTTGAGTGTGATGATGCTGGCTTCGAAAACGCCTAGGGTTAGGGATGGATGGCCAGCAAGTGGTTGTGTTGGTGGTTGGTGGTGGTGTGCCCTGCTTGTAGGTTTGGTGTGGTGTGTTGGTTGGTTGTTTTGTTCGGTTGGGTGGGGTGGTGTGGTTGCCCGGTCCATTTTATTCCTCCAGGTAGTCACTCTTAGGTTTCACCAAGCCTTTCCATTTTCCAAATCCGTCCATTTTGCGCTTTAATCCACCATACAATTTTTGTCTGTCTTCCAGATGTATGATTAATCCTGACCGTGTACATCAAATCACCCTGGTATATACTTATTTTCCTCCATCTTCCTGTCATCGCCTATTCCCCTAATAGTCCAACCCGTCCAGGTGTACGGATAATCAGACAGTATCGCCTTCCCCTTTCACGACATCCATCAGTGTCCGATGGTCCGTTGACCATCTCTTCGTTTGTGTTCTCCTCCCATCATTTATCCCCATGGCCGATGTACCATTTTTCCATAGTTATCCTTCTTACATCCTTCCATGGTGTACCGATGTTTGACGCTGTCATGGATTTTCCCATTTTTTTCCAGGCTTTCCATCAATCCACCCATACGGTTTTTTGCCAGTTCCACGGCCATTCCAATATTTTTTCTCTTCCGTCCATTTGGCTGTGGATTCCATCATTTTCCACCGCATTATTATTTCCAATGGATCTTGCATTAGGGTGAGTATGCTCAGCCCTAGATCCATTATGTGCTGTGTTTTCCAGAATCATGAATGCCATTTTTTCCATTTTTGGTCCCTCCGCGCATTCGCTCCAGTTTAGATGATGGCCGCTGGCCCCGCAGAGTTAATTAATAAGTAAGAATCATAAATTTATAAACTGCCTAGCACGAAAACTCAGGCACCCGTCGATGGTTTTACTCACTATTTCTTTTTTTACAGTTTAATTCATATTTTAATTAAATGTTTTTTTAATATTTAATTATTTTTTTATTTCTTTGTAATTTAAAACCATATGTTTTGGGCTTCAGTTCATCAATGCTTTTTTCTTTGTAGCCACGTCCTCCTGTCACTTGCTGGGCATAATGGGCAAGTCCTTTAGCCTATCTTGGAAACTCCTTCCTACATTATTCACTTCTCAAATGCAGGACATGGAGTGGCCATTACATTGGCAACGTAAATTTGGGCTCATATTCAATTCCTTTTCCGCTACGAGCAGCAGCTTCTATGCAGCTCCCTGAGCCAGCCACTGGGGTAAGCCCCGGGATTTCAATATTACTTGAACGATGATTCTGTCAGCTTCCAGTGCAATACGGGGGGATTAGATTTGACGGTGTGGTGCGGGGGGGGGGGGTGGGGGGTCGGTACGGGTTAGGTGGGTGTGGTTGGTAGCAAGCCAGGGGAGCTACCTAGAAGCTGCTGCTCGTAGCCGAAAAGAAAAGTTACACATCGTATACAGACACGTTCTGCTACTCCCTAAATTACAGCTGGTGATGGTGGTGGTGGTGGTGATGCTGATGATGCCTGGCTCGTGTATTGCCAGGTTTTGTAAGGAGATGGCAGCAATGTGGTTCGTTGTTGGGGGTCCAGGGGGGTAGGAATGGGTTGTATGGCGTGAAATGGCTTGGTGTTGGTGGTGGTGCGGTAGTTGATGCTGAGATGCCCGACTCGAATTTAAAGAGATTCATTAACTGAAACATAAGTAACATCATTTAACACAGAGGACGTTCTGCTCACTCCCAAACTTAACAGCTGTACAAACTGGTCATGCAGTCTGAGAAAAATACGGCCATTTTAAAAATACGGCCGAAGCGGAAAGAATACGTTCTTTCTACGACCAGTGAAAGGACACCGGTTCCAGCGGTAATCACTAACGCGCACGAAAGAACACACGAACAAAAGGAGTAACGTTTTACACTACCGAAAAGAAACGTTCTAATAATACTAAATTTAAAGTCTGTAAAAATCGTCATGCGTCTTGAGAAAATCAACGGACAGACACGTGGTAGTCAAACACGTGGGGGTCCCTCGAGACTAACAAAAAACAAACTGTAACCCATAGAGACTCGCCGTTCTTTGGTTGGGAGGCAGGACAGAAGAATATCAGCACATTCTAAAGGATGCTCCACGCTTCCCCTGTTCCTTTGGGCCTAACCTGATGAAGCAGTGTGGCCTCGAAAGATAACATGACAGGCGTTGTTTACTGCAGGTGCGCTTTGCTCCAACCCTACCTGCAGTACGTGCGACATAACTATACAATGTACATACATCTGGATGTACAGCATACGACCACAAATCAACCACTTGCCTCAAACCCTAAAACCTGCAAGTTACGTGCGCACCCAAAACTATAAATGTACATACATCTGGATGTACAGCTTACGCCACACATATACACTTTGCTCCAACCCTACCTGCAGTACGTGCAACATAACTATACAATGTGCATGCATCTGCATGTACAGCATACGCCACACAAATACACTGTGCGCAAACGCTACCTGCAGAACGTGCAACAGTACCGTAGACTGTAACAAACACATCTTGATGTTACAGCTACGCCACCACATTAGCTTTTGCACCAACCTGCTTCTTTTATAGGTATAGGTTTCCGTGGTGGATGGGTACATGCAACGTACCATACCAACTGTACCATACGCCACAAAAAAGGTAAGCTCTGCCCCACCACACATACGCCTACCCACAGGAATACCTAGACCTACACCGGCGCGCAAAAAGGGTAACGCTTTTCGCCCAACCCCACATGATACCTGCCTCACGCCGCAAAAAGGTACGCTTTGCCCCACCCCCACATGATACCTGCCTCACGCCGCAAAAAGGTGCGCTTTGCCCCACCCCCACATGACACCTGCCTCACGCCGAAAAAGGTACGCTTTGTGCCAACCCTACCTTCAGTACGTGCAACAGCGCCAGACCTGCATCACGCCCAGCTCCCGGACCCATCTGCCCCCTGCCCAGACTATCGACGAAGAGAGCGAAGGAGAGGCGGCAGAACGGAGAGGCCGGAAAGATGGAGAATGGAGTCACGCGCCAGGGGGTGTGAGTGCACAGCCCGACGAAACGCAAGAGAAAGAAACAGGAGCAAGCAAAGAGAAGAAACAGGGCTAGAGCGAACGGTTAGTCGCTCGAACGACGAGGATGGAGGAGGGCGTGATGTACATGCACACGCTGATTTGGACCAATCATGAACCTGACATGGATGGAGTGGTTAAAGGCGTAACTATAGTAATAGGTAGGGACCGGCCAGGGATTTGTTTATACAGAATACATTCCGATCGGAATACCCGTTTTGGGCCAAATTGCCGGAATAAGAAACATTAAAAAAAGTTTTTTTTTTACTGAAATTGACTAAAAATACCCAAATCGACCAAAATCGGAATACCCCCTGGGAACACCGGGGGTAACTTTAAAGCCCATACTGAATTTAAAGGAGACAGTGTCCCACTAATTTCTTTTATGTGTGACGATTTATTAAGTCATGTCATGTCATGCAATGTAATGTAATGTAACTGTAATGTAAATGCAATGGGTGTAATGTAATGTAAGTAAGTAAGTTATATATTGTAATGTAATTGTAATGTAATGTAAGGTAAGGTAATGTAAAATGTAAGTAATGTAATGTAATGTAAGGAATGTAATGTAATTGTAATGAATTACATGACCACATGTGAACCGTTGTAGGTGATATCTAGTAATGTTAATTTTAAAAAGAGGGTAAAAGAGTAATGATTAAGTGAGTCATTACAAGTGTATACCGGTATCTTTTTAGCATTCGCCCTTCCCCTAATCTTAGCACTATGCTTCACTGGTAAAATAACAACGACAATCAGACCCTTACTTTGGCCTAATAACAACAACCGGTAAATCAACTGGCGACTTCCCCTTTAAAAGCGAACACAACTGGTATATTTGCGTTGTTATTTCACAAGTTATTTTGCCAATCAAGAGTTTCATTGGTCACGATTTACAGCAGCTATGTGCAGCCTTTTTGAGTTTGGAGTTTGGAGTTTGGAGTTTGATTTTTTGAATTGCTCTGCCACCAGGGGCATTTGTTTGCGAAGCCCCCCCTCCCAAACCGCTGCCAATTTCGACCCCACTCTCTGCCTATTTCCTGCGTCGCTTGCATCGCGCTTAGGACTTGACAGGATTGCAAATGATTTGGTTTGGGATTTGAAGTGCTACATGGTTCTTCAGCCATCTCTGAGCAGCTCACTGTCTGCCGGCATGATAATCAATTATGGTTTTACTGCCGAAAACGGCGAGCAGCCAAATTGCTGGCTGAAGCTACGTAACCAAGTTCAAGTAACACAAAAGGCGTAACATCTTCCTCCACCAAAACCCTATGTCACAGCACCTGCAAATTCGACTAGAACGAGAGGTACTCCAATCAGACTCAACAATTCAAAATGTGCGCTCGAAGACGCAATCTTGCTATACATTTAATACCTGTTGAATACCATAATTATTATTCAGATCAACCATCCCCAACCGCTGGGCTGGGCTGTCATGTGGGCATGGACAAGCATGAAATGATATCTTTATGATATTACATAGCGGTATGTAAGTATTTTTACACTCCAGGCTGCTCCAGGAGTAGATAACTAGGCTAACGGACATTGCCCGACCTTTACACAGGAAAGGAATGATATACGAGGATATAATCTTGCTTTGGTGGATCATTTATTCATTATACCGTATGGTAGAATCTTGCTTTGGCGGATCATTATACCATTTATACCGTAGAATTACAGCTTAAGGTTCTATTAAGACGGCGAGCGACTGGCTGACGCTATGTAACCAAGTTTAAGCACATGAAATTTAAATTGTTACAACCGTGTAATTCAGTTACTCACAGGACGTGAAGTTAGGGACACCACAGCGTAAGCCGGAGCTAGCTATAAGCACCGAAAGTTCAAGCACATGACATACTGGCATACTGCACTCGGGAGTATCAACCAATGGATCAATTCATCAATTCAATATTGAATCATATATATATTGACAATTCAGTTTTAAATGATGGTGTTCCTGCATAAGGTGGCGAGCAGCCTTTCAGGCTGGAGCCATGTGGCCATGTCCAGATTCTCACTGCCTTTCACGCCCAACCAATCAAATTCTAGATCCGCCATGCATACACCTGAATATCACACCACACTCTCTCTAAACATGTAAGCGCCTTTCAATATTTAAGCGACTTGTCAAACGGTACCTGCATATTTTCGTGTTAGTGCAAGCCCAAGTTTCGTGTTTAATGCACACCAAGTTTTCATGTTTAGTGCACGCCCAGGTTTCCCGAATTACTGTCCAACCCTACCCTACCCTATTCCCGAATCACTGTCCAACCCTACCCTACCCTATTCCCGAATCACTGTCCAACCCTACCCTACCCTATTCCCGAATCACTGTCCAACCCTACCCTATTCCCGAATCACTGTCCAACCCTACCCTACCCTATTCCCGAATCACTGTCCAACCCTACCCTACCCTATTCCTTTTCCGTTCTCTACCGTGCTCTTCCCTCCCATATTCTAGTCATGATAGCAGGTAGGCTGTGTTCTCTGTATCACCTCTGTTGAGTTCCCTACCCCCGAGGAGGCCAGCAAGGCCCTGGGTAACGAGAACGCCTGGTGGGGCGTGGTATTAAGGGAGCCCCGTCTTTCGGCGGTAGAAAACAGGCTGCTACTTTACCTGGACAGAGCTACCATGACGGACACTACAGCGCATTCGTAGAGATTTGAACCCCTTATCTTCATTGCTCAACGAGCTCAACCACTGAACCATTCGTCGAAACAGGATCTCCCATATTCTAGTACACTGTCTGGTCTGTATAGGTGGCTCCCTGGTTTCCTCCGTGGGTATCACACGGGGGGACCTGGCATTGGAAGAGGGTGAGCAAACCAGAGGTGGCTGAAAAACCAATCCCATGCAATCCCATCCATTACATCCCATCCAATCCCATCCATTCTACTATACCTCTCCCTTCCAAACCCTGCCCTACCCTAGCATACCCTATCCCTAAGGCGAAAATCATCCTTGCAAAAAAAGCTGCCTTACCCTAGGGCACTATACCCAACCCCTATCTTTTCCCAACCTACCTTCCCCTTCCCTTTGCTACCCTTAACTACCCTTCCCTGTTCTTCATCACACGTGTTATCTGTACTTCATCGTCAATGCCTGCCTAAGAAGCCAGGCAGCACCTCTGCCTTGCGGCGCTTGTTCGGGCCCAAGCCAGCATTGGCTGACGCTGAGGAGGCGTGGCGGTTGGGGTTTGAGTGACCGCCGTCTCGCCTCGGGGGTATGCTGCCATGCTGGCCTGCGTTTGAATTCAAATTTGAATGTTTGATCTCAATATGAAAATGAGTTTGAGTGACCGCCCTCTCGCCCCAGGAGTCTGCTGTCATGCCAGGCTGCGGTGACTTAATTTAATTCGAATTTGAATGTTTGATCTCAACAGGATAATAAGAGTTTGAGTGACCGCTGTCTAGCCTCAGGAGTCAGGTGTAATGCTGGCCTGCGGTGACTACAATTCGAATTCGAATTCGAATGTTTGATCTCAATGGGTCAGTGGGGCTATGGCCTGCGGAGACTAAAACGAATTCAAATTCGAATGTTGGAATTCAATAGGGCAATGGGAGGACTAACCTATGGCCAGCGGTGATTGAACTGAATTCAAATTCAAATGTTTGAATTTGATAGGGCAAGGGGGTATGGCCTGCAAAGATTGAATTGAATTCAAATTCGAATGTTAGACCTCAATAGGACAGGCCTAGTATGGCCTTTGGTGATTTAACTGAATTCGAATTTGAATGTTTGATCTCAATAGGACAGGCCTAGTATGGCCTTTGGTGATTTGACTGAATTCGAATTTGAATGTTTGATCTCAATAGGACAAAGGGAAGATGGCCAGCGGTGATTGAATTGAATTCAAATTCAAATCATTGATCTCAATAGGACAAAGGGAGTATGGCCAGTGGCGATTAAACTGAATTCGAATGTGAATGTTTGATGTCAATAGGTCAGTGAAAGTATGGCCAGCGGTGATTGAACTGAATTCAAGTTCAAATGTTTGAATTCAATAGGGCAAGGGGGGTATGGCCTGCGGTGATTGAACTGAATTCGAATGTGAAGGATTGATCTCACTAGGGCAATGGGAGTATGGCTTGCTGTGATTGAATTGAATTCAAATTCAAATGTTTGAATTCAATAGGGCAAGGGGGCTATGGCCTGCGGTGATTGAACTGAATTCAAATTTGAAGGTTTGAATTCAATAGGGCAAGGGGGGTATGGCCGGCGGTGATTGAACTGAATTCAAATTCCGAGGTTTAATCTCAATAGGACAAAGGGAGTATGGCCTGCGGTGATTGAACCGAATTCAAATTTGAATGTTTGAATTCAATAGGCCAGTTGGAGTATGACCTGTGGTGATTGAACTGAATTCAAATTCAAATGCTTGAATTCAATAGGGCAAGGGGGCTATCGCCAGCGGTAAATTGAATTGAATTGAATTCGAAGACGAATGTTTGATCTTAATGGGTCAATCTCGTATATTGATAATTTTTGCCAAAACAGGGTCTCGTATTCCGATCGTAATATATTACGGAAAAAATCCCTGTTGGGTGGCCTGCCCCTGCACTATTTTATATTAATTCATTAAACATTTAATTTAAACGTTACTATTATCTCATAATAAATTAAACCTTGCTTTTGGTACAACTCGCACCTGGGTGGACTGCCCCTGCACAATTTAATCGTAATTAAATAAAGATTTGATTTAAAAGTTACTATTATCTCATAATTAATTAAACCTTGCTTTTGGTACAACTCGCACCTGGGCAGCCTGCCCCTGCACGATGTTATCTTAATTAATTAAACATTCAAATTTGATGCCCCCCCCCCCACTTATGGTGATTGGGCCCAGTGAAAGAAAACAGGTTGCCCCACTCAACCTCATGCCTCGTAATAAGGCGTACTATTTATTTAATTGATATTTCTTAAATAATTCAATGTTGTGTTTCAGTATAACTCGCACCTTGGTGGCCTGCCCCTGCATGAGCGGGCTCGCCAGGTGGCGTGGCAACAACGCGTTTGGGGTAGTGCACTAGTGGAGTGCGTGAGCCCTGAGGAGTGGGGAGGAGGCCGGGCAGGTGGGGCGGTGGGGGTATGTATGTATGTATGTATGTATGTATGTAAGTATGTATGTATGTATGTATGTATGTATGTAAGTAAGTAAGTAAGTATGTATGTATGTATGTATGTATGTAAGTATGTAAGTAAGTAAGTAAGTATGTATGCATGTATGTAAGTATGTATGTATGTATGTATGATGATGTATGTAGTTAGTGTAAGTATGTGGTAGGGATGTATGTATGAAGTATGTATGTAAGTAGTATGTATGGCTGTATGTATGTATGTAATGTATGTATGTATGTATGTGTAGTATGTATGTATGTATGTATGTATGTATGTCTGTATGTATGTTATGTATGTATGTAAGTATGTATGTTACAGTCCAGGGTAGGCCCAAATAGGCTAAATGGGAGCCCAGGGTCCCGCATTGTCTGTCTGTGCGACCACAAGTAACCCTGGCCCTAACTGTTCTGTAAAACCTGGCTTCGGTCCTCTGCACTCGATTCCTTTGCCACCTGTAGCTCCAACAGCCAACACTCTCCGCCAATTTTCTGCGTCGCTTGCAAAGCCGCCTATGACTTGTTCTAATTTGCTTTACACCACTGCCATCCAGTGATATTATTTTTCAAATATGAAAGTGGGTTTCTTCTAGCTTTATGGTTTCAGGGCTCCTCCAGGGACAGCGTTTGAGTGCTTTCTATAGCTTTTTGTAGATTTAGGGCTAAAAAAAAAATTTATAGCGATAATTTCGCTGAAACAGGGTTAAAACTAGCGATCTATATATAGCGATCTATATATAAATCTATATATAAATCTATATGTAAATCTATATATAGCGATCTATGTATAGCGATCTATATATAAAATAGCGATCTATATATATATCTATATATAGCGGAAATAAAATCCCTGCTGCCATCATTACCCACCAATACCCACCGGTAGTCCATTACCCACCATTACCCGTGGGATGATGATTTCATTATATTATATAATTAAATATCACTAGCACGGACCACTCAGGTCTGTAAAACGGTTGGGTAAAACGGTAAAACGGTTGTTTGGGCTTCAATTCATCCATAATTTTTCTTTTTAGTCATTCCTGTCACGGTTGGGAATGTTTTTTCAAATCTGCAAGTGGGTTTTTCTAGCTTAATGGTTCTAGGCCTCCTCCTGGGACAGCGTTTTAGTGGTTATTGTCGTTGTAGCTTTTGGGGGCCGTTTGGGGCAATTTTTTTTTTTTACTTTTTTATAGCGATAATTTCTCTAAAACAGGGTCAAAACTAGCGATCGCTATATATAGCGGGAAAAATATCCCTGTCCCGTCCCCCAGAAGGGGGGGGCTTCGCCAAGAAACACTTAATCTGGGGCCTAAAAGGGGACATAACTCCCCAAACCATAAAAAAAAGTCGGAAAAACTGTCTGACTGTACCCTTACATATCCCCAGGCCCCACCCGCACCCCCCACCCTTACATACACCCATCCCCACCTTTACATACACCCATCCCCACCCTTACAAACACCCATCCCCACCCTTACATATACCCACCCCCACCACCGGAGTGAGGAGCTCACTGCTGTCTTAACTAACTAACTGTCTGAATCTATCCTTGCATATCCCCAGCCCCCCCCCCCCCCCCCACACACACACACCCCACCGGAGAGGAACACACTTGCTTGTGGGAGCGGCCCCCCTCTCCCCCTCCATCCCCCCACACACCCCACACCCACCACCCACCGTAGTGAGGAACACACTTGCTTGTGGGGGCGGCCCCCCTCTCCCCCCCCATCCCCCCACACCCCCCACCCCCACCACCCACCGGAGTGAGGAACACACTTGCTTGTGGGGGCGGCCCCCCTCTCCCCCCTCATCCCCCCACACCACCCACCGGAGTGAGGAACACACTTGCTTGTGGGAGGCGGCCCCCCCCTCCTCCCCCCCCATCCCCCCACACACCCACCGGAATGAGGAACACACTTGCTTGTGGGAGCGGCCCCCCCTCTCCCCCCCTATCCCCCCCACACACCCACCGGAATGAGGAACACACTTGCTTGTGGGAGCGGCCCCCCTCTCCCCCCCCCCATCCCCCCACACACCCCACCGGAATGAGGAACACACTTGCTTGTGGGAGCGGCCCCCCTCTCCCCCCCCATTCCCCCACACACCCCACCGCAGTGAGGAACACACTTGCTTGTAGGAGCGTCTCTTCTGATGTGAAGCCCCCCCCCCCCCACACACACATCTCCCCCACACACCACACCTCCCCCCACACACGCACCTCCCCCCACACACCCCACCCCCACCACCCACCGGAGTGAGGAACACATTTGCTTGTGGGAGCGGTTCTTCTGATGTAAAGTACGGGTGACAAAGCGCCTCCTCGGCTGTCAGACGTGTGGCAGGGTTAAAGTCTAACATTGCAGCCATTAATTTGAACGCCTCGGGTGTGGGTCGACACTCCGAAGGTATCAGACCTGCAGTGTGAGTTGAAAGGGCAGGGGGGGGGGGGGGAGGTGTGTGTGTGTATGTGTTGTGTGTGTGTGTGTGTGTGTGGGGGGGGGGAGGTGTGTGTGGTGTGCATGTGTTGTGTGTGTGTGTGTGTGTGTGTGTGTTGTTGTGTGTGTGGGGGGGGGGAGGTGTGTGTGTGTGTATGTATGTGTGTGTGTGTGTGTGTGTGTGTATGTGTGTGTGTGTGTGTGTGTGGGTGGGGGGGGGGGAGTGTGTGTGTGTGTGTGTGTGTGTGGGGGGGGGGGGGGGGGGGGGGTGGGAGGCCAGCAGTCAGGTCTTGTGGTAGGTTAGGTTGGGTTGGGTTAGGTTAGATTAGGTTGGGGTAGGATGTGTTGGGTTGGGTTGGGCTGGGGTAGGTAGGTAGGTAGGTAGGTAGGTAGGTAGGTAGGGAAGGTTGGGCAACGTTGCAGTTCCAATATTGCATGCACCAATTTGAAAGCCTCTGGTGTGGGTCGACACTTTGAAGTAATCAGACCTGCAGGATGGGTAGGGAGGAAGAGGGGGGAGGTGTTTGTGTGCGCGTGTGTGTGTTTGTGTTCGTGTGTGTGTGTTTGTGTGTGTTTGTGTGGTGTGTGTGTCGTTGTGTGTGTGGTGTGTGTGTGTGTGGGTGGGGGGGCAAGCACAAGCTCAGTCCTTATCAAGAATGTCAAATCTGTCGGGTCAGGTTGGGTGGGGTAGGGTAGTTAGGGTAGGTGGGCTGGGTGGGTAAGTTCGGTTAGGTGAGGTTGGGCAACGTTGTAAGTAGCACATTGCAGCCATATATTTGAGCACTGGGGGGTGGGGTGCACACTCGAAGGTATAGACCTGCAGGGTGGGTTGGGTAGGGGATGGGGGGGGGGCAGTTGGGAGGGGAGGGATGGGGGCCAGGGAAGGGGGGGGGGGGGGGATGCAGGCGATCGGGGAGAAGAAATGAATATGGGAGGGAGGGGGGGAAGCAGGGCGGAGGGAGGGAAGGGAGGGAGATAGGAAAAAAAGGAAGTGAGGATAGGAAGAGAAGGAGGGAGGAGGAGGCAGGAGGGATGGCAGGGAGGGGGCAAGGGGGCAGGGAAGGAAGGAGGATTAGAGGGAGGGGGGGCGGAATGGGCGGGAGGGAGGAGGGAGGGAGGGGAGAGAGGAGAGAGGGGGAGGGAGGGAGGAAAGGGAGGGAGGATGGGAGCGAAAGGAGGGCGGATTCAAGGGGAAGGGCGGAAAGGAGGGAGGATGGGCCGGAAAAAGGAGGGAGGATAGAGGAAGGGGGGGGTGGAGGGAGGAAGGGGAGGGAGGAGGGCGAAGGGAGGGAGGAGGGGGGAGGAGGGACGGAGGAAGGGAGGAGGGAGGGAGGGTGCGGAGGAAGGAGTGAGGGGAGGGAGGGGGGTGAGGAAGGGAGGGAGGATGGAGGGAAGGGGAGGGGGGGGAGGGAGGGAGGGAGGATGAGGAGGGAGGAAGGGAGGGATGGGGGGAGGGAGGAGGGCGGAGGATGGGAGGAAGGGAGGAGCGGAGGGGGGAGTTAGCGGGGACGAGGGAGGGCGGAGGGAGGGAGGGAGGGAGGATGGGAGGAAGGGAGGGAGGATGGAAGGAAGGGAGGGAGGGAGGGCGGGGGGAGGCGAGAGGGAGGGAGGATGGGGGGAGGAGGAAGGTAAGGTAGGGGGGAGTGAGGGAGGAAGGGAGGAAAAAGGGAGGGAGGGAGGGAGGGAGGGAGGAAAAGGAGGGAGGGAGGAAGGGGGGAGGAAGGAGGGAGGATGGGAGGAAGGGAGGATGGGAGGGAGCGGAGGAGGATGGGAGGGAGGGAGGGAAGGGGAGGGAGGGCGGATGGGAGGGACGAGGAAGAGGCGGAGGGAGGGAGGAGGATAGGAGGGAAGGGAGGGAGGGAGGGAGGAGAGGGAGGGAGGGAGGGAGGGATGGAAGGAGGGAGGAGAAGGAGGGAGGAGGCGGAGGCTGGGAGGAAGGGGAGGCGGGAGGGGGAGGGAGGATGGGAGGGAGGGGAGGTGGGAGGGAGGAGGAAGGGAGGGCGAGGGAGGATGGGATCATACAAATTCATAATATAAATTAACAATATAAATTAAAACCTCACCTGCACACCAGGGAGGTTGGGCCATTAAATATCAAATAATACAAATTCGTAATAAAAATTCATAATATAAATAAATAGCTCACCTGCGCACCAGGAGTGTTGGGCCATAAAATAATACACAACTCAAATTCATAATATAAATTCATAATTTTAATTAATGATATACATAAATAGCTCACCTGCACACCAGGAGGGTTGGGCCATAAAATAATACACAACTCAAATTCATAACATAAATTCATAATATAAATTAATGGTATTAATAAATAGCTCGCCTGCAATCCAGGAGGGTTGGGCCATAAAATAATACACAACTCAAATTCATAACATAAATTCATAATATAAATTAACAATGCAAATAAATAGCTCACCTGCACACCAGGATGGTTGGGACATTTTCATTCCATCAAGAACAGTGTTCTCAAGGCCGGAGCCTGAATCTGACTTGGGCCACATTGTGCGCACACCCTCAACGTCATCGGCCCAGTGTGGCATGTACTCTAGCTCAGGCAATTCTAGTGGTGGGATGGGGGGGTTCCACGACGTGGAATTTTCGGCGGGGGGGGGGTGGTAGTTGTGTGTGTGAGAGAGAGATAGGGACGAGAGGGAGCGAGGAGACAGAGCGAGAGAGGAGAGAGGAGAGAGAGAGAGAGAGAGAGAGAGTGTGTTAAGAGAGTGCGTGTGTTGTAGGGGGGGGGGGAGGGGGGGGGTTAGAGCATGACAGAGTGTTTTGTGCTTCCCCCCACCTCACCTCCAATCCACCATCATCACCGCCCCCCACCCCCCCCCCCCCCCCCCCCCCCCCCCCCACCTCCTCTCCCATGCCGGAATCGGTCTCCCTGCAATCCACCCTAACCTTTTTCCACCTTACCACACCTTAGCCTCACCCCATCCTCTCCAATACCTCACTTTTACGTGCGTCCCCACGAAACGGGCTCCCTGCCTGCTTGCGCTCCTGGCCCTGAAACAGCGGCTTAAGCGTCAACAACTCAGCGAAGATGCAGCCAGCAGCCCACATGTCAACCGCCCGGTGTAGTGCTTGGAGCAGAGTAGAGTAGGAGCTCAGGGGCACGGTGGTACCTGAAGTAGGGTTAGGTGGTTGTGGGGTTAGGGTGGGCGGGGGGGTGGGGGTGATAGTAGGTTTAGGTTGTGTATGGGGTAATGTGGGTGGGGTGGGTGGTGGGGGTGATATTAGGGGGTTAGGTGGTGGGGTTAAGGGTGGGTGGGGTGGGGGTTGGGTTGGGGGTGATCGTAGGGGTGAGGTGGTTGGGGTTTTAAGGGGATGGGTGGTGTGGGGGTAGGGGTGGGGTGATAGTAGGGCGGTTAGTGTCGGTTGGGGCTTAAGGTGGGGGTCGGGTCGGGGTGGGGGGGGTGGGTTGACAGTGGGGTTGGGTGGTGGGGTTAGGGTGGGTGGGGTGGGGTGGGGGTGATAGTAGGGGTTGGGTTGATGGGAGAAGGGGGGGGGGGGGGGGGGGGGGGGGTGATTTGAAAGTAGGGGTTGGGTTGGGTTGGTGGGGGAGGGAGGGTGATAGTAGGGGTTATGGGTGGGGTGGGTTTTGGCAAGTAGGGGTATTGGGGGGGGGAGTAAAAGGTAGGGGGTTAGGGGGTGGAGGCGGTTGGCGGTTTGTTGAAAGTAAGGAGGTTTATGGTTGGTGCGTGTGAGGGGGTGAGGTTGATAGTAGGGGTCAAGGAGAGGGGTTGGGGCTGGGGTTGGGGTTGGGGTTGGAGTGGGGTTGGGGTTGGGGGGTAAGGGTGAAAGTAGGAGTGGGTGTGGGGGTGTGGGGGAGAGGGTGGAAGTAACTGCTGTCAAACTCGTTGATCAAAGTGGTGCTCCTGCTTAAGATGGTGCTGGAGTTGATGGTGGTGGTGCTGATGTTGATGGTGGTGGTGCTGATGTTGATGGTGGTGGTGCTGATGTTGATGGTGGTGTTGATGATGTTGATGGTGGTGGTGCTGATGTTGATGGTGGTGGTGCTGATGTTGATGGTGGTGTTGATGATGTTGATGGTGGTGGTGCTGATGTTGATGGTGGTCTGTGATTGATTGCTGATTGGTGGTGGATTGATGCTGTTGGCTGGTGGTGGTGCTGATGTTGATGGTGGTGTTGATGATGTTGATGGTGGTGTTGATGATGTTGATGGTGGTGGTGCTGATGTTGATGGTGGTGGTGCTGACGTTGATTAGTGGTGTGCTGTGAAGTTGATGGTGGTTGTTGATGATGTTCCATGGTGTGGTGCTGATTGCTGATGTGCTGTTGGTGGTGCATGATGTGATGGTCGGTGTGATGAGTTGATTGGTGGTGTGCTTATGTTGATGGTGGTTGTTGATGATGTTGATGGTGGTGGTGCTGATGTTGATGGTGGTGTTGATGATGTTAATGGTGGTGATGCTGATGTTGATGGTGGTGGTGCTGATGTTGATGGTGGTGGTGCTGATGTTGATGGTGGTGTTGATGATGTTGATGGTGGTGGTGCTGCTGTTGATGGTGCTGCTGTTGATGGTGCTGATGGTGGTGCTAATGGTGATGGTGGTGGTGATGATGGTGATGGCGGTGGTGAACACCCCTATCTGCCCCCCCCCACGAGCCCCTACTCACCAAATGGTAACGACCACTCCATTGTCGCTAAGAGGCCGCAGGGGGCCCTGGAAGATCCTGGCCAAGCCAAAGTCAGCTATCTTCACCCTCCCATGTTGCTCGGGCCCTGCGTCATCCCCCATGACCAATATATTCGACGGCTTCAGGTCCCTATGAAGGGGGAATGGCTAAGTTATTTAAGATTAGTGAATGAATAATATAAGTGAATGTTAGTTAATATTAGACAGACGGGCCGTCTCACCAGAATTTTGAACGTATTTGAAAAACAAATATTATTGTAACACTAGAATAATAGTAGTGAATATTAGTTTTCAAACACTAATATTAGTTGCCGTTCCCTACCTGTGGATAGGGAACGGCAACTCATATGATGATGACCACATACGAGTATGATATCATATGATATCATACCAAAATCATATGATTTAATATCATATGATATGATGCCCCAGGCCAAAGTTATCCAGTGAGACCGCCGGCATCATATGATATCATATGGTGACATGATATCATATGATATCATATTTCCGATCCCTACCTATGGACGATCCATTGCTGGTGTAGGTAGCTCAGCCCATCCAGCAGCTGCCACATAATGTTTTTGATCACCACGTGGGGCATCAGTCCGTGTGGGTTTTCCCGGCGGCTGTCCCGGTTGTCACGGTGGAATTTGATGATCTCATAGAGGTCGTGCTCCGCATAGTCG
The DNA here is from genome assembly GCA_013435795.1 of Chlamydomonas sp. ICE-L. NCBI lineage: Eukaryota > Viridiplantae > Chlorophyta > Chlorophyceae > Chlamydomonadales > Chlamydomonadaceae > Chlamydomonas > Chlamydomonas sp. ICE-L. The sequence continues at coordinate 41,146 of JACBWV010000525.1, forward strand.
AAAGCAAGCCAGAGGGACGGCTCGCTGCGGTTGAGGTGCACACTGTCTAAGCTGACGATGTTCTCATGCCTGCACACAGGTTTGCGGATAGGGTTTAGGGTTTAGGGTTATGAATAGGGCTTGGGGTTTATGCTTGTGGACAGGGTTTAGGGTTCAGGGTTGTGGATAGGGCTTTGGGGTTAGGGCTGTGGATACATGCATTTGCTCGTTGCGAATGAGGTGCACACTGTATAAGCTGACGATGATCTCATGCCTACACACATGGCTGCGGATAGGGCTTAGGGTTGTAGATAAGGCTTTGGGTTCATGATTGTGGATGCATGCATTTGCTCGTTGCGGTTGAGGTGCACAGTGTCTAGGCTGACAATATTCTCATGCCTACACACATGGCTGTAGATAGGGTTTAGGGTTGTGGATAGTGTTTAGGGTTATGGATAGGGCTTTTGGTTTATGGTTGCAGATAGGGCTTAGGGTTGTGGATAGGGCTTTGGGTTCATGATTGTGGATGCATGCATTTGCTTGTTGCGGTTGAGGTGCACACTATCTAGGCTGACAATATTCTCATGCCTACACACATGGCTGTAGATATGGTTTAGGGTTGTGGATAGTGCTTAGGGTTATGGATAGGGCTTTGGGTTTACGGTTGCGGATAGGGCTTATGGTTGTGGATAGGGCTTTGGATTCATGATTGTGGATGCATACATTTGCTCGTTGCGGTTGAAGTGCACACTGCCTAGGCTGACAATATTCTGATGCCTACACACATGGCTGCGGATATGGCTTAGGGTTGAAGATAGTGTTTAGGGTTATGGATAGGGCTTTGGGTTTAGGGTTGCGGATAGGGCTTATGGTTGTGGATAGGGCTTTGGGTTCATGGCTGTGGATGCATACATTTGCTTGTTAGGTTGAGGTGCACACTGTCTAGGCTGACGATGTTCTCATGCCTACACACATGGTTGCGGATAGGGTTTAGGGTTGTGGATAGTGTTTAGGGTTATGGATAGGACTTTGAGTTTATGGTTGCGGATAGGGCTTATGGTTGTGGAAAGGGCTTTGGGTTCATGGCTGTGGATGCATTCATTTGCTCGTTGCGGTTGAGGTGCACACTATCTAGGCTGACGATGTTCTCATGCCTACACACATAGTTGTGGATAGGGCTTAGGGTTGTAAATAGGGTTTAGGGTTGTGGATATGGCTTTGGGGTTAGGGTTGTGGATACATGCATTAGCTCGTTGCGGTTGAGGTGTACTCAGTCGCGCACTGTCTAGGCTGACATTGTGCTCATGCATGCACAACTAGGTGTGGATAGGGTTTAGGGTTCAGAGTTCCGGGTAGGGTTTATGGTTTAGGTTTGTGGATAGGGTCTAGGGTTTAGGGTTGTGGAAACATGCATGGTTGTGGATACATGCATGGTTGTGGATACATGCATGGTTGTGGATACATGCATTGGCTCGTTGCAAATGAGGTGCACACTGTCTAAGCTGACAATGTTATCATGCCTACACATGGTTGTGGATAGGGTTTAGGGTTTAGGGTTATGGATACATGCATGGTTGTGGATAGGGCTTAAGGTTTAGGGGGGTGGATACACTCATGGTTGTGGATAGGGCTTATGGTTTAGGGTTGTGGATACATGCATGGTTGTGAATAAGGTTAAGGGTTGTAAATACACACATGGTTGTGGATAGGGCTTAGGGTTTAGGGTTGTAAATACACACATGGTTGTGGATAGGGCTTAGGGTTTAGGGGGGTGGATACACACATGGTTGTGGATAGGGCTTAGGGTTTAGGGTTGTAAATACACACATGGTTGTGGATAGGGCTTAGGGTTAGGGGGGTGGATACACACATGGTTGTGGATAGGGTTATTAGTTTAGGGGTGTGGATACATGCACTTGCTCATTGCGGTTGAGGTGTACTCAGACTAAGCTGACAATGTTCTCATACCTACACACATGGTTGTGGATAGGGCTTAGGGTTTAGGGGAGTGGATACATGCATTTGCTCGCTGTGGTTGAGATGTACTCAGTCTAATCTGACGATTTTCTCATGCCTACGCACTTGGTTGTGGATATGGCTTAGGGTTTAAGGTTGTGGATACATGCATGGTTGTGGATAGGGCTTAGGGTTTAAGGTTGTGGATACATGCATGGTTGTGGATAGGGCTTAGGGTTTTAGGTTGTGGATACATGAATGGTTGTGGATAGGGCATAGGGATTAAGGTTGTGGATACATGCATGGTTGTGGATAGGGCTTAGGGTTTAAGGTTGTGGATAGGGCTTAGGGTTTAAGGTTGTGGATACATGCATGGTTGTGGATAGGGCTTAGGGTTTAAGGTTGTGGATACATGCATGAGCTTGTTGTGGTTGAGGTGCACACTGTCTTACGTGACAAAGTTCTCATTCCTGCACACACAGATGTAAGTTTGTCAAGTTCGATATTGTATAGATAAATGCCTGCACACACGGTCGTGTATGGGCGCGTTCCATCTGTTGTGCACGCTGTCTAAGCTGACGATGTTCCCATGCCCATTTCCCACCTTCCCACCCACTGGTGAAATAACCACGACAATTAGACTCTTGTTTTGGCGTAAAACAACAACAGCCAGTTAGTCATCTGGTGTCTTACCCTTTGAAAGCGACCACCACCGGTAGATTTTTGGCAAACCCCCCTTTTTGGGGGGCGGGAGCCCCCAGGGTTACCCTATTGTCTGTTTGTCCGACCGTCCGTCCGACCAACTGACCGTAAAATTGAAGCCTGACACGTCAGCCAACTGTCTCATTACTACCTGGCTTCGGTCATCACTAGTTGCCAACACACTTTGCCAATCATCCGCGTCGCTTGCGACGCTGCATAGGACTTGCCATTGTTATTTTACCAGTGGCCCTGCCTCGCCACCACCTACCGTAGCTCCCTCAACAGCATGATCTCTCTAACTGCCGTAACCGAAATGCCATCTCCCTCCTGCATTGATACATATATGAGCATGTTTGTGTATGTACATGTTTGTGGACACAATTCTCTAACTGCCGTAACTGAAATGCCATCTCCCCCCTGCATGAATACAGATATGTGCTTGTTTGTGTATGTACATGTTTGTAGACACAATTCTCTAACTGCCGTAACTGAAATGCCATCTCCCCCCTGCATGAATACAAATATGTGCTTGTTTGTGTATGTACATGTTTTTGGACAAAACTCTGTAACTGCCGCAACCGAAATGCCATCTCCCTCCTGTATGAGTTGCACACATAGCATTGATGATGATGATGGAGGTGGAGATGATGATGATGATGATGATGTTGGTGGTGGGCGTGATGATGATCGTGGAGATTGTGATGATGGTGAAGATGGTGATGATGGTGGAGAAGATGATGATGATGATGATGATGATGATGATGATGATGATGATGGTGGTGGTGGAGATGGTGGTGGTGATTGTGATTGTGGTGGTTGTGGTGATGGTGGTGGTGGTGGTGGTGCTGCTATGATGATGATGATGATGATGATGATGATGATGATATTTTCTCCCTCCTGCATGACTTGCAAACACGGCACATGGCTCATTCAACAGCCAATTGCAATTACAGTACCCTATTGTCATATACAGACCATAGATGACCCAAGACAAGCCCGCTTCACAGCACCCTGAGGGCGTCTTCCATTCTTCCAACCATCCTCAAAGTTTCATGGTGTAAGCGATAATCAATGCGCAATGAATTAATGGGGGGGGGGGGGGGGGGGGGGGGGGGGGGGTGGGCAGGCATCAGTGACTGCAGGACAACCAGATATGTGGTGCATAAGCAGCATTAAAAAGCTTCAGGAATATGCAGGGATACCGAGGTATGGCATACATTGCCTTTCAAATATGGTGCATGTCCATCATGACAAGGCATCAGTCACATGCTGCAAAACCAGATATAGCATGCAGTGAGTTCCGTATATGAATTAAGCTGAGTGCTCACCCTTCCAGACTTGAACTGCTTTATCGCATATCTCCGATGAGCATCCGGCTCCGACTTCTTCTTCGCGAGGAACACCCATCCATAGGTCCCCTCCCCGATCTTTTCGCCCTTCTCGAATTTCCTCCAGATAGAGTTCGGATCATTCTGGGCAGACGAGCCCTGAGTTTGCATCCTTACATGAACTAGAATGAAGGCAGTCGCAAGGCTGGGGAAACTGAAGGGTGGGAGGGGATGTGGTCGTTTAAAGTTTATATATTGTTTTGATTATTTGATTCTTTGCGTCTCTGCTTTCTTGGCTGTTTC
>JACBWV010000821.1:0-117500 GCA_013435795.1 Chlamydomonas sp. ICE-L
GGGGGGGAGGATGGAGGGTGGACAGGGGGCCAGTGGGGGGGAAGGATGGAGGGTGAGACAGGGGCAGTGATGGGGGGGGATGGATAGAGGGTGGACACGGGGGGCAGTGGGGGGGATGACTGGAGGGTGGACAGGGGGCAGGTGGGAGGGGCTGGATGGAGGGTGACAGGGGGCAGTGGGGTGGATGGATGGGAGGGGGACAGGGGCGGGCAGTGGGGGGAGGATGGAGGGTGGAAGGGGCAGTGGGGGGATGGATGGAGGGTGGACAGGCGGGAAGTGGGGGGGATGGAATGGAGGGTGGAACAGGGGGCGTGGGGTGGCGGATGGAGGGTGGACAGGGGGCAGGCGGGCGGGGGAGCAGTGGGGGCGGATGGATGGAGGGTGGATGGACAGGGGGCAGTGGGGGGGATGGATGGAGGGTGGACAGGGGCAGGTGGGGGGAGAGGATGGAGGGTGAAAGGGGGCAGTGGGGGGATGGATGGAGGGTGAAGGGGAAGTGGGGGGGGGATGGATGGGTAGGGGGCAGACAGGGGGCAAGTGGGGGGGATGGATGGGGGTGGACAGGGGGGCAGATGGGGGGGATGGATGGAGGGTGGACAGGGGGCAGTGGGGGGGATGGATGGAGGGTGGACACCAGGGGAGGGGCAGTGGGGGGGATGGATGGAGGGTGGACGACAGGGGGCAGTGGGGGGGGATGGATGGAGGGTGGACAGGGGGCAGTGGGGGGGATGGATGGAGGGTGGACAGGGGCAGTGGGGGGGATGGAATGGAGGGTGGACAGGAGGGCAGTGGGGGGGATGGAGGAGGGGTGGACAGGGCAGTGGGGGGATGGAATGGAGGGTGGAGCACGGCAGGGGGCAGTGGGGGGGATGGAGGGGGGTGGACAAGGGGGCAGTGGGGGGGATGGATGGAGGGTGGACAGGGGGCCAGTGGGGGGATGGAATGGAGGGGTGGAATGGAAGGGGTGCAGTGGGGGGGATGGGACGGAGGGGGGAGTGGAAAGGGGGAAGTGAGGGAGGAATGGAGGAGGGTGGACAGGGGCGAAGTGGGGGGGGGAGATGGATGGAGGGGGACAGGGGGAAGTGGGGTTGATGGAAGGGAGGGTGGAGGGATGGAGGGTGGACAGGGGGCAGTTTTGGGGGGAGGATGGAGGTCCAGGTGTGGACAGGGTTGGCAGTGGGGGGGGATGATGGAGGGAGTGGTGGACAGGGGGAAAGCGCGGGGGGGGAGGGTACTGGAGGGGGTGGACAGGGCAGGCAGGGGGGGGGCGATGGATGGTGGTGGACAGGGGAAGTGGGGGGGGGGGATGGAGGAGGGTGGACAGGGGGCAGGGGGGGGAAGGGGGGAGGATGGAGGGTGGGGACAGGGGAGGCCGTTGAGGGGGATGGATGGAGGGTGGGACAGGGGGGCCGAGTGGGGGGAGAGGGGAGGGATGGAGGGTGGGAAGGGGGCACGGGGGGGGGATGGAGGGAGGGTGGACAGGGGAAGGGGGGGGGATGGAGTGGAAGGTGGAAAGGGGGCCAGGGGGAAGTGGGGGGGATGGAGGGAGGGTGGAAAGGGGGCAGTGGGGGGGACCGGGAGGGAGGGTGAGAAAGGGGGCAGATGGGGGGATGTGAGGGAGGGTGGACAGGGGGGCAGTGGGGGGGATGGATGTGCGAGGCGTAGGGTGGACAGAGGGAGGGGGGAGGGGATGGATGGAGGGGGGACAGGGGGGGATAGTGGGGGCGGATGGATGGAGGGGGTGGGACAGGGGGGGGCAGTGGGGGGGATGGATGGAGGGTGGACAGGGGGCAGTGGGGGGGATGGATGGAGGGTGGGACAGGGGGCAGTGGGGGGGTGGATGGAGGGTGGGACAGGGGGGGCGGAGTGGGGGGGATGGATGGGAGGGGTGGAACAGGGGGCAGAGTGGGGGGGATGGATGGAGGAGTGGATGGATGGAAGGGTGGACAGGGGGGCAAGTCGGGGGGGGGGGAGGGATGGAGGGGTGGACGGACGGCAATGGGGTGGAGGAGAGAGGGTGGACCAGGGGGCCAGTGGGGGGGATGGAGGAGGGGGGATGGATGGAGGGTGGAACACAGGGGGCAGTGGGGGGGATGATGGAGGGTGGACAGGGGGCAGTGGGGGGGATGGATGGAGGTGGACAGGGGGCAGTGGGGGGGATGGATGGAGGGTGGACAGGGGGCAGTGGGGGGATGGATGGAGGGTGGACAGGGGCAGGGGGGGGTGGATGGAGGGTGGGACAGGGGGCAGTGGGGGGGATGGATGGAGGGTGGACAGGGGGGCAGTGTGGGCGGAGGGATGGATGGGGGTGGACACGGGGGGCATGGGGGGGAGGGATGGGGGTGGACAGGGGGCAGTGGGGGGGGCTGGGGGAGAGCGACGGACAGTGCGAGGCAGTGGGGGGAGGAGGGATGGAGGGTCGGTTGGACAAGAGAGAAGGAGGCAGTGGGGCGAGATGGATGGAGGGTGGAACAGGGTGGCAGTGAGTGGGGGGAGGGATGGAGGGTGGACAGGGGGCAGTGGGGGGGATGGATGGAGGGTGGATGGATGGAGGGTGGACAGGGGGCAGTGGGGGGTGGATGGATGGAGGGTGGATGGATGGAGGGTGGAAGGGGGCAGTTTGAGATGGAGTATGGAGGGTGAGACAGGCGGGGCAGTGGGGGGGGTGGATGGAGGGTGGACAGGGGCAAGTGGGGGGGGGAGGGGAGGATGGAGGGTGGGAAAGGGGGGGGCGCAGTGGGGGGGGGATGGATGGAGGGTGGACAGGGGGCAGTGGGGGGGAGGAGGGAGGGTGGACAGGGGGCAGTGCAGTGGGGGGGATGGATGAGGTGGGACCAGGGGGGTGCAGGTGGGGGGGATGGATGGAGGGTGGACAGGGGGCAGTGAGGGGGATGGGAGGTTCGAGGTGTGGACAGGGGGGCAGTGCGGGGGGGGATGGATGGAGGGTGGGATGGACAGGGGGCAAGTGGGGGGGAGGAGGGAGGTGTTGGACAGGGGGAAGTGGGGGGGATGGATGGAGGGTGGACGGGGGAGTGGGGGGGATGGATGAGGGTGGACAGGGAGGCAGTGGGGGGGGATGGATGGAGGGTGGACAGGGGGAAGTGGGGGGGATGGATGGAGGGCGGATAAGGGGAAGCGGCCCAAGTGGGGGGGGGGGGATGGATGGAGGGTGGAAAGAGGGCAGTGGGGGTGTGATGGATGGAGGGTGACAGGGGAGGTGGCGGTGGTGGATGGAGGGTGGACAGGGGCAGTGGGGGGGAGGATGGAGGGTGGACAAGGGGGCAGTGGGGGGGGGGGATGGATGGCAGGGTGGAAAGGGGGCAGTGGGGGGGATGGATGGAAGGTGGGCAGGGGGCAGTGGGGGGGATGGATGGAGGGTGGACAGGGAGCCAGTGGGGGGATGGATGGAGGGTGGATGGATGGAGGTGGACCGGGCAGTTAGGGGGGATGGATGGAGGGTGGACCGACGGCCAATGGGGTGGAATGGATAGAGGGTGGGACAGGGGGGGGCAGGGGTGGATGGAGGGGAGGGGGGGGGAGGGAGTGGAGGGGGAAAGGGGGCCTAGTGGGGGGGAGTGATGGAGGGTGGTACCGACCGGAATCAACTGGGGGGGATGGCATGGAGGGTGGACAGGGCAGGCGGCAGTGGCGTGTGATGGAGTGGGAGGGGGAGGGGGGATGGATTGGAGGGTGGACAGGGGGCAGGGGGTGGATAGGGAGGGAAATGGATGGGCGGGTGTGGTGGCGAAGGAATGGGGGTGGATGGATGGAGGGTGGACAGTGGGGGGCAGTGGGGGGGGGGGGTGGATGGAGGGGGGACGACAGCAATGGGGTGGATGGAGGAGGGTGGACAGGGGGGCAGTGGGGGGGGGGGGTGGATGGAGGGTGGACGGACAGAAATGGGGTGGATGGATGGAGGGGGGACAGGGGGGCAGTGGGGGGGGGGTGGATGGAGGTGGACCGACGGCAATGGGGGTGGATGGATGGAGGGGACAGGGGGCAGTGGGGGGGGTGGATGGAGGGTGGACCGACGGCAATTGGGTGGAATGGATTGGAGGGTGGACATGGGGGCTAGAAGGAGGGGGGGATGGAGGGAGGGGGGACAGGGGGGCAGTCCGGGGGGGATGCGAGGAGGGTGGACAGGGGCAGTGGGGGGGGAACGAGGGAGGGAGGGTGGCCAGGGGGCAGTGGGGGGGAATGGATGGAGGGTGGACAGGGGGCAGTGGGGGCGGATGGATGGAGGGTGGATAGGGGGGCAGTGGGGGGGGGATGGATGGAAGGGTGAAGGGGGCAGTGGGGGGGATGGATGGAGGGTGGACAGGGTGGCAGTGGGGGGATGGATGGGGGTGGACAAGGGGCAGGTGGGGGGGAAGGGATGGAGGTGGAGGAACAGGGGGTCATGGGGGGGAGGAGGAGGGTGGACAGGGGGCGGCTGGGGTGGAGGGATTGGCAGGGTGGACAGGGGGCAAGTGGGCGGAGATGGATGGAGGGTGGACAGGGGCGGTGGGGAAGGGATGGATGGTGGGTGGACAGGGGGCAGTGGGGGATGGATGGAGGGGTGGTGGAGGGATGGAGGGTGGGACAGGGGCAGTGGGAATGGATGAGATGAGGGTGGACAGGGGGCAGGGGGGGGGGATGGAGGGAGGGGGGGAACGGGGGAGGGAGGGGGGATGGATGCAGGGTGGACCAGGGGCAGTGGGGGGATGGCATGGAGGGGGGACGCAGGGGGCTAGTGGGGGGGGAGGGAGGGAGGTGGACAGGTGGGAGTGCGGGGGAGGGATGGAGCGGGGTGGAACAGGGGGCAGTGAGGGGGATGGATGGATGGGGGGACAGGGGGCACGGGGGGGGGATGGATGGAGGGTGGGCAGGGGCAGTGGGCGGGGAATGGATGAGGGGGACAGGGGGCCAGTGGGTGGGGGATGGATGGAAGGTGGACAGGGGGCAGTGGGGGGTGGATGGAGGGGTGGACAGGGGCAGTGGGGGGAGGATGGATGGAGTGGTGGACAGGGGGCAGTGGGGGGGGATGGAGGAGGGTGGACAGGGGGGCAGTGGGGGGGATGGATGGAGGGTGGACAGAGGGCAGTGGGGGGGGAGGCAGTGGGGGGGGGGTGGATGGAGGGGTGGACAGGGGGCATTGGAGGCAGTGGGGGGGCATGGAGGAGGTGGTGGACAGGGCGGGACAGTGGGGGGGGGGGGGAGGAGGGGGGTGGACAGGGGGAGCAGTTGGGTGGGGATGGATGGAGGGTGGGGACAGGGGCGCACGGGGTAGGGGGAGGGAGGGGAGGTTGGGGGACAGTGGGGGACCTTCAGGGGGGGGGATGTGATGGGAGGGCTGGACAGGGGGGGCATTGGTGGTGAGGTTGGTGAGCCCTATATTTCTCTTTTCCTTTTGGGGGAAGGGGGGGCAGTGGGGGGGGGAGGGATGGGGCAGGCGAGGGCGGTGGGGATGGAGGTGTGGACGGGAAAGGGGGCATAGTAGGGGGGTAGGGAGGGAGGGGTGGACCGACGGCAATGGGGGGGAGGGGTAGAGAGGCGTGGACTAGGGGGAAGGGGGGTGGGTGGATGGAGGAGCGTGGAGGGCGGGGATGGAATGGAGGGTGGCAGGGGCAGTGGGGGGGGGGATGGATGGAGGGTGGAAAGGGTGGAAGGGGGGGGGGGGGATGGATGGAGGGTGGGACAGGGGGAAGTGGGGTGGATGGGATGGAGGGTGGAAAGGGGGCAGGTGGGGGGACTGGATGGAGGGGGGACAGGGGGGCAGTGGGGGTGGGAGGTATGGAGGGAGTGGGACAGGGGGCAAAAGGTAGGGGGGGAGGGATAGGAGGTGTGGACAGGGGGGGCGGGGCAGTGGGGGGGGATGGATGGAGGGTGGACAGGGGGCAGGGGGGGATGGATGGAGGGTGGACAGGGGCAGGTGGGGGGGATGGATGGAGGGGGACAGGGGGGCAGTGGGGGGGAGGGTGATGGAGGAGGGTGGACAGGGGGCAGTGGGGTGGTGGGTGGGAGGGGTGGGAGTCAGGGGGGCACGGTGGCGGGGGAGGGAGGAGGCGTGGACAGGGTGGCGGCGGCAGTGGGGGGGTGGATGCGACGGACCACGTGGAAAAGGGGGAAAGCTGCACTGGGGGGATGGGAATATCCTGGAGGGTGGACAGGGGCGGCAGTGGGACGGGATGGATGGAGGGTGGACAGGGGGCAGTGGGGGGGATGGATGGAGGGTGGATCGATGGGGGGACAGGGGGCAGTCAGGGGGGATGGAGGAGGGTGTGGGACCGGGGGGAAATAAACGGGCAATGGGGTGGGTGGGATATGTGAGGTGAGGGAGGGGGGCAGTGGGGGGGTGGATGGGGGAGGGTGGTGAGTGGGTGGATGGGATGGAGGGTGGACAGGGGGGCAGGGGGCGGGGGGGGAGTGGATGGAGGGTGACCGACGGCAATGGGGTGGGAGGAATGGAGGGTGGACAGGGGGCAGTGGCGTGGATGGAGGGGGGGGTGGGGTTGGATGGGGATGGGAGGGGGGGTGGACGGAGGGGGGCAGGGGGGGGAAGAGAATGGATGGGAGGGGTGGGGGATGACGGGCAATGGGGGGGGTGGAGTGGGATGGGGAGGGTGGACAGGGGGGGCGGAGTGGGGGGGTTGGGTGGGATGGGGAGGGTGAGTGCAGAGCATCAATGGGGGTGTGGATGGAGTGTGGGGGTGTGGACAGGGGGCAGGTGGGGTGGGGGGGGTGGATGGAGGGTGGGGTGGACGGGACAGCAGGATTGGGGGTGGGGTGAGTGGGGATGGAGGGTGGAGTCAGGGGGCGAGGTGGGGGGGGGTGGATGGAGGGTGGACCGACGGCAATGGGGTGGATGGATGGAGGGTGGACAGGGGGCAGTGGGGGGGGTGGAGGGAGGGTGGACCGACGGCAATGGGGTGGATGGATGGAGGGTGGACAGGGGGCAGTGGGGTGGATGGAGGGAGGGTGGATGGATGGAGGTGGACCAGGGGGGGCAGTGGGGGGGGGGGGGGGGGATGGGGGATGGAGGGTGGGTGGAGGCCGACGGCAATGGGGTGGAGGCGGGGGGTGACAGGGCGGCAAGTGGGGTGGATGGAGGGAGAGGGTGGATGGATGGGAGGGTGGAACAGGGGGCACCCCAAACCACCCAACCTCCCAACAACACCAAAACCATGCCCCGGGGGCCCCCTCGATCTCCCCAAAAAAAAAGAAAAAAAAACAAAAAAAAATAAAATAAAACAAAAAAAACAAAAGAGATAAAACTAAACGAACGGCGAAAAAAAGAAAGTAAAGTAAAATAAAAAAGGGGGGGGGGGTTGTGGGGGGGGGGGTGGCGGGGGGGGGGGGGGGGGGGGGCAGTGGGGGGGATGGATGGAGGGTGGACCGACGGCAATGGGGTGGATGGATGGAGGGTGGACAGGGGGCAGTGGGGGGGATGGAGGGAGGGTGGACAGGGGGCAGTGGGGGGGGGGAAATTGATGGAGGGGGTGGACCGACGGGCAATGGGGTGGATGGCGGGAGGGTGGACCAGGGGGGCAGTGGGGTGGATGGAGGGGAGGTGGTGGATGGGCGGAGTGGGGACAGGGGCAGTGGGGGGGATAGATGGAGGGGGCCGAGGTAATTGGTGTGGCTGGATGAGGGTGGACAGGGGCAGCCGTGGGGTGGATGGAGGAGAGGGTGGAGTGGTTGGAGGGTGGACAGGGGGCAGGGGGGGGATGGATGCGAGGGGGGACCGACGGACCAATGGGGTGGATGGATGGCGGGTGACAGGGGGCAATGGTGGTGGATGGAGGGAGGGTGGATGGATGGAGGGTGGAGCAGGGGGCTAGCAGATGGAGGGTGTGTGGACCGACGTTCCGGCAAGGGGTGGGATGGATGGATGGAGGGTGTGACAGGGGGGACAGCAGTTGGGTCGTGGATGGAGGAGGGTGGATGGAATGTGAGTGGTTTGAACAGGGGGCTAGTGGGGGTGATGGATGGAGGGGTGGACCGACGGTCCCTCAAGGGTGGATGGATGGGAGGGTGGAGGACAGGGACAAGTGGGGTGGATGGAGGGCGAGGTGTGATTGGATGGCGGGTGGACGAGGGGCAGTGGTGGTGGATGCGATTGGAGGGTGGGCAGTACGGAAAGGCGGGGGAATGGACTGGAGGGTGGAACAGGAGAGGAAAGGGGGGGTGGGATGGAGGTGCGGAGGCATGGATGTTATGAGGGGTGGACAAGGGGCAGTGGGGGAGCGATGGATGGAGGTGGACACGGCAATGAGGGAGTGGATGGCATGGAGGGTGGACTAGGGTGCTAGATGTGGGTGGTGGAGAGGGAGAGGTGTGGATGGATGGAGGGTGGATCAGGGGGCAGGTGCCAGTATGTGTTTGATGGCGGGTGTGGTAGGATGAATGGAGGAGTGGACAGGGGCGGCCCAGTGGGGGGAAGGGTGGGGGGCGAGCATACGGAAGTGGTACTAGGTAGTGAATGAGGATAAGGGTGGCGGGGTGGGTGGGTGGATGGAGGGTGCGACAGGGGCAGGATGGGGGGATGGCATGGAGGGTGGGGGGCGGATGGAGGTGGACAGGGGGCAGGATGGGGGGGATGGATGGGTGGATGAAGGGTGGATAGTGTGCAATTTGTAGTTAGGTTTGGGTTTAGGGGAGGAGGGAAGGGAGGGGGGGTGATGGGGTGTGTGTGTGTGCATGTGCGTGTGTGTGTGTGTGGGGGAGGGGGGGGGGGGGGGGGGGGGGAGTGAACGCATATGTGCGCTGGGGAAGGCGGAGATAGGATATTTTGAGATTTGGGCTGGCAACACTAGGGAGGATGTTTACATCCCCCACTGACCCAAAGTGTGCCTACTCTTATGTAGGGATTGGCATTTCATATGATGCTGACCAAGGCGAGTATGATATCATATGATATCATACAAATTGCATCATATGATTTTGTATATTAATTGTAACTTTGGTCTAGAAAGACTGCCGGCATCAAATGATATCATATGATAACATGATATTGTATGATATCATAATGCCGATCCATACTCCTTAGTAGGAGTGTAGGAGTGTAGGTGTACATTCACAATCTTCCCCATCCAACTTCATCATCCACTCTCGTCAGGAACAATAACAAGACACAGCCACTAACCATCAACCACAAACAATGAACCAGACACCACATATACCACCAAACACCAAGTTCACAATCTTCCCCACCCAACTTCATCATCCATTAACTCTCGTCCTGACCAATGCCAAGACACGGCCACCAACCACGGAACACAAACCACCAACCACCAACCACATACCACCGACCACCAAGTTCACAATCTTCCACACCCAACTTCGCCATCCTCTCCCTCCCGTCATGAACAATAACAAGACATAGCCACTAACTACCAACCACAAACAACTAACCAGACACCACATACCACCAAACACCAAGTTCACAATCTTCCACACCCAACTTCATTATCCATTTACTCTCGTCCTGACAAATACCAAGACACAGCCTCCAACCCCCAACCACAAAACACTAACCAAAAACCATCTTTCACACCAAAGTTCATCACCCCCCTCCCTCAAGTCATGACCAATACCAAGACACAACTCCCAACCACCGACCACAATACACCAACCACATACCATCCACCAAGTTCACAATCTCCCACACCTAATTTCTCCATCCACTTCCTACCGTCATGACCAATAACAAGACACAGCCACCAACCACCAAGCACATACCACAAACCAGAAACCACATACCACCAAACACCAAGTTCACAATCTTCCACACTCAACTTCGCCATCTGTTCCCTACCGTCATGACCAAGACAAAGACACAGCCACCAACCACCAACCACCAAGTTTACAATCTTTCACACCCAACATCAGCCTCCCCTACCTCTCGCCCTGACGCTGTCATCGGGAGGCCTTGTGCCGGGGCCATGGCAACCCATGACTCTGAACGGGGCACAGCCACCAACCACCGACTACAAACCGCCAACCACAAAACCACCAACTTTACAATCTTCCACACCCAACATCAGCCTCCCCTACCTCTCGCCCTGACGCTGTTCTCTGGAGGCCTTGTGCCGGGGCCATGGCCTCTGTACCGTCCACTGTAGCGGCCCTCGTGGGACCCACCTCTCCAGTCACAACGCTTCCTGTAGACACAGGCACACCCTCAACAGGTGCCTCGTCTAGCTCTGCTGGCTGCTGCTGCTGCTGCTGCGCCTGCTGAGTCTGTGCTTGTTGCTGCTCGATGCGCTCAAGAGCTCTTTGTTGGTCCCGCAGTATTTCATCCTGCAATTGCGGGAGTAGATGGTATGGCAGGGTATAGTTAGGTAGTTAGATATTTAGTTGGTAGGTTAGTTGGTTGGTTGGTTGGTTGGTTGGTTGGTTGGTTGGTTGGTTGGTTGGTTGGTTGGTTGGTTGGTTGGCCACATGTTGCTTGCTTGGTTAGTTAGTTAGTTAGTTAGTTAGTTAGTTAGTTAGTTAGTTGGTTGGTTGGTTGGTTGGTTGGTTGGTTGGTTGGTTGGTTGGTTGGTTGGTTGGTTGGTTGGTTGGTTGGTTAGCAGGCAGACAGGTAGGTAGGTAGGTAAGGCAGGGCACACCCATGGGGGAGTGGAAAGATGCAGGGCGTTCTGCATGTGATAGATGCATGGGCATGGGCAGGCTACGTTTAGGGGATTGAGAAAGCCATATCTTTCGCCTGGTGGGGGTGGGGGTGGGGGTGGGTGGTAGTGTGTGTGGGGGGGGGGGGGGGGGGGGGGGGGGGGGGGGGGGGGGGGCAGGGGGCAAGGGGCAAGAGGGGGCAGGTGGTGTGTGATCAATGGGCATTGGCAAGCAATATATCAGGGGATTGGCTTGTCTCTTGCCTGGTGGCGGTGTGTGTACGTGTGTTTGTGCGTGTGCGTGTGCGCGTGTGTGCGTGCAAGGGGCAGGAGGGGGGGGCTCAGCTCCAGTTTTGGGACAGGGTTTGAGCCAGTACTCTATCTTGGGAACCTAAACCATGCCATGAGCCATAGTGGCATGTAACATGAAGACAGTCAAACACAAGCAAGTATGGCTACAGAAAAGATAAGAAGAGCAGTGTGCCAAGTCGGCATGAAATAAGGAAGCTGTCCAAAGGGGGTCCTCAGACAACACCAAGAGGGCCAGGGGGTGGCTAGGGGGGGGGGCAGTACCCTCCACAGTAGCTGGTGGTGGAGAAGGGGGTGAGTGAAGAGTGGGTACAATCGACAAGCTGTAGCTGGTAGCTCATTAGGACAACTGTTTTGCTTGCTCTGCTTAGTGTGGTGTGGGAGGATGAGGAGGAGATGTATCAAGCTGTGCAAACCTCCTTCTCTGCCTCTTAGTGCATGGTTGAGGAGTAGCCGAGATAATGCTCCTGGTCAGACACTCTTAGAATGAGACCTGAGGAGGCTTGAGAAGCCCTGACCGCATGGGGCGAAGTCAGATGGCATACGAGGATCGCTAGGTTTTCAGTGTTGATTCCTCCCTCACCTCTCTCTCTCGGATTCGCGATTCGATCAATTTTTGCTCCTCCATTCTCTCGCCCTCCCGCTCAACAAGACTCTTTGCTCCGATGAACTGCGGGAAATATGCGTGGTGGGAGGAGCGTTAGAAGGAAACAGTCGTGCCAGCTAGAAGGACGAGTCATCAGCTGTGCGGGAGCTTCACACAAAACATAGAGAAAAACCATTTCGAGGCATGCGCACCTTGGCAGTGTAGTCTGGTACCTTGCAAAACGGGCATGTCGGGGAAACATCTGCTGGTACCGAGGTTTGCACCTAGGAGCATGAGACGAGGGGGCGGGTTTAATTAAGCAGTGGCAGAAACTAAGAGCAGCACCCCTCTCAAAGTTGGGAGCGCAGAACGGGGTCGAGGCTAGTACCTGCAGGAAGCACTCAGTGCAAATGCGTTTCGCGCAGCAGCGAGAGGTGTTGAGGACTGGGTAGTGCAGGAAGCAAATGGGGCACTCCTCGAGCCCGTCTCCCAAAGGCTCTTCAGCTTTTTTAACTCGTAGTATCTTAAGCACTAAAGCTCGTTGAGCCTTCATTTCCGGGAGCTGGGTAGGCTCCTCGGCCCCAGGGAAGCAAGGAACCAAGGAACCCTCCTGAATAAGGCGCTTGAGGCGCTTGAGGTCCACCTTGTCATTTGCAGCCCCATAGAGGTTCGGCCGAGAATACTCCTCGGGGATCTTTGAGCCCCGCGACAGGAGGCCAGCAAAACACGCAAACATGAACAGGGAAGCGCTAGGGACAGGGACGGGCACAGGTACGAAGACTTCCTGCCTATGACTAGGATTCGGGGCACGGAAGGATATATTCAGAGAAAAAGACACTATATGACCGTACTTTTATAAATATACCCAGGGCAGGGGCAGCTGCTGTGGAACAAAAATGCCCTTCGGAGTGCCCTCAATACGGTTGGAAGACACCCTGCGAGAGGCCGCGGCCCCCTTATTTAGCAAGAGTTGAGTTGGGGCAGAGGGGCACCCCGGGGGGCACCCCCTCTGAGTTGGGGGTGGGACAGCGTAGCTGGCCACCAACCCCTTCAGAAAAACGGATATCCAGGGCTTTTGTTTTGTTTTCTTTTGTTTTGTTAATCCTTCACAAAACAAAAACAAAACATTACACTTGACTGCTGCTGCTGCCGCAGCTGCTGGCCGCAGCTGTCGCTAGCCATCAAGGATTCAAGAAGCTTCGCGATCAAGGATTCGCGCGCTCCAGTGTTCATGTTATTATGTTAACGCGCAACCTGACGTTATTGATGCTTTATATTACAGGTGTAATGCCACGAGTGTACCAGGCACATTCATTTCCGCGCAGCAATGTTGCGTTTGCAATACAGCCCAAGTAGACCGAGCTAGATACGCGTACCATAAAGCATAAAGCAACGGTCTCAAGGCTGAAGTCCACAACCGTAGGTGACAGCCACGCGTTGATCTTCGCCCAGTCCAGAACGCGCATTGATGTCCGCATGGCGCACAGCCGTAGATATCGCCTACGCCTAGACGTGCATGCCTGTTGTAGTATATTCCATGCTACGGTAGCAGTCCACGACCGTAGCTCCTGCCACGCATTGATCTCCACAGCACGCTCCGCACAGCCCACTCCGCACTGTCTACAGCAGGCTCTACAGTCTACAGTGTACAGCCCCCCAGAAACCCTACCCCCCGACCCAACCCCTAGCGGCTGCGAAGCCGGCCATTTGAGCCAGGGAGCCCTGATTTGAGCCAAGTGAAGGGACCCTGCCCAATTTCCAGTGGCCCTCAACCGAACGGGTGGACTCAGGGCTGGACTCGACTCGGCTCGGCTGTCGGGCCCAGGTGAGCAGGGGCCCCTGCAGGTGAGGGTTGTTCAGGACGCTTTGTCCTGCGTCGCAGACGCAACATCGAAGGGTTCGTAACGTCAGCTTCAGTGATTAGTTGGTTGCATCCAGAGGGGTTGCGTCGCTGGACGCAGGCCATGGGTCGGTTATGGGAAGGTTACGAGTCAGGGCGCAGGCTGTGATGGTTCCAACGGTTGCGGTTGCGTCTCAGGTGAAATTGGTTATCGTGACGCAGAGCCGGGGGAGGCCGGGGGTCCTCCTGAACAACCCTGGTCGGGCCCCATGATTCTAGTGGGGAATTATCGGACAACTGTATTTTTATTTAAGCCCAGAACCCCTTCCAGAACTCTATCTGTGTTTTTTTCATGGAAAGCATTTCCACTTCAAGACGTAGGACCCCCGTGTAAACAGAAAGAACAACGGAGAATTCCTATTTTAAAAAGGACCCCTGTTGAGGCGGGGCATGCCAGACTGATTACCAATCACCTAGCAAGTCGCAGGTTACAAACCCTGGTCCTGGCCCTATATAAACAGAACTGGGCGTTATGGCACGTTGTAAAAATTAACTACCGTACGCGCCTTGGTATTGGAAAACGGTTTGGCAAACGTCCCTTTGCCAAACCGGATTGGGGATCCAGCTTGAGACCACTCCAGGTGGTTGATTTTGCCAAGGTACGGATACTATGGTACTCTGCCTACTAAGCCCTAGCAAGTTAAATGTTCCTGATTATGATTGCTACATGGTTTTATTTTCATTAAGCTTGGGCAGACAACTTTGTGAACATGTACTTGACCTTGACCTTGTTAAAATGGCTCCAGCCAGCAATTTGGCTGCCTGGAACCATGTACCGGTCTGGCTATTAAGCCCTAGCAAGTTGTGTGCTCCTGATTTGAACTATTACATGGTTTTACGGCAAGCTTGGGCAGACTACTTGGTGAACATGTAACAAGGAATGGTAACAATAACATCAGATCCCTTGCAAGCTGGATTACAGGTCTGAGCATGAAACTGTCAAAGCCATAGACCCCTTTGCCAAGTTGTTTTTGCCATGCTTTTCTGAGTCCCACTTTAAGGGGGGAAATGAGATTTGCCAATACTTAATCTTGCCAATACTTAAGGCGCATACCACATACGGCATGTACGTGGGGCGAGAAAGCATAACGTGTATAACTTGCTACATAGAGAAAGCATTACAAACATAACTTGCTACCAAGAGCTACAACGACCCCTAACGCCTGTTCTTGTGGGCTCCTCCTGGCCCGTTTTTTGTTGCCTAGTTCGTCTTGCCAGTTGTGAGCTCTGGGGTCGTAGCAGAGAGTGCTTCAGAGAAGGCATGTTGCTGTCAGCGTATACTACTAGGACACGAGTGCCTGTTTGGTATCTGATTCAGATGCCAATGATGCACTCGTGTCCTAGTAGTACACGCTGACAATAATGCATGTCCCGGGAGAGTCCGTCAACATTTTTGTAGCTGTGTACGTAGGGGAAGTGACGCATAGGTTGTGAGACAGCCGAGCTGTCCACTGACCCCAATGGTGGTAGCAGCTTGGGGGCGGGGTCCCCCCAGTGATCGTAGCAGTTGCCACAAGGTCCCACGCCTTGCCTTTAAGGAAGTCCAGCATCTGTGTCAAAGACGAACACAATCCGGTCTCCAACTTGCGTGGTGATAAATTCGAGAAGAGGGTCATCAATTCATCATGTCCCATGTGATAGTGGCCACACAAACCTGGGCACTGTCTTGGCGCCATCTGCCTTTTTGATGGACCATCGTCGCGAATAGACTCTTCAATGGTCGGAATCGACTCTGCAGTGCTAATAGACACAGGTGCATCCATGCCGACCTCAGACCAGGGTAAGCAGCAGATCACCGGTACGACGAGATTTCTCACTCAAACTCGAATTCGAACTCGGACTTGAATTACATAGTCTCAGGTGCAGAGCAGGTATCTGAAAACGACGGGATTAAGACGTATGCATCGTCAGTCATTGCACTTCTCCAGAGGTCAAATGAAGCAATGAGAAAAAGTTAGAGACAAGTCGAGAAGGGTTCCAGGGGGTGGTGGGGGGAAACCCCTAACAAGGTCCACAGAATGTCACCGGAACGGGGAGTAACGATATCGCACCCGCCCTCTTACCAGAAATCACTATCCGATACCCCAAATTGGGCTGTGCCTGACATTCTGTTGCGATTGTCATCCTCCTGATCGTGATAATGATAACAATATCGGCAATTATAACCATAATAATAATAATATGTGTATATGCAGATGGTATTGGCTGCCAAACGTAGAGAGCTACACCAATGTTTATTTCGCTCTCCACAGTTCCGCTACCTTGACTAGCGCACTTCTCAGCTACCAAATGGGAGAAACAGCAGGCAGATGGATGCCTTTCTCTTCGTCGCCAGACGGCCGAATCGAAAAAGTAAAGAAGAGCGATAGTATAGTTTTCGTCCCCTCAGTCCACCTACCAACTTAAAGGTGAAACACAATTTTGATGAAATCCACTACGTAGAGAGCTGCATCAATGTTTATGTTTGGGGCTACTGATAGCAGCTAGCTTCTAGGCAGCTCCCTTCCCCTGTCCATTGGCCAAACCTGGAGCTAGCTAGTGCGTCTGAAAGCTGACATGGCAGGCAATCCAATGCAGCTGCAAGATTTGGATTTGACCTTGTTGCAGGCTATTGGAGGTGGCGGGAAGCTGCCGTGAGTACCCCCCCCCTCCCCCCCCCCCCCCCCCCCTAAACAGTGAGCTGCACCTCGTTCCCCCCTTGTGGCGTGTGACTACACAGGACTGCTGGCTCCCTCCACTGCTGGCTCAGTAGCATCAGCAGTTAGTTACACTTGGCTTCTCCCACCTGCACAGGGTTGGTTGGTTGGTTACATTTAACTTCTCCCACCTGTACAGGTTGGTTGGTTGGTTGGTTACGCTTGGATTCTCCCACCTGCACAGGGTTTGCTTGTTGGTTGGATGGTTGGTTAATCACACTCAACTTCTCCACCTGTACAGGTTGGTTAGTTGGTTGGTTGGTTGGTTACACATGGATTCTCCCATTTGCACAGGGTTTGTTGGCTGGTTGGTTACGCTTGACTTTCCCCACCTTCACAGGGTTTGTTAGTTGACCACGCACAACTTTCCCCACCAGTACAGGTTGGTTGGTTGGTTGGTTAATCACGCTTGACTTCTCCCACCTGCACAGGGTTTGTTGGTTGGTTACGCTTGACTTACCCCACCAGTACAGGTTGGTTGGTTGGCTTGTCACGTTTAACTTCTCCCACCTGCACAGGGTTTCTTTGTTTGTTGGTTGATTGATTGGTTGGCTGGATGGTTGGTTACGTTTAACTTCTCCCAACTGCACAATTTAGTTGGTTGGTTGGTTGGTTGGTTACACTCGACTTCTCCCTCCTGCACAGGTCAGTTGGTTGGTTGGTTACGCTTGACTTCCCCCACCTGCACAGGTTGGTTACGCATCACGATGGAGTAGGTGGATCCACAAGTTGATGAGTACAATACAGTTTATAGAAGTAGCACGCATTTGATAAATAAACAAACTATTACGCACCTGTGGTATGTCTCAATACATCGCCCTGTTATCCTCGACTTGTTATTCATCACAATGAAGTTGGTTGATACACCGGTAGTGAAGTAGCGCACTCCCTTAATGAGTACAGCATACTTAATAAATCATATCATTTACATTGTTTATTAAATGAAAAAGAATCCCTCTCCTGTGGTAGGTCTCAATAAATCGCTCTGTCCTCGACTCGTTACTCATCACAATGGAGTTGGTTGATACACAAGTAGAGAAGTAGCACACATCTTTAATGAGTGCAGCCTCATTTAAAAATCATATAATTTTTATTGTTTTTCAAATGATTGTTCAAATGAAACAGAATCGCTCGCCTGTGGTAGGTCTCAATACATCGCACTGTCCCCGACTTGTTGCGCATCACAATGGAGTTGGTTGCTACACAAGTAGAGAAGTAGTACACCCTTAATATAAGTGCAGCACACTCCATAGAAGTACAGCACACTTTATAGAAGTACAGCACACTGTATACATCATATAATTTAAACAAATTAAATGAAACAGAATCGCTCGTCTGTGGTAGGTCTCAATACATCGCACTGTCCCCGACTTGTTGCGCATCACAATGGAGTTGGTGGATGCACAAGTAGAGAAGTAGCACACATCTTTAATGAGTGCAGCCTCAGTTAAAAATCATATAATTTTTATTGTTTTTCAAATGATTGCTCAAATGAAAAGAAATCGCTCACCTGTGGTAAGTCTCAATACATCGCACTGTCCCCGACTTGTTGCGCATCACAATGGAGTTGGTTGATACACAAGTAGAGAAGTAGAACACACTCTTAATGAGTGCAGCCTCATCTAAAAATCATATAATTTATATTTTTTTTCAAATAATTTTTCGAATGAAAAAGAATCGCTTACATGTGGTATGTCTCAATAAAACGCGCTGTCCCCGATTTGTTTCTCATCACAATCAAGTTGGTGGACGCGCCGGTAGAGAAGTAGCACACACTTTATAGAAGTGGAGCGCACTTTATACATCATATCATTTAAACAAATTAAATGAAATCATCGTTCACCTGTGGTATGTCTCAATAAAGCGCACTGTCCCTGACTTGTTTCTCATCACAATGGAGTTTGTGGATCCGCCGTTAGCAAAGTAGCGCACACCCTTGAGGAGGTCACCATCTGAAACACCTGTTGCTGCGAAGAAGACGTCGTCTCCCTGTATGGCAGGTGCAAGGGGTACAAGGGATCAGCATGAGGAAGTGCAAGTGCAAGGGTTGCAAGTGTAATGCAAGTGCAAGGGCCACACCTGTCGCTGCAAAGAAGACGTCGTCTCCCAGTGTGGCAGGAGGGTTGGGCGGCAGCCCGGCATGGTAGGGGGTGGAGGTGGGGCAGGGAGGGAGGGGTGTGGATGGGAGAAGGGGGAGATGGGTGTAGGTGGGGAGGGGGGATGTTCGGTCACATGTGGGAGGGGGAGGGGGGGGGGATGGGGGGGCAAAGGGGGAGGGACGGGGGGGGTTTTTTTGGGGGTGGGGTTGGAGGGAGGGGGGGAGGGGGACTGGGTGTTCGGTGGAGGTGTCCCTGTGGATGGAGGGGGAGGTGTGCTGGGTAGGGGTGGCAGGGGGGTGTGGGATCCCGGGGGGGGTGTATGGGGCGGTGGAGTAGGGTGACAGTCGGGGGTTGGCGGAGGGGGGGCAGGGGGTGGGGATCGGGGGGTTTTGCGGGTGTGGGTGGAGGTGGGGTTTTGGAGGGGGACTGGTGGGGTGTAGGTGGGTGCGGTGGGGGGGAGGGGGGTGCTGGATGAGGCTATGTTGAGGAGGGTGAGGGGGAGTGTGAGTGGTGGGAAGGTTGCGGGGGAGGTGGTGTGTTATGTGGGGGTATGGCGAGGTCGCGGTTGATGTGGGTGGTTGGATGTGTGGGAGTGGGGTTGAGGTGGACCCTGTGTATGTGTCTGTGTATGTAGGGGTGAGGTGGGGTGTTGGATGGACAGGAGGCGTTGGCCGGGCAGCAGTGGTGTGTATGTGGCAGAGGGTTGGCGGAAGGGTGGCAGGTGTGTGTGTTCAGGTGCTGGCGAGGGGGGGGTGTGAGGTATGGTGTGCAGGTGGCGGGGGGTTAGGGCGGGTGGGGAGGGGGGGTTGGAGGGGGGGCGGGGAGTGGGGGGGGGTGGAGGGGTGTGCCACGGTGGGGGGAGGCGGGGGGGTGAGGGGGCGTGTGGGGGGGAGTGGGGGAAGGGGGGGGGAGGGGAGGGGTGGGGGGGCTTGGGGGTGTTTGGGGGGAGGGCCTAGGTGCGGAGATGTGGGGGGGGGGGGGTGGATCGTGTGTGGATGGTGGGAAGGGGGGGGGAGGTGGAGTGATGTATGTGTGTGTGTGTGTGTGTGCAGGGTGGGGAAGATGTGATGGTGAGGTGGTGGTTTGTGATTGGGAGGGTGGAGGCCCGATAGGTGGTTGGGGGGACGGGGGGGTAGGGGTGTGTAGTGGGGGTTGTGTGATGTCGGGTGCACAGGTGGGGTGAGGTGGTGTGTATGTGCGGCAGGAGGGTTGGCGGCAGTGTGTGTGTAGTACATTGCCCAACTAAAATACCAGAATCTGTTGGGTACGTACCTTACACAGGTCATTAGTCCTCAGGATCCTGTTTAGGTCCTTTTGGGGGGGGGCTGTTTTTAGGTCTTGTTTAGGTCATTAGTCTTCAGGATCCTGTTTAGGTCAAAGCCTTGCTCTATTACTTTCTTGCCTTGACATTTTTAGTTGACATTTTAGGGGATTGGGTTCTCTGTTTTAGTGCTCCCCACCACCCACCAACAGGAGGAGCCATGGAGCTAACACAACAAACAAACAACAGAATCGACTGGCACATACCTTACACAACAAACAAACAACAGAATCGACTGGCACATACCTTACACAGATCATCAGTCTTCAGCCTCCGGTTTGGTCAAAGCCTTTCACTCTATCGCCGTCATGCCTTGACATTCTAGTTGACATTTTAGTTCTTAATTAGTTGTTAACTAAAAAAAACAATATGGTGGGTACATACCTTGCACAGGCCATTAGTCGTCAGGATCCTGTGCAGGTCCTTTTGGAGGGACCTGTTTTTAGAGACTGTTTAGGTCATAAGTCTTCAGAAGCCTATGTATGTTACAGCCTTGTTGTTGTTACTTAGCTGTTCACTAACAAACAGAATTGACTGGCACATGCCTTAAAATAGGTCATTAGCCTTCATATGCCTATGTATGTCACAGCCTTGCGCTATTGCGGTCATGCCTTGACATTCTAATTGACATTTAGTTGTTACTTAGCTGTTCACTATAAAACAGAATTGACTGGCACATACCTTCAATTAGGTCATTAGCCTTCAGAATCCTATTTAGGTGTTTTTTGGGGGGGCCTGTTTTCAGGGGCCCAGTTCAGGTCATTAGTCTTCAGGCTCCTGTTTAGGCCAAAGCCTTGCTCTATTGCTGCCATGCCTTGTCATTCTAGTTGACATTTAGTTGACATTTTAGTAAACACCATGGATCTTACCCAACTAAACAATGCATAATCGGTTGGGTACGTACCTTACACAGGTCCATAGTCTTCAGGCTCCTGTTCAGGTCAAAGCCTTGCTCTATTACTGTCATGCCTTGTCATTTTAGTTGACATATTAGTACATATTTTAGGGGCTTGGATTCTCTGTTTTAGTGGTCCCCACCACCCACCTTACAACCACCCACCCACCTTACAGTGGTCCCCACCACCCACCACCCACCTTACACAGGTCATCAGTCATCAGGATCCTTTTTAGGTCAAAGCCTTGCTCTATTGCTTTCGCACGCTCCTGCTCGTTACGAGGCCACAATCGACCTTGCAAGCTTCCTCCCATGCACTTCAAAGCGGCAGCTGGGCAGGACAGGACAGGGTTAGGGTTTGTTCTCGCTGTCAAAAACAAATCAGAAAAAATAATGAAAACTATTCAAAAGTTGCTCCTCATCGTTGCAAGGCCACAGTCGACCTTGCAAGCTTCACCCCATGCACTTCAAAGCGGCAGCTGGGCAAGACAGGACAGGGCAGGACAGGACAGGGTTAGGGTTTGTTCTCGCTGTCAAAACAAAATCAGAAAAGAAAAAAAAAAAAACTTAGCTCCTTGTTACGAGGCCACAATCGACCTTGCAAGCTTCCTCCCATGCACTTGAAAGCGGCAGGTGGGCAGGACAAGACAGGGCTAGGCTTAGGGTTTTCCTCCCATAAATACCAGGGGGATAATATAAAGTGCAGAGGGGGTCAAAAAGTCAGCGCTCAAAAGCGCGCGCTTTGAATTACCCTGGTTAGGCTATTCCTCCCATACAATACCAGGGGAGGAATTAAGAAGAGGCAAGGACCAAGCAAGAGACTAGTACAGAATAAAATCACAAAAATATTCCATTCCTCCCATGCACTTAAAGGCGGCAGCTGGGCAGGACAGAGACAGAGACAGGGTTAGGCTATTACTCCCATACAATACCAGGTGAGGCATTGATAAGGGGCAAGAAACCAAGCAAGAGACTAATAAAGAATAAAATCACAACAATATTCCCTTCCTCCCATGCACTTGAAGGCGGCAGCTGGGCAGGACAGAGACAGAGACAGGGTTCGGCTATTCCTCCCATACAATACCAGGTGAGGCATTAAGAAGGAACAAGAAACCAAGCAGGAGACTAAAAAAGAATACAATCATTAAAACATCCCTTTCCTCCCATGCACTTCAAGGCGGCAACTGGGAAGGACAGGGTTAGGTTCTCCTCCCATAAAATACCAGGTGAGGAATTAAGAAGGAGCAAGAACCAAAGCAAGAGACTAATAAAGAATACAATCATTAAAACATCCCCTTCCTCCCAGGGTTAGGTGTTTCCTCCTGGCAGCTTCAAGCGGCAACTGGCAGACAGAGACAGAGACAGGGTTAGGTTGTTCCTCCCATGCACTTCAAGGCGGCAACTGGGCAGGACAGAGACAGAGACAGGGTTAGGTTGTTCCTCCCATGCACTTCAAGGCGGCAACTGGGCAGGACAGAGACAGAGACAGGGTTAGGTTGTTCCTCCCATGCACTTCAAGGCGGCAACTGGGCAGGACAGAGACAGAGACAGGGTTAGGTTGTTCCTTCCATGCACTTCAAGGCGGCAACTGGGCAGGACAGAGACAGAGACAGGGTTAGGTTGTTCCTCCATGCCTCAAGTCGCAACGGGCAGGCAGAACCAGAGACAGGGTTAGGTGTTCTTCATCACGTCAAGCGGGCACTGGCAGGACAGAGACAGAGACAGGGTTAGGTTGTTCCTTCCATGCACTTCAAGGCGGCAACTGGGAGGACAAGACAAGAACAAGGTTAGTTTTTTCCTCCCATGCACTTCAAGGCGGAAGCAACTTGGTCAGTACAAGACAAGAGACAGGGTTAGGTTGTTCCTTCCATGCACTTCAAGGCGGCAACTGGGCAGGACAGAGACAGAGACAGGGTTAGGTTGTTCCGTCCAATGCACTTCAGAGCAAGAGCGGCAACTACTGGGAGGACAGATAACGAGACAGGGTTAGGTTGTTCCTTCCTCACTTCAAGGCGGCAAACTGGCAGGAACATAGAACGGAACAGGGTTAGGTTTCCTCCCATGCATCTTCACGGCGGTCAACGGGGCAGGACAGAGACGAAGACAGGGTTAGTTGTTCCTCCCTGCACTTCAAAGCAGCACTGGGCAGGAACAGAGACAGAGACAGGGTTTAGGTTTGTTCCTCCAATGCACTTCACAAAGAGGCGGCAACTGGCAGGACAGAGACAGAGACAGGGTTAGGTTGTTCCTCCCTGCACTTCAAGGCGGCAACTGGGCAGGACAGAGACAGAGACAGGGTTAGGTTGTTCCTTCCATGCACTTCAAGGCGGCAACTGGGCAGGACAGAGACAGAGACCAGGTAGGTTTGGTTCCTCCCAGGCCCGCTTCACAAAGCGGCAGCTGGCAGACAAGACAGAGACCGGTTAGGTTGTTCCCTCCCAACAAGAACCAGGTTAGGCAAATTAGGAAATAAGGCCCACGCAAGAGCGACACAAATACAATCCATCCCCTTCCTTCCATGCACTTGAAGGCGGCAACTGGGTAGGCACCGGTAGCACAGATATTAGCAATGAGCGACGCGTGCATACACACACACCTGACTACCACACACATACCCAGGCAAGCTCTTACCAGGGATCACCCCCAGTGTTTGGGGGGGTGGGGGGAGGGAATGTGTGTGTTGGGTGTGGGGGTGTGGGGGTTGTGGTGGGGGGTTGGTGGTGGTGGTGGTGTGTGGGGGGCAAGCTCTTACCAGTGATCACCCCCAATGCCCATCATGACGTCCGCAGGGCTCTCTTTGATAGGGCAATCCTGATTACCCCCTACCCCCCCTCCACCACACTCACCCACCCACCCACCCACCTGGTTCTATAACCCACCCCCCCCCACCCCCCCCCCCCCCCCCCTCCACACACCCACCCACACAGGACACACCTGTCCTATACCCCCCCCCCCCCCCCCCCAGCCGCCCCCCCCTCCACCACACTCACCCACCCCCACCCACACCTGTGCGATACCCTCCCCCCCCCCCCCCCCCCTCCACACACCACCCACCCACTCACACCTGGCTATACCCCCCCGCCCCCCCCGCCACCACACGCACACCCCACACTGTCTATACCCACCCCCCCCCCAACCCCCCTCTCACGCCCCACCCCCCACCCACCACTTTTCCTATACCCCCCCCTACCACAACCACTCTCACACCCCCCAAACAACCTGTCGATAAAGAACCCCCCCTCTCACCCACACCACACCCACACACCTGTCTTACCCCACCCTCTCCCCCACCACTCTCACTCTCAACGCCCACCACAAACCTGCCCTATACGCCCCCCCCGCCTCCCCCCCCTCTCAGCCCACAACACCACACCCACACACCTATCTATAATACTCCCCCCTCCCTCCCACTCCCCCCGTCCCTCCCCCCACCTTCACCCCCATACACATGTCTATACCACCACCCTAACCCCCCCTTCTATAACCCCCCATCCCCCCCTCCTCACCCACCACACACCTGCCAGACCCGCCCCTCCCTCCCCCCCCCCTCTCAACCAATTCACCCACCCAAACACCTGTCTATACAATACCCACCCCTCCCCACCATCTCAACCCCGCACACTGTCTATACCCCCCCCCCCCCCCCCCCCCCTATCCACCACACCCACCCACCCACCCCCTGGCTATACCCCCCCCTCCCTCCCCCACACCCCTCCCACTCACCGACCCACCCACACACTGTCGATAACCCCCCCCCTCCCCTCCCCCCCTCTCCCCCCACCCCCACCCACACCCACACACACCCCCACCCCATATCCCCCACCACTCTCAACGCACCCACCAACACACCTATCTATACCCCCCCTCCCTCCCCCCCACCCAACCCACCCCCCACCCACACCACCTGCTTTACCCCCCCTTCCCACCCACCCCCCCACAACCTGTCTATAACCCCCCTCCCCCACACTCTCACCCAACACAAAGCAGCTCTTGCCAGCGATCACCCCCTCTGCCCATCATGACGTCCACAGGGCTCTCTTTCATACGTCAATCCTGTCTAGCCCCCCACCACCACCACCACCACCACCACACACACATACACCCACCCACACACTCACCCACCCACGCAAGCTCTTACCGGCGATCCCCCCCCCCCCCCCCCCCACCACCACACACACATACACCCACCCACCCACACCCACCCACGCAAGCTCTTACCGGCGATCACCCCCTCTGGAGTTCCTCCAATGCCCATCATGACGTCCACAGGCGCTCCCTCTCTTGGCCACCTCAATAGCCCCGCCCACATCCCCATCTTGGATGAGCCGGATACGGCCACCGGCAGCACGGATATCAGCAATGAGCTGAGCGTGACGAGGACGGTCGAGCACAAGGACAGTGACTTCAGTGACTGGGATGCCCAACTGCTTGGCGATCGACTCCAGGTTCTGAGCCACGGGGAAATCCAAGCTGACAGAGTCTGGGTCAATGGCGTTTCCGACGGCCAGCTTCTCCATGTACATGCATGGTCCAGGGTCGAACAGGGATCCACGCTCCGCCACGGCAATCACCTGTGGTGAGGGTGGGGGTGGGGGTGGGGGTGGGGGGGGGGAGTGTGTGTGTCTGGGGTGTGTGTCCTGTGGGGTGTGTTTGTGTGGGGGTGTGTGTGGTGTGGTGTGTGTTGTGTGTGTGTGGGGGGGGGGGGGGGGGTTGTGGTGGTGTGGTGTGTTGTGTGTGGTGGTGGAGGGGGGCTAGGGGGGGACCGCAGACTGAGAGGGGCTAGTGATCAAGGGTGTGGTGTGTTGGTGTGGTGTGTGTGGTGGGGGGGGTGGGGGGGTGGGGGGGGTGTGTGTGGGGGCGGTAGGAGGGTCGTGTGTGTGTGCGGGGAAGGGGGGGGGGGGGGGGGGGGGGGGGGGGGGGGGGGGGGCAAGGGGGGGTGGACAGACAGCAGCTGAGCGGGAATGTGAACAATGGGATGGTGGGCGGGTGGTGTGGGTGTGGGTGTGTGTGGGGGGGGAGGGGGGATGTGTGTGTGTGAGGGGGAGTGTGTGTGTGTGTGTGTGTGTGTGTGTGTGTGTGTGTGTGTGTGTGTTGTGTGTATGTGGGGTGGGGGGGTGGGGGGGGGGGGGGAGAGTGGGGCAAGGGGGAGGACAGCAGACTGAGCGGGACTAGTGATCAAGGGGATGGTTAGTGGGTGGGGGGGTGGGGGGGGAAGTGGGTGGTGTGTGTGTGAGCGCTGCCCCCCAAACCTCACGGAATGTAATGTAACATAACGCAATGTAATGTCATGAAATAAAGTGCGATGTTATGCGATGTAATGTAATGTAATATAATGTAAGATAATATAATATAATATAATGTAATGTCATATCCCCTTGCTCACCGAAATGGCCCCATCCATTCCACTAGCCACCAGAGAGGTTCCATCAAGGGGATCTACCGCAATATCAGTCTTCATGTAGCTTCCGTCTCCAATGTGCTCACCACAAAACAGCATGGGGGCCTGGGAAAGGAGCAAGGGCATGTTGTGTGTTTCCATGTGATGTGGGATCCACTGCAGTGTCAACCGCCATGTAGCTTCCATCTCCGAACTGCTCACCACAAAATAGCATGGGGGCCTGGGGGTGTGGTGGGTGGACAGGGGAGGGGGGGGGGGGGGGGGGGGGGGGGGGGGCTGTGGTGGGGTGAAATGAATGTTAGCATGTAGCTGAGCATGTAGTTGGTCATATATACAGACATGCAGTTGAGACTGTAGATAAGCCCTCGGGAGGGTTAGTAAGCTGGTAGCTGAGCATGTAGCTGGTCATATATATGCACATGCAGTTGAGACTTTAGATCAGCCCTCGGGAGGCATGTTGCACTTACATTATGGTCCTGGGAAAGGGGAAAGAGCATGTGATGTGTTTAGGGATCGGCAAATGATATGGTGTTGACCGATGGCGAGTATGATATCATATGATGTCATACAAAACAGCATGGGGGCCTGGGCAAGGTGAAAGAGCATGTGATGTGCTTAGGGATCGATATATCATATGGTGTTGACCAGAGGCAAGTATGATATCATATGGTGTTGAACAGAGGCAAGTATGATATCATATGATGTCATACAAAACAGCACAAAACAGCATGGGGGCCTGGGCAAGGAGGTAGGGCATGTGATGTGTTTAGGAATTGCCAGATTATATGGTGTTGACTAAAGACGAGTACGATATCATATTATGTCATACAAATTGCATCATATGATATTGTATGCAAATGGTAACTTTAGCGTTATCAGACTGCTGGCGTTGTATGATATCATATAATGGCATGATATCATATTGCTGTTCCCTAGATATGAGTGCTTACGGGAGAGCAGGGGAACGGGGAACAAGTAGCAAGAGGGGCAGGGCATGGTAGAAAAAGGGAGGGTAGATGAAGGGAGGGTAGAAAAAGGGGTAGAAGAGCAAGGGTAGGAGAGGGGAGGAGTAGAGGCGCAAGAGAGGCAGGGCAGGGCAGGGTAGAATAGGGGAGGGGTAGAGGGACAAGAGAGGCAGGGCAGGGTAGGGGTAGAGGGGCATGGGCAGGGCAGGGTGGGGCAAGAGAGGGTAGGGGTACAGGGGCAAGGGTAGGGCTAGGAAGGGTAGGAGAGGGTAGGGGTAGAGGGGTTGGAGAGGCCCGGCAGGGTAGGGGCATAGGAATAAGGGTAGGGCAGGTTAGGGCGGGGGTAGAGGGGCAAGAGAGGCAGGGCAGGGTAGGGGTAGAGGGGCAAGAGAGGAAGGGCAGGGTAGGAGAGGAGAAAAGGGCAAGGGTGGGAGAGGGTAGGGGTAGAGGGGCAAGGGTAGGGTAGGGGAGGGGTATAGGGGCAAGAGAGGCAGGGCAGGGTATAAGAGGGGTATAAGGGCAAGGGTAGGAGAGGGGAGGGGTACAGGGGCAAGATAGGCCGGGCAGGGTAGGGGTATAGGGGCAAGGGTAGGGCAGGGCAGGGTAGGAGAGGGGAGGGGTATAGAGGCAAGGGTAGGACAACAATGTCGTCCATTGATTATATTTCTACTGTCTGGGGGTGGCCAAAGAGGTATTACAAGGTATAAAACTTACATCGTCCTTCTCTCCCTCTCCAATGACAACAATGCCGTCCATTTGAACACTGTTCAGCACTCTTCGCATCATGTCCACCGCAGCCTGGGTGGGTGGATGTGTGGTGGGTGGTGGGTGGTGGGTATCGGGTGGTGGGTATGGGGTGGAGGGAGTGCTCTTCGCATCGTGTCCACCGCAGCCTGGGTGGGTGGATGTGTGGTGGGTGGTGGGTATCGGGTGGTGGGTATCTGGTGGTGGGTATGGGGTGGAGGGAGTGCTTTTCGCATCGTGTCCACCGCAGCCTGGGTGTGTGGATGTGTGGTGGGTGGTGGTGGTGGTGGTGGTGGTGAGTGTGTAGTGTGTGGTGTGGCGAATGTGGGTATGGGGTGGTGGATGGGTAGTGGGTATGGGGTGGTGGGTGGTGGGTGGTGGGTGGTGGGTATGGGGTGGTGGGAGAGCTCTTCGCATCATCTCCAACTCAGCCTGCAGCGGAAGCACATCCAGCATGGGTGGGTGGTGGTGAGTGTGTGGTGGGTGTGCGGTGGGTGGTGGGTAGGTGGTGGTGGTGAGTGTGTGGTGGTGAGTGTGTGGTGGTGAATGCATGGTGAGTGGTGGGTGAGTGGGTGGGTGGTGCTGGGTGGTGGGTCGGCATATCCCACCTACTTACGGGTGCCTAATCTCTCACTTTTGTAGGAGTGACTCCGCCAAGCACATGAAGTCACTCAGGCCACTTTTTTTTGGCGGAGCCCCCTCTTCAAGGGAGCGGGAGCCCCCAGGGTGACCCTGTTGTCCGTTTGTGCGTCTGACAAAAAAATTAAGCCTGACACGTCAGCCAACTGTCTCATAACTAACTGGCTTCGGTCAGCTCCAGTCCGTTGCCAACTTTCGTTCTGTTGCAAACACACTCTGCTAATTTTCCGCGTCGCTTGCAACGCTGCATAGGACTTGTTCTTTTAGTTGTGAAAGGACTTTCATCCCAGGATTTGGGCCTCCCAACACAAACCAGCAACACCGAGGATTCAGTTCGGATGGCGTTGCCACTCCTACAAAAGAATAGGCGCACTTTGGGTTGGTGGGAGATACCGACCCTCGACCAAACGAAGATTCACCACTACCCCTTGAATGTAAAAGTGTGTATTGGTGGACCACAAGCGCAATTTTCTCTCAAGTCCAATAAGTATATAGCCAACACCTCTCATACCCGAGAGACCGGGGACTTTTATAGGAGGTGGGGGCTCTCTCAAATATGGTCCCAAAACGTGGGCTCTCTATATCCAAGTAATAAATAAATAAACAAATAAATAAATAAATAAATAAATAAATAAATAAATAAATAAATAAATAAATAAATAAATAGTACGCCGTGTTACGAGGCGTCAGGTTGAGGGGGCCAGCCCGTTTGTTTCACTGAGGCCAACCACCAATAGGGGGTGGGGGGGCTATCATCCCTCTGGGAAAGGGTTTTGGGCCTGTTACATGTGCCTTCTGCACGTGACAATGGAATGGAAGGAGACAGTGGCATGGGTGTGGAGTTTGATGCAGAGCTTGAGGGCGGCTTCTTTGGAGATACCTAAGCGGGTGAGGTTGGGAAGTGCATTGATAGGTAAGGTCCCTGTGGTACCCAATGCAACAACTGAGTATATCACGTGGGCTCTCCTTCTCTCTCTCCAAGTAACTCCCAAAGCAAACTCTGCTTGGACCGCTAAAGGCAGTCTAATTACCAGCAACCTCTTCTAAACCCTTGAGGAGGTTGGTGAAGTAGCTGGCCACCCCATTTTTGAGCTCCCCCTAGACTGTTTGCCATGTGCATAAACACTGTGTCTGTGCATGGTTGAGAATGGCACATAGAGCCTTGGCTGAGGGGAGGGGAGGGTGAGGGTGAGGGGGGGGAGGGAAGGGGGGGGGAGGGGAAGGGGGGGAGGGGAAGGGGGGGAGGGGAAGGGGAGGGGGAAGGGGGAGGGGGAGGGGGAGGGGGAGGGGGAGGGGAGGGGAGGGGAGGGGAGGGGAGGGGAGGGGAGGGGGGGGGGAGGGGAGGGAGGGGAGGGGAGGGAGGGGAGGGGAGGGGAGGGGAGGGGAGGGGAAGGGGAAGGGGAGGGGAAGGGGAGGGGGGGGGGGGGGGGGGGGGGGGGGACATGTCATCTCAGCGATCAGGTGCATGAGTCATGTCATCTCAGCAATCAGGTGCATTAGTCATGTCATCTCAGCAATCAGGTGCATTAGTCATGTCATCTCAGCAATCAGGTGCATTAGTCATGTCATCTCAGCAATCAGGTGCATTAGTCATGTCATCTCATAATTCAGTTGCACAAACTTCATCTTTGGCCAAAGGGCGGAGAATGGGATCTGCCTAGAAGCTGCTACGAGTGGCCAACACACGTAGCCAAAACAAGGAATAGTGACACATCTAACTGTCATATGTAGCACTCAGCGAACTCAGACTTCCCCCGATCAGTCCCATCACATCACCAACAAGACCTAACACCCACACCACCAATAGTACTCATCCCCAACAAGACCTACCTGGTCAGCAGCGTTTTCGTCCCCCTTCCCAAGGAAGCGCCCAGAAGCTAGTGCAGCAGCCTCCGTAACCCTAACCAATTCAAGCGCCAAGTTACGTTGCACCGCCGAGTAATCCGGGCCGGCAACCTCTTCGCTTGCATGGGCAACTGTAAATCAATTATTTGAAACCGCTGGTTGGAGATTGGACACAATTGAAGCAGTGATTCATGACATGACATGACATTGCATTACCCATCCCCATTTTGAAGAAAGGCTCAAAGGCAGAGCTCCTTGAACAAAGAAGGTGCCGGGTTTAAATCCCCACCGGTGAGATTTAGTGTTCGCGGTCCGCCGCCAACCCTATTGTAGCTTTGTCCAGGTCAAGTAGCAGCCCGTTCCGTACCCTTAATATCACGCCCCACCAGGCGTTATCATTACATTGCATAACAATTGCCATAGGCAGGTCAGGCCTGTGACAATTGTAATGCAATATAATGCAGTGTGGTGCAACGTAACCTAACAGTATGTTATGTAGTGTAGTGTAGAGTAATGTAGCGTGTCATGTTATGTAATGTCGAGTAATGTGTAATGTAATGTAATGTGATGTGATGTGACGTGACGTGACGTGATGTATGATGTGATGTGATGTGATGTGACGTAATGTAATGTAATGTGATGTAATGTCATGTAATGTAATGTAATGTAATGTAATGTAATGTAATGTAATGTAATGTAATGTAACGTAACGTAATGTAATGTAATGTAATGTAATGTAATGTAATGTTATGTAATGTAATGTAATGTAATGTAATGTAATGTAATGCAATGCATTGCAGAGCAATGTAATTAAGACACACATTGAAACTTCCTGTGGGGGGCTTCCAACTATCCTCATGGCCAACTTGAAGTGGAATACACATGCAGACACATGTAGGGACATGCCAAAAAATGCAGACACATGTATAAACATGCATGAACACGTAGACACATGTAAGGACATGCAGACACACACAGGCACATGTCGAAATATGCATAAACATGCATACACATGTAGGGACATGCAGAAACATGCAGACACATGTATAAACATGCATGAACACGTAGACACATGTAGGGACATGCAGAAACATGCATACACATGCAAACACATGCAGGCACATGTAGAAACATGCATAAACATGCATACACAAGTAGACACATGTAGGGACATGCAGAAAAATGCAGAAACATGTAGGCACAAGCAGAAACATGCCTACACATGCATACACATGCAGGCACATGCAGAAAAATGCAGAAACATGTAGACAGAAGCAGACACATGTAGGCACAAGCAGAAACATGCATACACATGCAGCCACACGCAGCCACATGCAGACATATGTAGAAACATGCATAAGCACGTAGACACATGTAGGGACATACAGAAACATGCATACACAAGCAGGCACATGCAGGCACATGCAGACACATGTAGAAACATGCATAGACACGTAGATACATGTAGGGACATGCAGAAAAATGCAGACACATGTCGACACATGTAGGCACAAGAAGAAACATGCAAACACATGCAGACACATATATACACATGTAGAAACATGCGTATACATGCAGACACATGTAGAAACATACAGACACATGCATCTTTGCATAGGCCTATGCATTTGCATTCGCATTTGAATTTGAATTTGCATCCTGCGTGTTATTGTCACCTTGTCCTGTCATCATGTTGTTTGAGCATTTAGTACCATGTATGTTTCAGTCCAGGGGGTAGCCAATTAGGCTGGAGGGACCTGCCCAACCTCAGGTAATGATAACGCCTGGTGGGGCAAGGTATTAAGGGAACCCGGTGTACGCGGGTAGAGAGCTGTCTTCTACCTCAACTGGACAAGCTACCATCGCGGTTGACAACGACCTGCAACGCTCAGGGCGACGGTGGGGAGAATCGAACCCACGACCCTGCATCCTCAAAGCGATTTGGTATACCACTAGACCAATTGATTCGCTGAAAGGGGCTGAAATAATCAAAAGATCACTGTAGACTTATTGGAGGGGCTATAAAAAGCAATATGAGGCATGTGCTCAGGCTTCGGCATGTGCATGACAAACAAAAACATGTTGCACCAGTTTTTTATAATAAACCTGATTTACCGGGAAATCCAGATTGTTTGTACCAAATGTGTGTACCTTCCTAGTAAATGTTACACACCGTTGCAAGGACTACTCCTAGTTAATAGATCCTGTGCAGTTGTGCTCAGTTGTTCTGCAGGCAGGACAACACGCACACACTACCGACCGACTCCGGCCCAGATTCGGGACCGAACATAACACCGAACATAACATGACACGTCTCCGTGGTGGATATAGTCAGTCCGTTACAAGTTATAACCCACGACATGTTCGATGCCACAGGGCGTCTGATTGGTGCAATAAAAACTGCAGCACCGAGTCAACGAATTGCGCATGTTTCTCGTTTCGCATGATCTCAACCTGAATGGGGAGGTAGATTTCCAGCTAGGTAGGCCACCGAATGCAACGCACCCATGGAGCTGGTATGGCGGGTCGTGGGGCGCATTGTTGGTGCCATTCCGGTGCGTGCACGGGCAGGCGTGGGGGCGCAGCGCTGCCTGAATGCGCATGGAGGCTTGGCTACTGATCTGATCATACTAATCGGCAGGGGAGGGAGGTAAGAAGCTGGCTATCGGAACTGGCAAGATAGATGTAGGTCGGGCAGGATCGAAAGTCGTATCAGCAGGGGCTGAGAGGAAGATGTAAAGAATATGGCTCTATACGCAACGCATGTGGCGCGATTAATCGGTTATGTTTTTCCATGCTTCGTTTATGCACAGTCAGGTGCCAGCTCAGTAGCCCAGTCAGCATAGCTCTCTATCTTCGCTCTTGGACCGCACACGGCAGTACAGCAGTTTGGACGTAGACGGATGTAGACGCGTCTACATCCAGTCAGCGAAACCCGTTTTCGACCCTCAATTTTCGAGGTCGACACAAATCTTGAGCCGCATGCGAAACTTTTCAGAGCGCTAGATCGCTGGATTATTGCCACAAGGGTAGAGCTTGTATCTCCCATTCGTAGTTTCGAAGGGAGTGGACGCTCGGAATCGCAGGAGCTTGAGGACTGACCTGTGAATTCCCCTCAATGTGATACCTTGGTGAGTTGGAAATTCATTACACAGTCGTCGAGCTCGATCGAACTCGCTGAGCAAAAGTTTGGCTATCTGTTAAGCGCATGGCCTTCCCAACATCCTTTGGCAATACTCCATCAACCTAGATAATTTCGAGCATCAGCATCGCGGTCAACAAACCGATTTCCCCGGAACCGGTTTCTACCCCCGTTTCGTGAAATCTCGCACATGGTTTGCAGGCCAAACATCGGGCTGGCTTTCATCGTAACCTTCCATGCCGCCTAAAATAGGCGCTGCACCTGCTACTAGAGAGGAGAGGGCTGCTCAATTAGCCCGTAGCGCTAAATGCAGGCAGTTAAATGGGCGTGGGAGCTATCTGAACTCGTTCGCGAGCCACTACCAGCCTCACTCTTCCAAGGCCAAATGAAAGCGTAACCATATGTAACGGGAGTAATGGATATATGTACAAGAGGATTAGTACTCGGACATCATATGACTTCTTTGCCGAATGTCGCTATGGTGTAACGATTCAGATCCGTTACACCGTACTGCTGGCTGGCCGATATCGGAAGGGAGCGATACAAGACAAGACAATATATATAAATATATATATATATATATATATATATATAAAAAAAAGGTAACGCCCTTGTATGCCCCCCCCCCCTGGGCGGTACTCCAGGTACCTTAATGGCCTATACCTCTGGGTAAGCTAGTACGGATTCGGCTGTCTCGTATATATATTATATACTAGTACGGTAGCCCGTATGTATGTATATACTAGTACGGTAGCCCGTGTGGCCGGTGGCCACCCCCACCCCACCCCCCCACCCAGGCCATGGGTCCTAGGCAAAGGCCATGGGTCCTAGTCTGGTTTGGGTTACATAACGGGTAACGCCCTTGTAGGCCCCCCCCCCCCCCCCCCCCCCCCCCCCCCCCCCCCCCCCCCCCCCCCCCTTACACACAGTCAAGAAATCAGCCATCTCAGCCCTTGCTCGACGCTCCCCTGCCCCCCCCCCCCCCCCCCCCCCCCCCCCCCCCCCCCCCCCCCCCCCCCCCCCCCCCCCCCCCCCGCCCCCCCCCCCCGCACACACACTTCTTCTCCCTACCTATTCCCCTTCTGCGTCAGGTGTGGCCTCCCACACTGTCATACACACATACCATCCCCCCCTCCCCCCCATCCTGACCTCTCCCTACCCCTCACCCACCCCATCCACACGCACTCTCTTTCTCTCACCTTACCCACCACCACCCTCCCTTCCCCAACCACCAACACGCACACACAATCTTCTTCTCCCTACCTCGTACCCTTCACTTCACCCTGTGGGATTCAATCGTGCAGAAAGAGGGAACCACTGTGCTTCGAACCTACCAACATTGCGAGCGCTCAGTCGCTCAGATTCCGATCGCCCCGAGAACACCGGACCGGTGCAATTGCATGGCTACAAACCTGCAGCTTCGTCTTCTCGTACAGTGCCCCAGTCGAGACTCGATCAACTCAGAACAGCAAAAATCGCAGCAACGTACTTCATATTCTGTACAACGAAAAGAGCTTGCAAAGATGGGATGATCGTGGCAAGCGCAAGAGTGTCCAGGGGGACGGAATGGCCATGGCGATCTGAACAAAGGTAATTAATCGCAACTGGATGCCAATCACTACGAATGTGATGCGATGGCATGGCAAAATTGCGCATGCGTGAGATGAATGGTGGCAACGCTCGCAGACGGAGAAAAAAAGCATCACGATATGAAGGTCTGGCTTGATTATGATCCCGGCATAATTCCTTAGGCTGGGCAGCATCGTCTTAGCGCCTGGATTGGTTACCAGCTTCGTGTTCCTCCTCAGGCACGGTAGCTCGTTCCTGACTCCTTGCGAGATT
This sequence comes from Chlamydomonas sp. ICE-L, assembly GCA_013435795.1. NCBI lineage: Eukaryota > Viridiplantae > Chlorophyta > Chlorophyceae > Chlamydomonadales > Chlamydomonadaceae > Chlamydomonas > Chlamydomonas sp. ICE-L. The sequence goes on from JACBWV010000821.1 coordinate 34,974, forward strand.
ACCAGCATGACGTAGCTCCTCGGATCGGGCAGCGCGGGCATCACGTCGACGCTTGTTGGCTATTTCCCTGTCTTCCTTGCTCTGGCAAGCTCGCTTTGGGCGCTGGCTGGCGTTTTTGCGGGCCCTCCTGTCCATTATGACCGTTGCCATGCATCATGGTCGCATTATCCGTGAAGATCTGAAAGCTATTATTCCGAGCGCCATGCCAAGCCATATGAGGGTCGGCTGGTGACCTCCGAAGAGAGGATCTTCTGATTCTAAATGTCTTGCCGTCATAGTATCCGAGGCAATTGTGGACTTGCTATGAGCGCGCGCGCTTAGCTTAGCGAATCTGCAGTTTTGGTGTTTGAAAATTCCGCTAGGCGGGGAGTTGCTAGTTGGGTGAACGAAAAGTCGGTTGCAAGTCGGTTACACTTCGCACGTGGGCACGCGATGATGACATCACCACGACCACCACGACCACCACGACCACCACGACCACCGCGACCACCAAAGCGAGCTTGCCAGAGCAAAAAAAAAAAAAAAAAAAAAAGACAGGGAAATAGCCAACAAGCGTCGACGTGATGCCCGCTCTGCCCGATCCGAGGAGCTACGTCATGCTGGTAATCTCGCAAGGAGGCAGGAACGAGCTACCGTGCCTGAGGAGGAACACGAAGCTGGTAACCAATCCAGGCGCTAAGACGATGCTGCCCAGCCTAAGGAATTATGCCAGGATCATAATCAAGCCAGACCTTCATATCGTGATGCTTTTTTTCTCCGTCTGCGAGCGTTGCCACCATTCATCTCACGCATGCGCAATTTTGCCATGCCATCGCATCACATTCGTAGTGATTGGCATCCAGTTGCGATTAATTACCTTTGTTCAGATCGCCATGGCCATTCCGTCCCCCTGGACACTCTCGCGCTTGCCACGATCATCCCATATTTGCAAGCTCTTTTCGTTGTTTAGAATATGAAGTACGTTGCTGCGATTTTTGCTGTTCTGAGTTGATCGAGTCTCGACTGGGGCACTGTACGAGAAGACGAAGCTGCAGGTTTGTAGCCATGCAATTGCACCGGTCCGGTGTTCTCGGGGGCGATCGGAATCTGAGCGACTGAGCGCTCGCAATGTTGGTAGGTTCGAAGCGCAGCGGTTCCCTCTTTCTGCACGATTGAATCCCACAGGGTGAAGTGAAGGGTACGAGGTAGGGAGAAGAAGATTGTGTGTGCGTGTTGGTGGTTGGGGAAAGGGAGGGTGGTGGGGGGTAAGGTGAGAGAAAGAGAGTGCGTGTGGATGGGGTGGGTGAGGGGTAGGGAGAGGTCAGAATGGGGGGGGGGGGGGATGGTATGTGTGTATGACAGTGTGGGAGGCCACACCTGACGCAGAAGGGGAATAGGTAGGGAGAAGAAGTGTGTGTGCGGGGGGGGGGGGGGGGGGGGGGGGGGGGGGGAGAGGCAGGGGAGCGTCGAGCAAGGGCTGAGATGGCTGATTTCTTGACTGTGTGTAAGGGAGGGGGGGGGGGGGGGGGGGGGAGGGGGGGCATACAAGGGCGTTACCCGTTATGTAACCCAAACCAGACTAGGACCCATGGCCTTTGCCTAGGACCCATGGCCTGGGTGGGGGGGTGGGGGTGGGGGGTGGCCACCGGCCACACGGGCTACCGTACTAGTATATACATACATACGGGCTACCGTACTAGTATATATATATATATATATATATATATATATATATATATATATATATATATATATATATATATATACGAGACAGCCGAATCCGTACTAGCTTACCCAGAGGTATAGGCCATTAAGGTACCTGGAGTACCGCCCAGTTACAGGGGAATATGCCGGTACTTGAAAGGGGTATAAGGGGGCGGTACCCGTGAGTATTATCTATAGCTGTCCTTGCGTACAGTATATATATATATATATATATATATATATATATATATATATATATATATATATATATATACAAGACAGCCGAATCCGTCCGCATCGAACCCTGACTAGACCCTAACTCAGATTCCTTCCGCCAGCTGAGCACTTCTTCGAATTCCGTTCAACGATTGACTCGGCAGTTCACCCCAGGCGATTGCGCAAATTATTCAAAATTCGCAATGGACATCTGGAGCATTGCCTGTTCGTAATTGATGTGTGATGCAGACTGAGATTCAAAGACTTGATGGGGGTGGTGTTGGTGCGATTGACCTCCTGGTCACGCTAGGGCTGCCTCGGTATGGAGGCAGCGATATGGGGGGAAGCAGGCGAGCTGCTCGAAAGCGCTTTCAACAGATGACGAGCCCTCACCTCCAGAGTGTCGGTAAACTCTGATTAAACGATTACCGTAGGCGCAGGAAGTATTGGCAAATGGGTTGGCAAACGATCGTTTGCCAAACTGAATTATACCAGAACTGAGCCAGCTAGGTGGGTTGTTAGCTGCCTGGCGTTTGCCAAGTTTGTCCAACATCTTCGATTCAAACAAACTCAGTTCGACTGGTCCGGATCGCCTTGATCGTTCCTTGCATGCACTGATTTCGAGATGCAATCTGAGAGCTGGTCGTGCCTATCTGTTATTGACTGATTTATATATCAGTCTCTGAGTCGGCATAATGCACACCGGTACCTGTTCCCTCCTGGTCCCGTGTTGCCTGCCGCCAGGCCACAGGCTAGCTGTGGCCTGCACGTGACTGCAGTACCTTGCAGTACACTTCTCTATTTCGATATGATTGCGCTTGTCGCGCTTAATAGCATCTTCTCCGCTATCGTGCTTACAGCGTTGTAAATAACTTGCCTTAAAAGGTTATGTGCGCCATCAATAGACGCTAACGAAGAACAGCCGCTGCATACCGACCCTAATGATAAGGTATCAGTTATCCTCTGACAAGCTTGAAGGCCCGAGTTTCTGGCACCTGGATTTCCGACTGCGGATCCAACTAACTGCTGCTCCGCCTACCGCTTCATCCAAGACCTACTTTGGATCTGCCGCTGCGTCCTACGACTGGAGCAAGCAAGAGCACCCGCTAGTCACCAAAATCTATGAAGTGAGTTTTGAAAGACGTCACAGAGATACCACACAGAGCTGAATTGATCACAGACGATCATTGTGCTTGCGACCACAGCTTTCAACAAGAAGCTACTGTTGCCGAACATTGCCGCCCGGCAAAGCTCATCATTCCCACTCCGCAGAATCCTTTTGGATCGCCGATTCCCACAAGCACTCCATCCCCCCTTCCCCTGCCCCGCCCTTGTAATCCCCCACCATCCATCACTCCGACCTACAAGACCAAGACTCCCGCTGAGAAGACCCCAATCAACCAATCATCATGCAACACCCCAGGATCTTCAACGGTAACAACTTGTACACCTGGCGTAACTCCAAGGTGCATATACTCCTCAACCTCAAGTCCGATAGGGACTGCATTGCCATCGCATACGACTGTCAACAGGCGGTTGTCAATGGAGAGCCTGATAACTCTGACGGTTACCCTGCTGAAGACGTTGCTTACCCTGTTATTGCGGGCGCTGATGCAGCTACTCCAGTTCGTGGTGTCCCCAACAGGATCTTCACCTAGAAAAAACAACAAAGCGTTCAAGATGATCCTAGATCGGGTGTCAGACTCTATCCAGACGGCCATTCATGCTCATACAGATATGGCCACTAAAGCTTTCAGGTTTCTGGACTCTCTCTACTCTGACCAAGCCAGCAGCCTAGAGTATACATCTGTGACTAACCTCTATGCCATTCGAATGACTAGCACTGAATCCCTGCAGACCTACCTCTCCAGGGCAGCTGATGTAACGGTACAGAACCCTTCACGGGTACTCTGACCGTCCAGCAAGGCATACGGGTACACCGTACCCGTAAGCCACGTGACGAACGCACATGATACAGTACCATACCTATGTACTGCCTCATCTCTCACAACGCACACGTTGCGCACATAGACACGAGCTACTCGGAACGAACCCTTCTACTACTCCCACGAAGACGTTCTATCCAAGCTACTCGACATCCCATACCTAGGTAACACCCTTACTGTTCTGCTAGCTTACGCATATCAACATACATATAAACATACATCACGTAGCCCGTTACTCTAGGCTAACCCCTCAAGCTGCTTGGTGCATCGTGAGCTGTTACACTGGTCACGGAGCTGGTTTCGTTCCTAGGGACCTCACGCATACGCATACGCATACGCATGCACACACGTACGAAGTTCACCCTTTTCCTCGAGTTTCGCGCAACCCGCGACCCACCAGTAAGTTTCAGGCGGCTTTTCTGTACTTGCTCTACTCCCTGTTAGCATTACTGCTTTGTACCCTGACGCCGCGCGGTGTCGCACTGGATTGCTGTCTCGCATTGGCGTCAGAGTGAGTTTTCTCTGTTCTGCATGGCTAGCCCTGCCTTATCTCCGGTCTAGCCCACCTTGCATGGCTTCCGACCTCGATCTTACACGCCACGTTCTGACCTCTTGGTCTACGCTTAATTAGTGCAATTCTTGTGCGCGGTTTTCCTCTAACAGTCCATCAAGCAGCAGAGGCTTCGGGCCAGCCTTAACTGTACTTGCGAGTAATTTCGTACTTTGCTTGTTCATCCTGCCTCCATGGTGCATGCATGCAATGCCTGATTGTTTGTGCACTTTCCTTTCGCCCTTCTTTCACTGCTCGCACTCGGTACCGACCCTGTCGGTGTCGCGTTAGCATTGGTCAGGTTCGACCCGCCCTGTGCTGCATTTGGCCTGCCTTGCATGGGCGTTCTCCCATAGCCTGCCCTGACCTTGCATGTCCTACGCCCTCGATGCTCAACGACGCATCCTGGCCTTCTTGTCATAGCCTCTAAGGCTACATTCGTGAGCTTTAACCTCGAGGTTGGTTCCATAGCGCAGCATCGGCTCCAGTTGCCACCTGAGCCATACCTGCTTTAATTAAAGTACATCACGAGTCTGTCCTGCTGCTCTCAGTGCTTGCTGCATCTTACATTGGTGCTGTACACCTATTATCTTGCTCATCCTGTCGCGCAATCGATTCGATTTGTCGGTGTCGTTGCCGTTGCCTGTCCTGCGGTCCGAGTCTTTGCTGTGCTAGTCTCCCTCATCGTATTCTGGACGAACTCGTCTTTACAGTTGCGCTTGAGGCATTTTCAGCTCGTTACGCTCGCAAAATTTACTAGTCACTGGTGCATCTGATTGTCTGGCTTTCTAAGAGTTGCGAGTAATTACCTCCTCTATCGCCCACCTCTCATCTCTGTCCAGCCTACTTACTTGTGTCGTCGCCTGTGCAGAATGACTCCACGCAAAGTTGCGACCCCGGGCTCCGACGCCGCTGCTGTGCTGCCTCCGACGTCGCTGTCACTGTCGCTGTCGCGTGTCGCCTACGACGTCGCAATCCTGAGGGAATCGCGTCGTCAGACACCGACCCTGACACTGAGCTCCCGGCGACGTAGGATGGTTCTGCCTCCATCGGAGAGCGGCTTTCCGTTTCCGTCGGCACGCTGCGACCTCTGGTCGCGAGCTTGGCCAATCTGGCTGCATCCTCGGGTGCGCCAACAGCCACGCCCGACGCCGACGCCGACGACGCAGCCCACGCATCCCCCCAATTTGAGGGAGGCATGTCGTCGCTCAAATGTCTCTCAAACGTCGCTCAAATGTCGCTCAAATCTCGTCGGCCACAGACCCCACTTAAAGCTGACGCCAGGACCTTCGGGCCTGAGTATGGCTTTCGGCCCCGACAGGACCAGGGAGCCTCCGACGTATGAGAATGATTTCTCAACGAGCGACGGGCTAATACAGCCCGATTGTCTCTGCCGGCGGGCCGCGTGCCCTTTTCCGACAACCTCAGCACAAGTTGCTACACGTGTCGCCCAATCAGGCACAGCACTCAGAAGTGTCCGACGCATGTCCGACGACCTGGCCATATTCCTAGCGACAGTTTCATCCACTTGACAGATTTTGCCAGGTCATGGCCCGCCATAGCCGCGCAATTTCTAGCCGCGCCAGGTCTAGCCGCGCCAGGTCAGCCAGGTCTAGCCGCGCCAGGTCTAGCCGCGCCAGGTCTAGCCGCGCCAGGTCTAGCCGCGCCAGGTCTAGCCGCGCCAGGCCGCGCCAGGCCAGCCAGGTCTAGCCGCGCCAGGTCTAGCCGCGCCAGGTCTAGCCGCGCCAGGTCATGGCCCGCCATAGCCGCGCAATTTTGCCAGGTCATGGCCCGCTTTAGCCGCGCACTTCCTCGCAAATGCTCCTCAGCATTTCGCGACCCGATGGCACGCCATATCACACGACAGAGGAAACGACTGTTGTGCCGATGCAGTCACCTGCGGCAAACATCCATAATGATCACGTCCGACCGCATGGGTTAAATACCCCGCCACGCACGGATACTCCTGACCGACCACCTCTCCACGCTACAGAGGACCGACGACACGTTTCGGGATTTGCAAAGCGGATCTCCGAATTCACACAGAGTTGCAACAATTGTGACTCCTTGACGAGAATAGGGTGGACAAGGGCACACGCGCAAAAGCCGCGGCGATGGGTCATGGCGTGAGACGCTGTCCTCGAAGTCCGGTTCGCATAATACCCTATTTCTCAGCTGAATTTAGCGGTCCTCTACGCATCTTGGACGAATCGTGGGCCTCGAGCAACACGATTGGGGTAGGATAGTTTCGTGACGTGGGTCGAGACGCTATTAACGCTCTACATATATCAGAATTATCCCCACATGTACCATCCCACGTGTTCGACATATTTCGTAATGAAATCTTTCGGACATATTTTCGGAAACGCACGTCGCTCTTACCTGACTACACAGATGTGGCGTGCGCCAGCACTCTCGCTCCCTGCAGGATTACTTCCATAAAATCAAGCCGGAGTTTTGCAAGGTCCCCGACCTGACGACCCTCAATCGACTGAATGTCTTCGCATGGGCTTGTCCGACGCTCTCCGTGCTCTTACGCCCGCTAGAAATGGGAACGTTGTCTGACACGATGGAATATGAGTTCCACTACCTGCAGTGGGGCGAGGCGAGACAGAACGCCGTCGCAAAAGGCAATACCTTCACGGACCAAAGCGACAGTCAGGAGAAAAGGGGAGGGATAATCAAAAATCATGCTACCCCCCTCCGACTTCGAATCTTTCTCTTCGCCGGGCATGAACCATCGATGCTGTTGAAGAGTTAAACTCTAGTCGACACAGAGCCCCAAGCTGAAGGATGTCGGAGAGTTGAACTCTCATCCGACAATTGCCCATGCTTTCGGCCAACGGTAGTAGTACCCCGGCTGGCCCTTTCGGGTGACAGAACACAGGCCAAGGGGGTAGACGACGTAGCGGATCGCAACGACCGCAGACCTTCCAGCAGAGTGGATCGCCAGGGTCGCAGGTCCTCAGCTTGCAAGGTGCAATCGACGTAACGAAGGCAGTCTACTTCGGCCCCGATCCTAAGGAGCACATCCCCAGTGGTGGACGGAGGTACCGAACGCCGTTGTTTCCACCCGACCACATACAAGGATCAATAAAGCTATTCTCGATCTCACTGCACTTGTTTTACCGCAATCATCCAACCCTCTTCCACGATAAACCGAGCTCTACGGTGTCCGATAAATATAAAATATTTGGCACGGGTCGGAGCGACACGTTCATACCGAGGTCTTCCCTATACAGAAGGCCGACACGTGGTTGAAACCGGTAACGTTCTCCATTATAAGCAGTCGGACGAGGCACGACAAAGCACCAGAGCAATACTTGACGGGTATTACGAAACAAATGCTCTACGGCTGCGACGGGGTCCACCCGTGCAGTCGAGATACATTTATTGGCGCATTGGGCGCCCCCTCTGATTCTTTTTTCATAGCTGATCCATGCAGTGGCTCGACAGAAATTCTGATCGGTGCTCCATCAAGGGCGCTAAAGTAATAGCGCTCATACAAACGAGTAGCCCATTGATGCGCTCGAGTAGTCGAATGCCGGCCGGCCCTATGTTAGGGATGAAACACAGGCTGATGAGGTCGAACAACCTGCGGATGCCAATACGATTACACGACAGGTCCTTCTCCCCAGACTACACGACATTTCAGTCCAACGAGGCACGGGGTCCCTGCAGACATATTCCCATCAGTCCCGCAAAGTACCAGACCTCACTGTCCGCGAGCGATATAATATTTCGCACGGGACTTATTGCTGACCTCCGACCAAAATATTTGACAGTCCGAAAATGGGTGCATTGTTCGATTCGATGGTCGACGTATTCCGCTATCTGCAGCTGGACATGTCCCGACATACGCAGCAGCAACGACGGGCAACAGAGCGGGAGCTACATGTACACTGGTCAACGAATCGATCCCAGAGATTGGCAGACACTAGGTACCCTTCTTCCGACATGGCCATTTATGCTTTGCTGGCGTTACGATCTATAGACGAGACCGACAATACCGGATTCTCGTCCGACAAAAAGCCTAAAGTTGGACGCACGCCACGAGTAGCCCTTTGATGCGCTTGAGTAGTCGCATTCTGGCTGGCCCCTTCGGGGAGTTACACAGGCCGAGAGGGTAGAGAGGACCCCGTCGTACGCAGCAGATCGCAGACCTGCAAGCAAAAGTAGATCGCCAGGGTCGCAGGTCCTTAGCTTGCAAGGTGCTGATCACGCTCTCAACGACGCGACCAAGGCACTATACTTTGGCCCCGCACCTGAGGAGGGTATCCCCAGTCCAGTTGAAACCCATCGATTACAGAACTGGTGGTCGGAGGCATTGGATCCCAAAGTTTGCGAAAAACAAATCGCTGCCGGACGGTCAACGAAGTGCATCCGTCGCAATCACGCACAACGAAATACGAACACTTCCCCCGTGCTCACTACGCGAGCCAATCGGGTATACAAAGTCAACTCCGCGACAGCCCCCGATATGCTTTTCAACGCCCGATCTGGCGCGAAGCAATTGCTCACATTGGCAGACTCGGGCGCGGCGGGTTGCCTTATGAAATAGAAAACGGCTGAGGATCTCGGTTTGCACATCCGCCCTTGGGAAAACGAACGCGACGGATTCACTTGCGCTAACGACGGAATTATCAAAATCCGCAGGACGGCCACGCTCCCTATCCACATACAACGATATGTTGGCAAAGTGTTTGTCCATGTCGTTGACAAACTTCCTGTAGGATTAGACCTAATCCTCGGATCCGACTGGATGCGCGAAGAAAGGGCCGTCCTCGTCCACGATCGCATGACCATTTTGCTCAAACGGTACGGCTGCTGTATAACCCCTATTAACAGGCAACAGGACGAAACGGCTCATTCCTTCTTCACCATGGCGCTATCGGGCAAGTCAACTGATGACCCGGTCATTACGGGTCGCAAAGCAGCAAAGCTTTTGAAGGCTGGCGCTAACCACGTCATGGTCAACGTCCACGAATCGCGGGCGGAGTTACCGGCGTCAAATGTCACTGCCGATGAAAGAGCGAAATTGCTCACGAAATTATTGCCGTCCGACGGACCGTTACCTGGTCCGCCAGTGGCTAGCATGGATTTCGAAAATTGGATCCACGACAGCATCCTTGACCACGACAATAAAACGCTAATCTCGGCCAGCGATCTGCGCGCCCTTCTATGGAAATATCGCAAAGTCTTCAACAATTTGCCGATGGGGACTCCTAACCATCGCGTCATACTTCACGTCGTCAAAACGCAAGATAATGCATACGCCCCGTATCGCAAGAATCGTCGCATGAGTCCAGCCGAGACATTGCTATGTGAAGAATACGTCTCCAACCTTTTACAACAAGGCTTCATCGCCCCGAGCTTGTCCCCGTACGGAGCGCCGATTATGATCATAGCGAAACCAGGCGGATCGGGATACCGTGTTGTTTGCGATTGGCGAGCACTCAACAACATTACGATTAAAAATAGGTATCCCCTTCCCCGTATTGACGAGACCATTGACCGTCTAGGTGGAGCTACCTTGTTTAGTTCCCTAGACCTCACGTCTGGTTATTACCAAATACGTATATCAGACGAGGTCGCGCCGAAGACTGCGTTCACTACCCCGATGGGTCATTTCGAATTTAAAGTCCTTGGGATGGGGTTGGCGAACGCGCCTGCCACGTTCCAAGCAGTCATGAACCAGATATTCGCGCCCTACTTGCACAAATTCGTCGTGATATCTTGGTTTACGGACGCACTCCGGCGGAACACTTTACCAACTTGGCCACGGTCCTCCAGGTCCTCCAGGACAACGAATTCTACGCGGAGCTCTCCAAATGTTAATTCAACAAAACAGAGGTTAAATTCCTTGGTCATTACATTGTGTAAACTTGAACTCAATAAATTCCTTGGTCAACTTACTAAATTCCTTGGTCATTACATTATGTAAACTTGAACTCAATTACAGCGATCGCATCGCATACCCAAACTCGCAACTTTCAAATTGCACCTGTCACCCGGCACCCAATAACTCGCTGCTCTCCCAACTAAACCTGTGCGAATAGCTATGACAATAACTAGAAGTCAGACGCAAGACATGAGCATTGACCCTGGATCACCCGGGGATAATGCACCCCCCCCGTGGTTTGCAATGTGGTACGCTACAACGCTTAAACCCACACTGGACAAATCGTTCGACTCGATTAAAAAAGAGTCGCATCAAACATTGAAGTCGGTGGAAGGACTTTTGAGTGAGATGCGGGAAACCGTTCAGAAACAGACCAATAAGATCGCAAACATAGAGGCCACTCTGAACGCCCAGAGGGATACGATAGTATCCCAGGAGAAGCGCATTTCCGCCCTGGAAGCTGCTATCAAGGATCGGCCGGTGGTGCCCCCAGCAGGGGGAAAAGAATCTGCATGGAGTCGGCCACTCATACAGCGACCGGGCTCAGCCCCCCCAGACCAAGCAGGTTACGACATGCAATTCAGGATCTCAGGCATCCCTGAAGATCCCAACGAGAACGACAGGCAGCTAGCGGTGGCTGTAAAGTCTAAGCTCACCCAGGCTTTAGAAGCCAACAACACCTACGCCCAGAAGGAGCAAGACAAGGCAGAGTTTACTATTGTGTCCGCTCGACGCATGGGAGGCAAGGTGGATCCCTCACGACCCCGCCTTGCCCTAATCACAGTATCCTCCAGCTTCGATGCTTCCTCCATTGTGAGGAACCGAAGGTTCCTCAAGGATAGCGGAATAGCAGCTCTGGATTTCTTGTCTCCTGAGGAGCTGAAGCTGCACAAGGAACACCTTCCAGCGTTTCTGGAAGCTAAGAGGGACCCCTCTAAGTGGGTTTCGTTCAATAGAGGACTCCTGAAGGTGCGGGACAAGGCTCCCCCTTCAGGTGTCTCATCGACTGATGCATGAAGTGGACTAAGGTGCCTTGCATGGAACATCAGAGGACAACTCAGTGTTCTGAGCAGCTGCGGGGCAGCAATGAAAGTGGTGAGAAAACACGACATTTTATTGTTTTCACACACAGGGGTGCGTGGCCAGCTAGACACCCCCCACATTCCAGGTTTCAAATGCCTTTCTTGTGCCCCTCGCCCCAAGTTGAGCAAGGATGGGGGGGTCGCTATCTATGTCCGCACTTGCCTAAATGCTACTTTAGTCCATGAGGCACCTGAATTAGGCATGGCATGGATTCGCATACATGGAACACACATTGGTGTGTGCTATATCCCACATGCTAACAGCTCATACTACAAACATGGTGACGACTGCATTAGTATAGAGGACCACTTCCTCACTCTAGGTAAAATCATTGGGAACTTCCAGGAAAAAGGCAACGTTGTGGTGATGGGTGACTTCAACGCTCGGGTTGGTCTTGGTGTGGACAATGATGATACCGAGTTAGGAGATGAACCAGTATCCCAAACGAGTAGTACAGCCCCCAACCAAACCATTCAACCGAGGTGTAGCATGGACACAGCTCCCCCCAATCGATTGGGGGGGGCCCTACTCCAGCTATGTGTAGTAACTGGTCTTATCATCCTTAACGGTAGAACAGAAGGTGATATGCAAGGTGCACATACCTTCTTTGCAGATGGCATGGACAAGAAATCTGTCATTGATTATGCGCTAGCCGCCCCTAGTCTTCTCAACACCCCAGGAGTCAAGTTTAGTGTGGCTCCCAAGCATGACTGCCCTCTCAGGCCCGGGGGTGGAAAGTTTGACCACATGCCTATCACACTCCACATACCAGATGCTGCCCTTAGGCCTTCTCAAGGTACTATTAGTACACCTGCTGGTGGTAAACCTTCGCCCAAACTGAAATGGAAAGACAACTATGTCCAGATGTATGCACACACAATTAAGCGTGATCCAGACGTTAACCGATTACTTGACAATGCACTCCATAGCTCATCTATGGAAGATTCAGAGAAGGGGATTGCTAGTGCTATTGAACTAGCCATAAGCAAATGCACACCATGTCACAAACCTGTAGCTAAGCGTAAGCACGGGCCCGTGAACGCATGGTATGATGATGAATGCAATCGTGCTAGACAGGCAGCAAGCCAAGCAGAACATCAACATGGCTCTAGCTCTGACTTGGCTGGTTCTATGCACAAGGAGTACAAGAGGATTCTCAGAAGAAAGAAGAGGAAGTGGCTAGAAACACGCATGGAGAACCTTCATACGAATCTTCGGCATAATCCGAAAAGTTTTTGGAAAGACGTGCGTCAGCCTAACAAGGCCACTACGGCAGATATCACAATTCATGATTGGACTGATTATTTTGCAGACCTCTTTGATGTGCAAGTAGGTATTGATCCAAGTCTGGATGCTAGGGACTTTGTCCCTCAAGCTGATGGACCTCAGATAGAGGCCGCACCAACATGGTTATGTCAAGACTTTACCACCCAGGAGGTGTTTTCTGTTCTCCAATCCCTACGGAAAAACTCCTCCCCCGGGGTAGATGGTATCCCTGCAGAATGGTACAGATTTGCTTCCCATGAGGCCAACTCCCGATTTGTACAAGCTATGACTAACCTGTTTAATCTCATCTGGAAGACTTCTTACCCTAGCCAATGGGCTGCAGCTGCCTTGGTACCCGTACCCAAATCCAAAGGCAGTGTGTATGACAAGGACAACTATCGAGGTCTTGCGGTGAGCAACTCCATAGGAAAGATCTTCTCCCTTTGCATGCTACGTAGACTAGATGATTGGTCAGAAGAATTCAACCTCAGAGCCGCTGGCCAATATGGATTTAGAAGTGGTAGGGGTACTGCAGATGCATCATTCATTCTTAACCATATTGTAGATAAATATAGAGAAAAGAAAAAACCACTCTTTGTGGCTTTTGTTGATTTCAAGAAGGCTTATGATTGGGTCAACAGAGACTTGCTATGGGATTGCTTAGCAAGGCTAGGAGTCAAGGACCCCTATCTCAGTATTCTGAAGTCCATGTATAATCATGTTGTTTTCCAAGTTCGCCTACATGGGGACATTGGATCCTCCTTTCCATCCCTTGTAGGAGTTAAACAAGGAGACCCCCTATCCCCACTCCTATTCGGTCTGTTCATTGATAGAATTGAATCGTTCCTCCAATCCAAGCTCCCAAATGTAGGGGCTGAGCTTAGGGGAAAGATTCTGCAACTGTTACTTTATGCTGATGACCTAGCTATAATGGCAGAATCCCCGGCAGATATGCAAGCGATGCTTGACTGCCTGAGAGATTTCTGCGAGGCTACTAAGATGGCTGTGTGAATATAAAGAAAACTGAGATTGTCGTTTTCAACAAACAATTCTGTGATGAGGCCCGCATGGATCCTGATTACAAATTTGTCTATGATGGAGCACAACTTTCTACAAAGTTATCTTTTATCTACTTGGGATCCCTCTTTGTGGATGGTGACTCAAGCAATCGTGCAAAAGCTGCTTTTTCTAGGATGCTCACTAAGGCCCAAAAGGCACACCACATGCTTCGTAGGCGATGCCATACTATGGAGATATACAATATTGATATTCTCACCCACCTGTTTGATTCTCTTGTACAACCTATCCTGAATTTTGGCTGTGAGGTGTGGGCTCCTTCTATTCTGAACAACACACTTATCTCAAATGACCATGCTTGTGAGAAATGGCATAGAGGTATACTTAAACAAATGTTGGGTGTTTGCCAATCTACTACATCTAATATTATCATGGAAGAGCTGGGTAGAACCCCGTTGTGTTTTGCTTGGCTTAAACAAGCTTTGCGCTTCTGGAACAAGACCATACATAAAGAACCTGAGGATCTCATTAGAATGGCTCTTGAGGAATCTTTTGACTCCAACACTGGCTGGGTTCATGACTTGCGTTGTGCTCTCCACAAGCTAGGATCCAGTAAAAACATCAACATTTTGGAGGCTGTCGATGTCGAAGGTATTATGTCTAAAGTTTTTGAGTCATGGAGGTTTAAGTACCCAAGTGACACCAATGCAGTTAGAGACATCCCTGATGAGAGAAGGGTTGGCTTTAAACGCCTCCGATACCAAAAATGGTTCGCAGCCAACAGCAATGATGAGAATGGCTTGATTCCCTTTACATCCGCCTTACATAAGCAGGATCAGATTCGTTCTATAGCACAGTTTAGAATGGGTTCCCATTGGCTGAACACAGAAAGAATGAGGGTGGTGGATAGAGCACACATCCCTCGCTCAATGAGACACTGTCAAATGTGTGGGTTCCAAAAAACTGAGGATGAAATGCATATGTTTGAGTGCCCTTTTTATAATGATATTCGCCTCCGCTACCAGAATCTGTTTACAGATATTTATAGGCATGTCCATGAGGATACCGACTTAACCGTATGGAATGTGGAATTCTGCGATTCCACATTCAGAACCTTTATGAATGGAAATGGCACTAAGTCTTTTTGGAGCAACCTAGCCGACTATCTTTCTACTTGTAGAAGAGCAAGACAGGAAGCCCTGGACTGCTTAGTGGCACCGTAATTTATTATCCCTTTTTTTTCTTCTTGAGACATCTCATTTGTTAGCTTCTTACCTCCGCCACTGTAAGTGGTTGAGATCTGGGTCCTGCTCTAAGGGGTTTAATACCTACGCCACCAAAACGGTGGTTGGGAGTTTGGTTTGTTTGTCCTCGACACACCCCTGATGTAATGGGGTTTTTTGCTTTGTGGGTGCTTTTTCTTTTTGTTTAAAGCACAGAGTCTCATACACCTTCGCGGTGTCAAGTAGACTTTAACATGTAATGTAATGTAATTGGACGCGGCGGAATTAAAGTTGATCCGAAAAAGGTTAGCACAGTCCGCGACTGGCCTACTCCGAAAACGGCGAAACAGATCGGCTCATTCCTCGGGTTGTGCAATTATTTTCGCAAGTTTATCCAAGGCTATTCGTCCCTCGCCGCCCCTCTTCAGACCTTGTCTAACATCAAGGGTGAGCTTGGCCCCTTGTTCAAAAATGAACATCTCGTAGCATTCGAAGGCCTCAAAGAAGCCTTGCTTTCCGCCCCAGTCCTCGCACTTCCGGATTTTGGCAAACCTTTCGAAGTCATTACTGACGCATCATTACTCGGTATGGGCGCGGTGCTCTTACAAGATAAACACCCCATCGCCTTCGCAAGCCAAAAAGTATATCCCAGCGGAGCTGAACTATACAACGACAGAACAAGAAATGTTAGCGATCGTCCACGCATTGACCGAATGGCGGTGCTACCTAGAAGGTTCCCACATGACGTTGGTCACCGACCACAATCCGCTCACGTACTTCGATACCAAGGCGGTCCTTTCGCTGGCAAGAGGACCTCGCGCCCTTTAGCTATACTTGGGAGTATCGCGCGGGTCGCCATAATATGGCTGACATGGTCAGTCGCAACCCCAACCTCTCCGCCCCCGCTGATGTCGCGGTCGCGCACCAGCTGTTGGTGTTCTCTCTCTTGGTCAGCGAATGCCGTCCTCGATCCAAGAAATAACGCCCTGTGGCGGTCGGTCCAACAGTCGTTGATATCCTACCCCGCCCTCCAACGGTCCTGCCCGCAACTTCGGTGCCGGTCAAGGAAACGCGTCGACGCAGACGCCCGATGCCCTTGGCGTCGCCTCCCTCGTCTTTCTCCATCATGGATCGAATTTTGGCTGGGTACAAAACGGAGTCAAACTTCACGCCAGGCTGCAAGCGCCTCCGTGATCAATTTTCCAGAAACGGGTACTGGTTCAAGAAAAACAAGTACGGCCGCGAATTTTTATGCGTCCCCCTTGACGCAGCACTTC
The DNA here is from genome assembly GCA_013435795.1 of Chlamydomonas sp. ICE-L. NCBI lineage: Eukaryota > Viridiplantae > Chlorophyta > Chlorophyceae > Chlamydomonadales > Chlamydomonadaceae > Chlamydomonas > Chlamydomonas sp. ICE-L. Next base: position 51,137 of record JACBWV010000821.1, read on the forward strand.
GCCTGGCTATTATCCGCGAAGCTCACGATCCGGTTTACACGGGCCATTGCGGTCGCACCAAAACATTGGAACTGGTCACACGCACTTTTACTTGGGCCAAAGTCACGGCAGATGTGACTGCCTTCGTCCAACAGTGCCATAAGTGCCAAACGAACAAACCCGGAAACGCAAAGCCGAACGGTACCATGGTTCCCGTGGAAATTCCAGACAAGTTCTGGGAGTGCGTCTCCACGGACCGTATTACGGCGCTTCCACCAACATCGTCGGGCCATGATGCCATCGCTGTGTTCATCGACAAGCTGTCCAAGATGGTTCATGTCGAACCTTGTCATACGACGATTAACGCAGAGGAATTCGCTTCCCTATACCTCAATCGTGTCATCCGATATCATGGTATCCCGAAGAAACTCCTCAGTGATCGCGACGCGTGATTCACAGGTCGTTTCGGCGTGGCCCTCTATCGTTTGATGGGCACGCGACAAGCGTTTTCGACAGCGTTCCATCCACAAACTGACGGTCAGACGGAACGCATGAACCGGGTCATCGCGGACATGATTCGCCACTACGTGGGGCCATACCATGACGACTGGGATAAATCTTTGGCATTGGTGGAGTTTTCAATCAACAATTCCTACCAAGAGTCCATTCAGAACACCCCCTTTCGGGCATACCTTGGCTACGACCCTACGACGCCTCTCAAGGCGGAAGTCGAATCGAAATGTCCGGCTGCCAACGATTGGTGGGCTGATCACATTGAACGTCAAGATCAATGCAAGGCATGCATGCAAGCCGCTCAAGATCGGCAGAAAGCCCATTATGATAAACAACGAACGGAGGTTTTCTTCAACCTTGGTGATAAGGTTCTCTTGTCCACCCACAATACGAAGTTCAAAGCAACGGGTAAACCAAAATTTACACCTCGTTTTGTTGGTCCTTATACGATTACTGAATGCATTGGTCCACGCGACGAGCAGACTGGAGTCGTCCGGCAAGTCACGGCGTGCCGCTTAGCCTTGCCTAAGATGATGCGCATCCACCCCGTGTTTCACGTGGGTTTGATCAAGCATTGACGCTCTGATGGCGTTGTCCATGTTGGACAACCGCTTGAGTTCGACTCCGACGGCGCTCCGATTTGGAATATCCAATGCATCATGCGCGAAAAGTCTTCCTAGCCTTTATATTATTATTTCCTTATGCCCCTCAGTTAATTCCAGGGATTCTTGAGCTCAAGAATACCTTGAATTGAGGGGGATGTTATTGACTGATTTATATATCAGTCTCTGAGTCGGCATAATGCACACCGGTACTTGTTCCCTCCTGGACCCGTGTTGCCTGCCGCCAGGCCACAGGCTAGCTGTGGCCTGCACTTGACTGCAGTACCTTGCAGTACACTTCTCTATTTCTATATGGTTAATAGCAAGTGCATCGACCGATTCAGATTCCAAGTGAACCCAATCGTCAGGTCGGTTCTCCTATCCCTGCGCAACCTGCTGAATACCTAGAAACGAAAAGGAACTGTATATCAGGACAGGAATCAAGCTAGGAGCAGTCACCATTGAAATCGGCGAAACCCGACTAGCTAACAACGGGCGACAAAGCTTCCGTACGAGACCACACGTGAGTTCATGCGTTTGCTTCCATCGATTACATCTTCCCATTTTACACGGACTGTCTACCTATGCTTTTTGATAGATATTCTGCCTCAACTGCACATGCAAACACAAGCAACGGGAGGCCGTAAGGCCAGAATGTTGTCCCGCCAGCGATTACGTGAGTTCATCCCCTTGCACCCATCGATCATGGGTGCACGTAGGCACTAAATCATGCCTACCCTTTTGCACACGATCTCGCTCATTCGCGTTCTTGGATCCAACCCATATATAACATATCTGTCCTGTGCTCCTACACACAGCTCCCAGGCCCCAGCCCCCCCATCACTACTCTCCCCCGGCCAGGTACGAGCCGATTGTCTTGTATAGCACCCATGTCGGAATTACCTAAATCTGGTACTCGAAAGTTGCTGTGCGCACACGGCAACTTGTTTTTCAAGTACGCGCCCGTACCCTTTGGCCTGTACTCAGGGTTGCCTCAAATACGAGGCATGACAGGGCCCAATCGACACCAACCGACACCAGCCTCGAAAGCAACACATCTGCTCGAAAACTGCGCTGTTCGAGAAATTATATATATATATATATATATAACTATATATATATATTAGATATATCTATATATAACTATATAGTTGCATGTGTCTGCATTCGCTCGCGCTTTCATCTGCATCAAATTCAATTTTCTCGTGAAGGTCGACTTGTCTCTGAACCGCACTACATAGGGTGTGTTTCCAGTGCGTGGGGTTTTTGGTCACCGTTGAAATTACGCTCAAGTCCACGCTGGCACGAAGTGTTTCCAGTGGGGTTCCGCTGATATTTTGCTATGTCCCGATGAATTCCACGCTAGCTTTTTTGACCGCCGAAGGTCGACGTGGACTTCAGCGCAGAGGGCTTCAGCGGATACTACGTGCACTTCAGCGGAATGCAAAACTTCAGCGGGAGCCCTCCAGTCCAGCCCGGCGAGCACCAGGGATTCTCTCCAGGATTCTCTCGATGATGTTTGAGGCTTTCAGATCATTGACAATATGACGTCCGCGATAAACCAGCCCCTGTCCCATATATAGCTGTCCTCGGGGGGGTGGGAAATCATAATTGAAAACCGCTATAATGACGTCAGCATGACTGGAGGGCGGGTCCGCAGTGCAGCAGCGCAGAGCTTTGAGGTCGACCAAACGAGCTGGTTTAGCTTAAGGTTTAGCTCAGAGGGGTTTAGCTTAGCCACTATACCAGAAAGTTTAGGGTCCCGGCGTCCACGCTGGCTTGAACCCTAAACTGCTACAAAAATCGTCCACTCCAGCATTTTGTGCCCACAGTTTGCGGTTGGTTTAGCTTAGGTAGGTGTACTGCCAAATAGCTTCAGGAAAAGCTAAACCTAAACTTAGATTAAACTAAGAGTGACACCGATAAGCAATAAGAATATTTGAATACCGGTGTTGATTTTGTTTTAGATCTTACAGAGTTACAGGTGCTTCATTCCTCAGTCCTGACCTGAATGATTTTATTATCTAGTTCTTGACTTATACCGTATGCCCAACATGTAATGGCAAATGATTTGGAAAACGACCATTTGCCAACGTCGTTTCAGCATGTAAGTGAGCCGATCCCGGGTCACCAGCGTTTGCCAAGTTTGTCCAACACCGTCGATTCAAACAAACTCAGTTCGACTGGTCCGGATCGCCTTGATCGTTCCTTGCATGCACTGATTTCGAGATACAATGAGCTGGTCGCGCATATTGAAGCTGGTCGCGCCTGTCGAAGCTAGTCGCGCCTATCGCACTGACTGGATTGACCGCCAGCGGTTTGAACGGCAGCGGTTTGAACGCTAGCCGGATACCACGTTTCTATCAGCTTGTTTCCAACCAGTTGGGGGTCCGGTTGAGGATTGTGTTTTGGAGGGTTCAGACTCGACCTCTAACCGGACCCTTAACTGGTTGGAAACATTCCACCAGTTATAGCGGTTTTTATTTATGATGTGGCGACCCCCAAAACAGCTGTGTAGCTGTGTATCAGCATCAATTGCGGTTCACTCGATCGTTTTATGTCTTGGTGACTACTACTGTACTTCCTTAGAACTATAGCTGTAGATAGTAACTGCTTTTCTGTATGTACTGTGTCACACTCTATGACACAGTGCCAGCCTCCTGTTAGCAGCGTCCCCTGGAGTCCTTTCTGCCATGCGCTGTCTAGCCAGGGTCTAGACCCTGCTGTCTTTACCCTGATCCCACCACTGGTGTTTTCCTTTAAGAGGGTTCCCCCAGTGCTTTAACCATTCTCATCTTGCGTAAAAAGATTGGCGCGTTTGACCGCTGCCAGTATCTCTCCACTCTTGAAGTGTATAAGCTGATAGGTTATCGGGCTCATCATGGTACCACTGCTTTGCAATGCATCTTCCGCGTCGTCCTCTCCTTGGCTTCAACAAGCTTCATTCTGGAAGTTCCGAAGTCCTGACATGACGACAGATTGGCTGATTGATCGGGCGCCTAAGGCCTCTGCTTGCAGTGGTGAGAATCCTTCCTCTGTTGTGGAAGCCACACCCCCTGTGCATTCCCCCCATTTTTCCGCTTCCTCCCCTGCTGTCTGTCGCCTCCTCCCGTCTGTCGAGGATGACTGTGACGTGCAGACTCAAGTCGGCGACTAGCCTGGACATCGGTGGAGATACCTTGTCTTCGTCTGCTCGCGTCCTTGACGTGGCTATCATATCTCCGGTGTTTGAGGCTCTGCCTGCAAAACCGGAGGTTGCCAAGCCGACCAAGCTCCCTGCTGATGTTCCACTGTCTACATCGTCTGTGACCACCTTTGCTCTGCCCAGCCGACGGTCGGCTACTGACATGAGCTTGCGCTCTAGTGGCTCTGTGCTACCTTCTGGAGAATTTTTTGATCAAGCTGGCGGATCATCAGCTCAATCTGGCGGACCGCCGGCACTGCCGTAGGGTTCGTCAGAGGAACACTAGAACGACCTACGTGTCTGGAACTGGAGATTCTGGAGGTGGTAGGAAGCAGGGGGGTACGGACAGCACCACTATGGGTGCTGCTCCCTCTATCCCCCAAGCAACCGGGTAAGTCGAGAGATAGAGGGGTGGATTTGGGATTGACTGATCGTCAACGGCAGGATATTAGGACCTTTACATGCCTCGGCTCTGCTCTTCGCATCCTAGCGATAAATTTTCGAACTCTGCACTTGCGACTTTCTGCACTTGCGATTTTCTGCACTTGCGACTTGTGACTTTCATCCACGTCTCCATTCTCCCATACCTACCTCAAATTTCGACCTATCCCTAACGCTTCCCCACCTTCTGTGATCCCAGGTTTCGCAGCGCCGGACATCGCCCATGCTGGGAGCCGAAGTGGAGGCTGTCATGGCCCTTGTCCAGCAGACGTGGAGATTCTTTGGCATGATTACTAGGTAGATATTTTTCTCTCTTAGGATCCTTGGGGCACCTGGGTACGTTCCGTTGTTCGACGGAGGTTGCGTCTTTGTCTTACCGTGCCCCTGGTCCTTCCCCTGGGTGCCCTCCTTAGGTGTATGCCTCAGCTACATGGGTTTGTGTTCAAGTGCTTGAGATCGAGGGCCAAAGCAAGGAGTTGTTTAGTGAAGTGGAAGAGGATGGTTGATCAAGGTTGGGGTAGACGAGTTGTCGTTGATGCACACTGCTCAGCAGAATGCAACTGTTGAAACGTGCATGTTATCTTTGCATCCGTATGCCCAATCGGGGTGAAGACTCCTTATGAGTACTTCTTTGGTGTGGTTCCTGATGTGTCGTTGTTGCGAGTCTTTTGTTGCCCTTGCTATGTTTTTTAGTCAATGGGACAAAGCGTAACATGCTTGATGCGAGGGCATTATTTGGTAGACCGGTTGGGTATCTCCTGGTGAGTAAGGGTTATTATATTTGGGTTCCGAAGTTGCGCCAGGTAGTAGTGTTATAGACGACTTATATATACGTCGTATCTAGAGTGGCAATGAGTGCACAGGTGTGAGTCTCCTCTGGGCCCTGTGCCGCCTGCAGTGCAACACCGAGGCCAGCTATATATGGCCACGCGTGCCACTATGCAGGACAGATCTGTACTGTTGCCATCTCCTTCCGTCTTCCATATAGTCCAAGCTCCCGTGCTTGGTAGTCCTCTTCATTCAATGTAACGAGCATATCCAGTAGTGTCTGCAGTCCAAACTAACGGCATTAAATGTAACGGTACAGACTCCTTCACAGGCTCTGACCGTTATTATACCTTAGGTACAGTCATACCTCTGGTCTAAGTAACAGCGTACGCACGGAGAGACAGTACTTCCTCATGTACTGCCTCTCTCATAAGCACGCCTGCCGGCTGCCTTACAATATCGGATTGCTCTCTTCACAGCCATCATCATTATACCTATTGACGAGCCTTCGAGAGCATCCTACATCCCTTACCATACTTAACAACTAACCAAACTAGTGACGTAGTATCCTATCGCTACTAGATAGACCACCGAACCTTATTATAATCTCCTGTCATTCTAGCTATTATCTCCTTTCGTGTAAGCCGCTCTTCCGCCGTTGCTCCTGAGCTGTCACACTGGTTACAGAGCTAGTCGCGCTTCCAGCGATTCGCGCTTTCCATTGCGCAACTCCACGATTTCTAATTCCGAATTTTCGCTTCCGCTCCACTTCTGCTATTTTTCCTTTGGCTTCCATCCTTATTCCTAACTTATAGTCTGCGGTATGGCAGCAAAGAGTAGCACACCGGCATCTCAGGCAACTGCCGAGTTGTTGGCCCCACCGGCCGCGCCAGTCTTGCCCCCTGGCTTCGCCCCAGTTCCTCCCCCGGGCGTCACCGCAGCACTAGGGGTTGATGTCATCCCCCCGCTTGACGTTATCGCTGGGGTAACCCCTATTGTTGATACGCCAATGGCTGACGTTCTTGCTGAACCGTCAGCCATCGTGCATCCGACTCGCCTTGCGGGCGTGGTCCCTGCCATGGCTCCGCTGGAGGGTATCGGACCATCCAATGGTCCGCCAGCCCGCTTGGTAGTTCTCGCATCTGCGATGGCACTGCCTGGGTCCTCGGTGTCCGACTCCGTCGTAACTTTGTCCGACATGGACCACAGTGAATCACACAGACGTCCCGCCCATGGTGCGTCCTCGTCCGTCGTCCGGACGCTGGCTCCAGGCATGCAGGGATTCCAACTCCGCCATGAGTTAACGGGCATGGACTTCACCGTCGTAAAGAATATCCCAGACGTACCTCCTGGGTTCACTCCCCTTATCGGCTCTAACCCAGCGTGCGCTCCGGGTGATCCGCTATTCATTCATAAGAATGTCGCGACTACCGGGCCCACCGTTGGTGGCTTGGGCGGACCAAGTTTCATTGGTGAGGGCCTAGGGGCTCCTAAGGTATCCCTGGATGATATGCTGGGGTTATTTCCCCAAGCACAGGTCCCTGGCTGCGCGGATCATGCTATGGAATTCGAGGGTCCTGCCAACGAGTTCGAGAAGATATTCTCTCGCCTGCGAAGGGCTCCAATTGATCAGGTAACGGGTCATCGCTACTTCTCTATTCCGGCTGTTCTATGCCCCGGTACTGAGGACGAGGAGGAGGATCCCTGCCCTGAGCGTCGCTTGGTCCGCATCCGCGAACTCAAGGCCAAGCTGTACACTGTCTGTCGCGAGTTGATGCTCGTCAACTGTGTCAAGGCATTGTTGATGGGCGAGTTCCGTGAGAGCTGTGAGATGGACTTGGACCATCGTCGTGACATCTTGGCTGATATCGCCAGGCTTGAGGCTAACCTCACCGCTGCTAAGCAGTTGGCTGAGACCTCCATTGAGGATCATCAGCGGTCGATCTTATTTGTGCGGTATCATCTCCACCAACGAGTTGACACTTCCGCAGCATGAGACTAAGCTGGCTGCTTTCTGCACGGGTAAGCCACAGTTTGATGCCTTGAACAAACCTGTCCTTCCTAATTCATCGAGCACACCTGCCCTTCCCGTGCATCGGGCTAACCTGTCCCCCTCTTCCGTTTCTCGTAAGTTACTTTTTGCTACTCCGCCCCGTACTTACCCCCTTGTCCCACCTTTCCCTTCAGAGGTCTCGGGGCTCAAGGACAATATTGCTCGTCTCGAACAGGACTTGGTCCGGTCCAAGCAAGCAAGCCTTGACTCAGCAAAGCTCGTCTGCAAGCAAGAAGCTGACTATGCTACCTTGCTAGCCCAGTCAAAGCTGTTCAAGGAGGAGATTGCTCGCAGGGATCTTGGTGTTACACCTCCCGTTGTGCCACTTCTGTCCCTGCTCAACGCGACCAAGCGGAACAAGATCGCTGAGCTTTGTATGGCCCAGATTCTCCAAATGCGGACGACCATGCCCAACTCAGATTACTTTCTGACCTTCGGACAGTCCACTGCACCCGGGTCCGGACCAGTCCTGCATGCTGGACTCCCGACGGACCAGGGCCGGACCATTCCGACAGCACCACCATTGTCCGTGCGTCACCCAGAACTCATGGATGTCGATTCGGGTCTGGACTTTGAGTCCGATGCTGACGATGAGCCTGCAGCGCAGCCTCGTGCTCCACCCAGGAAAGTGACGCTGAAGATTACCCCGCCCACACCCCTGGCTGCTCCTTCGTACTCTCAGGCGACTGGCACACTCAAGCGTGCTGCAGCGTCGTCAGTCCCACCTGAGCCGCTTACCAAGGCGTCGAAGTCTCAGTTGGAGGCCATGACCCCCCTACAGGCCGCGGTCTATAGGGCGCAGCAGGCCCGTCCACAGGCCCCTGCCCCTGTCAAGGAGAAAGCGGAAAAGAAGTCCGGGTGGCGTAAAGTCCTCTTTCACGATGGGACGCACCCTTGGAGCCCCTTCGCGAGTGCAGAGCTCACTCTTGCCATCTCCAAATCCATGGATGATTTCTTTCGTGGTGGCGTTGGCGATTACATGGTGACCACTATCCGTGACGCCATGTCTAAGCTATATGCTGCCCACTTGGCTGAAAAGGGTGAGGCTGATGCCTGGATTCATAAGAGGCCTACTAGCACGGACGACATCATGGACCGCCTGCAGCTGTTGGATGCCAAAATCGCTGCCAAGACGCTGAAGAAGCCGGACTATGTCTCACTATGAATAAAACAGCATTTTACGAACTTGCTAATTCTCGGACAGGTATCGTAAAGTGAAAATCTACGACCCCCCCTCGTAATATGTCATGAGGACCCTTAGTAAAGTTTTGTCTATCATCTAAAGCATTTTATGAAGCCTATGATCAATTCGTAAATTGATCATAGGCTTCGTAACAGGCTATGAGGATTCTCGATCTACGAACCCCCCTCGTAATTTGCTATTTGGATTGATCCCCAAAGCATTTTACGAAGCCTATGTAGCAAATTACGAACTGGATTCATCCCAAATTGGTACGAATTCTCCCCAAATCACGGAGAATTCGGAACTTAGCATCGTAAAACATAGTACCCTGTACCCAAAACCCATTAATTCCAAGTCAAGACTCACTGACTCACTGACTCCCTAACTGATTGACTCAACCACTTACTAACTCAATGACTCACTGACTCACTGGCTCACTAGCTCACTAGCTCACTGAATGATTGACTCACTGTCTCACTGACTCTCTGGCTCACTGGCTCACTGACAGATTGACTCACTGACTCATTGACTCACTGACTCTCTAACTCACTGACTCACTGACCCACTGACTCACTAACTCACTGGCTCACTGGCTCACTGACTCTCTGACTCAATTACTCACTGACTCACTGGCTCACTGAATCACTGACTGATTGACTCACTGACTCTCTAACTCACTAACTCACTGACTGATTGACTCGCTGACTCTCTAACTCACTTACTGATTTACTAACCGACTCACTGACTCACTGACTCACTGACTCACTAAATGACTCATCGACTAACTGACTCACTGACTCACTGATCAGTTAGTCATGACTCACTGACTCACTGACTCACCAACTCACAGACTCACAGACTCATAGACTAACTGAATCACTGACTGATTGAGTCACACACTCACTGACTGATTAAGGGCGCCTGGTGGCGCGTCCCGAATGAATGAATTGAATCCTCAATTCAGTTTATTTTAATTAATTTTATTTTAATTGTATTGTTGTTTTATTTTAATTCGATTTTATTCATTTCATTTTAATTTAATTCACGTGATTTGGATGCATTCAATTGCTTTTTTTTCTGTCAATTCGAATAGGATTAAATTAAATTAAATTTGATGTAATTGAATTTCATTGAATCGATGGATGTTGCAGCTTTGTTGGCTAAAAAGTGACGAAAATTATAGTTTTTGAAGGGTTGTTGGATTCTAAGCAGTGCTGAACGTTCATGCAATGCTTACTTGTAGATTGGCTTTATTTTTAAGAATTTGATGCAAGAAAAATGAGACCAATCAGGAGTCTGGTTGATTTTAAGGAATTTTACTAAGTATCTCACGTTTGGGCCCAGCCCAGACGTGAACGGTACGTCCCTTCCTACTGAACGGTTTTTTGGCCAGCGGCAGGTGGCGTGGCTTGCTCCTACCCCCGCCCGGTGGGCCCCCGCCCCTGCCCCTGCTCCCGCCCCTGCACACGCACACGCAGTCACGCAGTCACGCACACGCACGGCCCTGGGGTGGGGTCCGTGGGCTTATTATAGGAACTGACTCACAGAATAACTGAATCACTGCATCAATGTCTCACTGACTGATTGACTGATTAACTGATTGACTCACTGCCTCACTGACTGATTGACTCACTAACTCACTGACTCACTGACGCAATGACACATTGACACACTGAATCACTGATTCACTGACTCACAAACTCACTGACTCACTGCCTCACTAACTCACAGACTCACTGACTCACTGACTCACAGACTCACTTACTCACAGACTTACTGAATCACTGACTGATTGAGTCACTCACTCACTGGATCACTGACTCACTGGATCACTGCATCACTGTCTCACTGACACACTGACTTATTGTCTCACTGACTCACTGATTGATTGACTCACTGACTCATCGAGTCACTGACTCGCTGACTGATTGACTCATTGACTCACTGACTCAATGACTCAATGACACATTGACACACTGACTCACTGATTCACTGACTCACTGACTCACCGACTCACTAACTTACAGACTTGCTGAATCACTGATTGATTGAGTCACTCACTCACTGACTCACTGAATCAATGTCTCACTTACTCACTGACTCATTGTCTCACTGACTCACTGATTGATTGACTCACTGACTCATTGAGTCACTGACTCACTAACTGATTAGCGCACTGACTCATTGACTCACTGACTCAATGACTCAATGGCACACTAACACACTGAATCACTGACTCATTGACTCAATGACTCACTAACTCACAGACTCACAGACTCACTGGCTCACTGAATAATTGAAGCACTGTCTCACAGACTCACTGAATGATTGTCTCACAGACTCACTGACTGATTGTCTCACGGACTCACTGATGATTGATTGACTCACTAACGCATTGAGTCACCGACTCACTGACTGAATGGCACACTAACACACTGAGTCACTGACTCACTAACTCGCTGACTTGCTGACTGCCCCTCCACACTACAGCTCTACATACACTACAGCTAACTCCAGTCAAGCGAAGAAGCACATCCCCTAAACTCCGATAACCAGCCCTATTAGATAACTGCCCTCTTGTTATCTTTTTTTAGATAGCTATGCCTCTCTTTCTTTTAACTAACCGAACCCCCAAGCCCATCTTCCTACCCATCTCTCTCCGCCTACTGCACAATCACAATCATAGAAAGAGTGCAACACGGTCGGCCGACAGGATTGGCGTGGGTTACACCCCTGCTGGGGAGGCACAAGGACATAATCTTGGGTTATGACTTCCCAAGGCCTCAATGGTTTGATCCCAGACTGTGCATGTGGTTAAATAATAATTATTCTGGGCTATGGCCAAGAGGAAAAGAGAAGAGAAAGAGTTTGGACAGAATTCGACACCGTCGAATGACAGTATTATTTAGCGTGGGTTACACCCCTGCTGGGCAGGCACTAGGACATAATCTTGGGTTTTGACTTCCCAAGGCCTCAATGGTTTGATCCCAGAATGTGCATGTGGTTAAATAATAATTATTCTGGGCTATGGCCAAGAGGAAAAGAGAAGAGAAAGAGTTTTGACAGAATTCGACACCGTCGAATGACAGTATTATTTAGCGTGGGTTACACCCCTGCTGGGCAGGCACCAGGACATAATCTTGGGAAATGACTTCCCAAGGCCTCAATGGTTTGATCTCAGACTGTGCATGTGGTTAAATAATGATTATTAGGAGCTATGGCCAAGAGGAAAAGAGTCTATGGACAAGAGTGCGGAGGTGCCCGGTATTGTTCAAACCCAGGACACCGGGAGTCCAGAGGGGGCGAAAGCGAAAATAATAGAGAAAAAGTTTGGAAAGAGTCCGACACAGTAGGATGATAGGATTACCGTGACCCCCCCCACCGCCCCCAACCCTCCTGCGTCCTAGCTGTCAACTTAGATCGGTTATTCAATTTGTCGCGGAAAAACCCTCCGCCCCCCCCCCCCCCCCCCCCCCCCCCCCCCCCCCCCCCCCCCCCCCCACACACACACACCGCCCCCCCCCCACCCCCACCCCCCAACCCTCCTCGTCGTTCAAATCTCCAAGAAGACACCATCTAGATCTGCGAAATGGCAGACGATTGCGTGCGCCTTCTAAACAATGCTTCGCATCACTGAACCAAACCACTACTGCTTTACTCCCTCACAGAGCCGCTGTCTTCAACCATGCTACCTGCTGGACCATATTCAATTCGTCGATTAGTACACAGCTTTACTTGGGCGAATGTCATGCTTTAAGGCAAGCCGATTGAGTGTTGCAATCGAGTGTTGCGGATGGAGAGGGAGGATTCGAATGCCGCAGGTAGTTGCGCAGGTTTGAAAGTCGAAGGTTTGAATCGCTGCTGGTCCTTTCTTGCCTGATTTCCTTGCAATCGTTTTTCTGACGCGGAACAGTAATGCTAACGACCCGATCCAATGCTCATAATGTCCAGGCCAAGGTCGACAAGCAATCCATGACTCAGACGCCAAACCTGCTGCTCAGCCGCTTGCTCGGTTGCTGCAACCTGGTCCACCTCCACATGCAGTGGCCGCACCTCCTCCAGGCCAACCTCCTTGCCTGCATGCTTGCCCGCTTAGTTACCTGCTTGCCTGCTTGAATTGTCTCTGCTGCCTGCCTGCTTCACACCTGCATGCATGCCTATGTACCTCTATGATTGACGAATGCCTGCCTGCTGTCTGATTATTGACACCTGCCTGTCAACTAGGTTCCTGCTCCTGGCGCAAGCGACGACAAGAGGTGTATGTATGACAATGGGAGAACAACACGAAGAAGTCTCCCCTGACTAGGCTACACAGTGGCAATATGTTGTTATAGAACCAACACATGTGAGTAGATCTGAACCATCTGTCTTGTATGCTGTACCATATGTCATGCACGCTGCACCATTTGTCTTGTAGGTTGAACCATTTGTCGTGTATGCTGAACCATTTGTCTTGTACGTTGCACCATATGTCTTGTATGCTGCACCAATGTGTCTTGTATGCTGCACCATGTGTCTTGTATGCTGCACCATGTGTCTTGTATGCTGCACCATTTGGCTTGTATGCAGCATGATTTGCCTTGCTGCACCATGTGTCTTGTATGCTGCGCCAAGTGTCGTGTATGCTGCACCATCTGTCTTGTATGCTACACCATGTGTCTTGTACGCTGCACCATTTGTCTTATACGTTGCACCGTATGTCTTGTATGCTGCACCATCTGTCTTGTATGCTGTACCATGTGTCATGTATGCTGCACCATCTGTCTTGTACGCTGCACCATTTGCCTTGTACGCTGCACCATTTGTCTTGTACATTGCACCATATGTCTTGTATGCTGCACAATCTGTCTTGCATGTTGCACCATGTGTCTTGTATGCTGCACCATCTATCTGTCTCATCATCGCAATTGCTACCACGTGAATGCTTGCTCGCTTTCTTGCTTGCTGATTCGTTGATTATCCAAATGGCTTGTGCTTGGTCAAGCAACTAATAATCTTCTAACTCCACCACCTTCATTTCATGCTGCTGCAGTTCCGGCAGGCAGTGACTTCCACATATTGCGGCATGGTGGACAAGGAGCAAGTCATCAGCATGCTGGGATGAGTAGAGGGACAAGATCAAGAAGCCTGATGACACTGCTCCTGCTGCTATCACTCATCATATAACAGTAGCTATAGCTAAACTAGCCAGTGGGGGTGGCAGGGGGGGGGGGGGGGGGGGGGGGGGCAGGGACAGAATACAGACCATATAGCTACCATTTTTCTAGGCCCAATTCATGGGTACAATTTCCCCCACATATGAGGAGAATTTGTAAATGGCCAAATTATAATAGCTATTGTTCATTATCACTTTTTTGAATTCGAATTTTTCAGTCTTAAAAATCTCTGTAAATAAAACATTGCAATCCATCTGTACATCTCGTATGATCCAAAGTCTCCAGTGCAAGCACTGCCTGGAAAAAAAAACGGGACCCAATCCCTCAAATACCCGGAACCTAACCTAGCCCGGAGCCCAGGTCCCGAATTTACAGAATAAGAAAAGGGTCGGTCCAGTATTAAATACTACAATCCGGGACCAAATTCCCTTTACAATCCGGGACCAAATTCCCTGTATTCAAGGAGGGTTATTCCACGAAGGGTGCCCGGTATTTTACGAACCAGCACCATTTAGTTTACGAACTATCAAATCCTAGTTCGTAATAAAAGGGTGCCGGAATTTTACGAACCAGCTCCATTCAGTTTACGAACCATCGGATCCTAGTTCGTAAATCTTAAATAACGATGGGGTGTCCGCTTTTTACGAAGTAGAGCCCAACATTTTACGAGGGGGGTTCGTAGAATTTTCCAAGCCCAATTCTAGTTCGTAAAATGCTGTTTTATTCATAGTGGGAGCGTACTTTGCAAAGGGTGGTGTGTGAGCCATGTAAAATTCGTTGAATGAGGTAAGATTGGATTGAATGTAGCAGCTCAGCATGTAGGGAGCGTGTGGCTGTGGTGGGATCATGGATCATTTTTTTAATGAGTTGAAATGAACAGAGACTGTCAGTGTGGAGGGTGAGGTTAGTATCGTATGGAATGTTAATAATGGCTTGGTGAATTGCCACTAGTTCTGCTCTGTTGTTAGTCCTGGTGGCCCCCCGCCCACCTGGGTTGATAGTGTAGCTCATCCCTGCAATGGGGACATAAACTGCAGCCCCTATTTTACTAGGGGAGGCCGAGTTACCTTTGATCAGGCTGCCATCTGTGTAGACCTGGAGGCCTGCAGAGAGGATAGCTGGGTATGTGCATGGATGAGTAGTGGGAGGAGTAAGAGGTTGAGGGTGCTCGCGGTGTGGAGTGTGCCAAGGTTTTGAGGTGAGTGATCTGAGTTTTCTAGGGTAAGTGATCTGAGTGTCGGAGGAGGTGAGGGTGTCAGGTGGGGTAATAGTGGTGGGCTCCCAGTGGGGGGAGAGGCTGTGCATGTGGTCGTGCCAAAGCTGGATAAAGGCTTGAAGGTTGGGAAAGTAGGTAGGTTGACTTTGGGGACTGCAGATAAGGATGAGGTGTAACTTTGGGGTTGATGGGAGGGTGTGGAGTTTACTGCCCAACCAGGTGTCAGAGGTATCATAAAGTTCAGAGTGGGGCCTGGAGTCAATGTAGTGGACCCAGGGGTGGTGGAGAAGTTTGTTGTAGGGAGCATAGCAGGTGTCAGGGATGAGCATGACAGTGCATGTGGGGGGGCTGACTAATGGAAGTCTCAGCATAATCTGCACTGGCTAGGGCCCACCTGAGTGCTTGGTGTGCCAGGGTGACTGAGCTAGGGATGTCCACTAGGGAGCCCCCAGTCCAGACAGTGTGGAAGGGGTCCTCGTTGGACCCAAAGAGCTGGTCAGCTGGGTGAGGAGAGGAGTAGCTGAGAAGGCTCTGATCATAGCTGAGAGGAGTAGAAGTTCGGTGGTGGGTGATACCTAGCTGTGCTATGGCTTGGTGGAGGACGGGAGAGAGAATGTTGGTAGAAGCAGGGGTAGCTCTGTACCTAGTGAAGAGAGCAGCTAGGTCTGTATGGTAGGTTCCTCCCTGGGTTAGTTGTTGCCATTTGGTAGGGTGGGTAGTTTTGAAGTGCTCATAATTCTGCTGGAGGGAGGTAAGTCTGTTGTTGGGGGTGTGCCCAATACATTTCCCAGTGGGGGTGTAGAGATAAGAGAGATGTTTGTGTGTGTGGGTGTCCTGGCCATCCTTGTTGGTGAGGATGCCTGTTTGGATAATGTAGGAGAGGGGTGGTTGGATGTCCCAGTCTGGGTGTCTGTCTTGTGTATCCACATGAAGCAATTTGTGGACAAGGGCGTGGTTGTCAGCTTGGAAGCCTGGGGTGGTGGTCCATTGGCCCTGCTGCTGAGAGTTGGTAAGGTGGGAGTCTTTCCTCAGATTTTGACAAGTGGTGGTGAAAGGGGCTGACTTGAAGGTGTGGACGAGTTGGTCATAGGCTTGTTGCCCCAGCATTTCGCAGAGGTGAGAGATGAGGTGAGATTGCGGTTTCCAGTGGATGATATAAATGGTGGAAGTGACTGGTTTGCTGTAGTGGATGCTATATCCAGCTTGAGTGTAGGAATGGATGTGGTCATTGTGCATGGTTGAGGGAGCCCACTGAACGTGGGCAACAGTAGTACTGGTAGAGTTGTCGGTGTCTAAGGAGCGTTTGCTGCGCCAGCTAGTAATATAGAGAGCTTTGTATTGGGAGCCATAGGTGAGATGGAGTAAGCGAGTTGGAGGTGCAGGAGCGTTGGCCGATGGGCAGAGCATAGCCTCGCGGGTCCTGTCAGGGTGTGAAGTTTTAGTTATGGCGTAGTGGCGGAAAAGGTGCTATGGTGAATCCAGGATTTACACAGGTAGTGGCGGGCCGCCCAGGTTTCGTCTTTACTGTTGCAGCCCCACGCATGCTGCGCGTAGCTGTCGGCAGTTGTCGTAGGCCATGCCCACCATTGGTTCCCTTCGATGTCCCCAAGGGAATCCGCCCCGTAGTCTGCGTCAGTTAGAGGGGTGGAGGAGTAGTAGCCTTGGGTAGGGGTGGCAATAAAGTCAGTGGTGGGTGGGAGTTTGATAATGTCATTAGTGTTAGGTGTGACTGCGTATTCGGCTGCGAGCTGGCGGTGCATGAGCGGGAGGGGTTCAGTGTGGGTGAGGGGGTAGTCGAATTTAGCCAGAGTTAGGTGGGCTGTGAGAAGGTTAAGAGAGCGTCTGTGATGTTTGGTAATCTTGGAGGAAGTAATAAGGGGGAGATCAGTAGTGCTGATGAGGTGGGTTCCCGTAGGTGTGACCAGGTCATGGTAGGTATAAATATTCAAGTCGTGGAAGGGGGTCATGATTAGGTATGGCATGAGGAGGAGAAGGTAGGGGGTGGATGTTAAGTTTGTCCAGGAGTTCTGTAACGGTACAGACTCCTTCACAGGCTCTGACCGTTATTAGACCCTTAGGTACAGTCATACCTTTGGTCTAAGTAACACGTACGCACGAAGAGACAGTACTTTCTCATGTACTGCCTCTCTCACAAGCACGCCTGCCGGCTGCCTTACAATACCGGATTGCTCTCTTCACGGCCATCATCATTATACCTATTGACGAGCCTTCGAGAACATCCTACATCCCTTACCATACTAACAACTAACCATACTAAGTGACGTAGTATCCTATAGCTACTAACTAGACCACCGAACCTTATGCTAAGCTCCTGTCAATCTAGCTATTATCTCTCCTCGTGTGCACTACCCTTCCGCCGTTGCTTCTGAGCTGTCACACTGGTTACGGAGCTAGTCGCGCTTCCAGCGATTCTCGCTTTCCATTGCGCAACTCCACGATTTCAGTTTCCGAATTTTCTCTTCCGTTCATAATTCGCTCTCCTTCCTTTTCGTCCATCCTTATTACTTAGATTATAGTCTGCGGTTTGGCAGCGAAAAGTAGCCGTCCAGCATCTCTGGCAGAGGCCGAATTGATGGACCCACCAGCCGCGCCAGTTGTGCCTCCTGGCCTCGCCCCTGTCCTTCCTGTTATTCCCGCTGCAATTGAGGTGGCAGCCGTCCCCCCAATTGGCGTTATCGCTGGTGTAGCCCCCATCGTTGATACGCCCATGGCTGGTGTTCAGGATGCACCGCCAACCATCGAGCACCCCCCTCGCATGGAGGGCGAGGTCCCTGCCAGGGCTGCGCTCGTTGAGTGGGGTCGTACCACCTTTTGGTCCGCCTGCCCGCATGGCGGTTATTGCATCTGCGATGGCACTGCCTGGGTCCTCGGTGTCCGACTCTGTCGTCACCTTGTCCGAGATGGACCACAGCGAGTCACGCAGGCGTCCAGCCCAGGGCGCGTCCTCATCTGTGGTCCGAAATTTGGCTGACGGCATGCACGGATTCCAAATCCGAAATGAGTTAACTGGCATGGAATTCACTGTCGTGAACGATATTCCGGACGCACCACCTAGGTTGATTTCCCTCATCGGGTCTAACCCAGCGTGCAATCCTGGTGACCCGCTGTTTATCCACAAGAACGTCGAGATTCCCGGGCCCACAGTTGGTGGTCCGAGCGGACCCACCTTCGTGGGTGTCCCGGGTCCGAAGGTATCCCTGGATTATATGCTGGGGTTATTCCCCCAGGCCCAGGTCCCTGGCCGCGCTGACCTTGCCGTGGAATTCGAGGGTCCTACAAAAGACGAGTTCGAGAGATTACTCTCTAGGCTGCGCAGGGCCCCTATTGATCCGGTCACTGGTCACCGACACCTCTCTATTCCGGCTGTGTTATGCCCCGGGACTGAGGACGAGGAGGAGGATCCCTGCCCTGAGCGTCGTTTGGTTCGCATCCGCGACCTCAAGTCGAAGTTGTACACCGTCTCTCGCGAATTGATGCACGTCAATTGCGTCAAGGCATTGTTGATGGGAGAATTCCGAAAGAGCTGAGAGATGGATTTGTCCCATCGTCGCGACATCTTGGCGGACATTGCTAGGCTTGAGGTCGACCTCAATGCGGCTAAGCAATTGACTGAGTCCTCCATTGAAGAGCATCAGCGGGCCATCTTGTACTTGCGCGGTATCATCTCCACCAACGAGTTGACACTTACGCAGCATGAGACTAAGCTGGCTGCTTTCTGCACGGGTAAGCCAGAGTTGAATGCATTGATCGGACCTGTCGTTCCTAATTCTTCGATCACAGCTGCCCTTCCCATGCATCGGACTAGTCTGTCACCCTCTTCCGTTTCCCGTAAGTTACAATTCGCTACTCCGCCCCGTACTTACCCTCTTGTTCCCCCTTTCCCTTCAGAGGTCTCAAGGACGATATCGCACGTCTCGAGCAGGACTTGGTCCGGTCCGAGCAAGCAAGCAAGGCCTCTGACAGGATCGTCCGCAAGCAGGCGGTTGACTATGCCGCCTTGCTAGCTCAGTCCAAGCTTTTCAAAGACGAAATCGCTCGCAGGGATGGTGGCGTCAGCCCATCCGTTGCGCCCCTCCAGTCCACGATTGATGTGGCTGAGCGTAACAGGATCGCTGAGTTTTGCATGGACAAGATTCGCCAGATGAGCACTCACATGCCCGACCCTGCCGCATTTCAGTTGCCCGGATCAGCCCTGCATGCTCGACCTCCAGCGGACCAGATCCGGACCATCCCTGCAGCACCACCATTGTCCGTGCATCAACCTGAACTCATGGATGTCGACTCTGGTCTGGACTTTGATTCTGAGGACGACGATGTGCCTGTGCAACAGCCTCCCCCCAGGAAGGTGTTGTTGAAGATTCCCCCTCCCGCAGCCCTCGCTGCTCCTTCGTACTCCCAGGCGGCTAACACCCTCAAGCGTTCTGAATTGTCTTCGGTTCCACCTGAGCCGTTTACGAAGGCGTCGAAGTCGCAGGTGGCGGCGATGTCCCCCCTACAGGCCGCGGTCTATAAGACGCAGCTTGCTCGCCCGCAGGCCCCCATCCCTGTCAAGGAGAAGCCTACGAAGAAGTCCGGGTGGCGTTCTGTCTTCTTTCATGATGGGACGCACCCCTGGAGCCCCTATGCCAGCGAAGAGCTCACTCTCGCCATCTCGGAATCTATGGATGAGTTCTTCAAGGGTGGCGTTGGCGAGTACATGGTAACCACTATTCGTGATGCCATGTCAAAGCTATATGCTGCCCATTTGGCCGACAAGGGTGATGCTGACGCCTGGATTCACAAGATGCCTACGAGCACTGCTGACGTCATGGAACGCCTTAAGCTGTTGGATGCCAAACTCGCTGCCAGGAAGGCGAAGAAACCGGACTATGCCTTCCTGTACACCGTCCTTGAGCCGCTGGACAAGACTATGGATGTCAAACTTCCTCGTCAACTCAGGCAGGTGATTGATTCAGTGGTTGTAGGCCCTAAGGTTGTTATTGAGGAGTTTGCTCTTCCTCGTGTGTATGCTAAGCAGTCTACTGCCCCATCACTGTTGGTTGTACCTTTGCTTGCTCCTGTTGCTAACCGCAAGCGGGACAGATCGGCTCGGACCACTAGATCTCGGACCACAGGTAGGTCTCGGACTACTCCCACACCCCTCGATGGGTCGGGTCAGTCCAAACACCCCCCCCCCCTAGTGGCGATGATCCGAGTTTGGATTCCGATGAAGGTGAGAGCGGTGTCACACAATCCTCCTTGCCTCCTTATGAAGCAGATTCTCTCCGCACTCCTTCCAAGACCCCTACACCTTCGCCGCCCACGCCAGGTACGCAGTCATCGCAGTCTGCGTCTCGCAAGTCTGCTGAGTCGACCGCTAGTCTCCCCCCTCCTCCTGTAACCCCGGCTGTTCCTTCTCCATTGGCCCCTCGTCAGGTGGGTGATTTTGGGTTGAGTAAGAAAATTACTGAGCTCAGGAAAGAGCTACGCTCCTTTCCTCCTGACGAGAAACTGGGTGACCTGGACGGTAGCTCGAAACTCAGACGCTGGAGAGTTGCGGTTGAGACGGTGTTGTCCGTGCAGTTCGGTCAAAGTTATGGGGATTCGTTCTCTCATGTCATTCCTCACTTATCAGCTGCCCTGCACGGCTCCCTCAAGCGCACTTACGATGACACTTTCGCCAATGGTGAGTTTCTCGGGTTCGATTGGGCAAGCATCCTCACTTGGATCCAGTCCCTCCTCACTCCCGAATTATTTACTGAGGCCGAGTTAGCGATGACCCGCTTACACGAAGGGACTGTCAGACAGTTCATTGGCGCGTCGGTTCAGGCTTATTACCATCGGATCAGGGCGGAGTTCCGCCTGGTCCCTGACTTAACCCCTCGTGAGAAGTTGATTTTTTTTCGTACGGGTTTGCTGGAGTCTGTCAAAGTCGGGTCCTACTCTCGCCGCGAATCCGGAACTACGTTCGAGACTGTGGAAGATCTGTTCCACTATCTCCAAATGGACGAAGCTCGAGCTTCTTCGTTCGCGAAAGTTCAGTCCATAGCGGCTACCTCCGCTAGGAACAAACTGGGTGGTTACGGGTTCCCCAACCGTCGGACCATAGGCAGAGACAGCAAAACCCGATTTCCGGGCAAGCCTGTGCGCCCTTCTGGTACGTCTCTTGCTTTGAATAGGGTCCATTTTGCAACCGACCTTCCCCTACCCCCATCTGATTCAAATTCTGATGATTCGCAGGAAGACGGCGGGCGCGGAGTAGCTATATAGCATATATGGACATCGATGACAGACCTATCAAGTCCGCCAGGATGGGTCCCTCCTCGAACGGTGGACGAGGTGGTCGTGGTGGTCGCTTTGCACAAACCTACCGCCCGCCTCCTACTGGTCCGACTTTCGGTACTCCTGGTCGTCGTGTGTGTGGTGCCTTCGGTTCCAACTCTAGCCAGAGGGGGCCAGGTCGCGGCTATGGCCAAGGGGCTGGCCGGGGCCGGGGTCACAGTACTATGGGTTTAGGTCAGTCAAGTGCACCGGATTTCAGTGGAAAAGACCCTAATAGCCCCATGCACATGAACAATTCCGTGAGTGTTGGCCAGTCCATTTGGCTCCAGCAGGGTTCTCGATGCTTTTGGTGTTTCCATAAGATGGCTCAGTGCATTTCTGAGCGGACGATCCCTGCCGAGTGCTTGGTCCGATATGACCCGAACAACCAATGGCCCGCACTTTCGGACAAGACCTGCCCTGATTGGAAAAGGGATAACTAACAATGGCCCCATTCCTTCATGGCACTAGGAAGTGGCCGACCGGGTCATGACAGTAGGCCCTGACCGAGTAGTTGAAGCAGATGCCGTTCAAGAGGTGTTCCCTTTAGAACTTACCTTGGCGGCCCAGTTAGAACTTTTTGAGATGTTGGGCTTACCCCCTACCATTGATGTAACGAGCACTAATTGGATATCTTCTCCCTGTCCCTACAAATATTCCACGGAGCATGGCATGCATGTTTATTTGGCTGGATCTTGCGTTTATGCTCATCCTCTCCCTGCCGATGCAGTCTCCGTACTTGAACATTATTGGGAAAGCAAAAATGACTCTCCATATGAAACGTCCGGTATTTTCGTTCTCCCTAGTCAGGCTAGTTCGGACAAACACGTCTCTCGGTTACTGAAGGGCATGGAACTCCTTAAGGAGTACCAATTGGGCGATAACCACATTAAGCCCCCTCCGGATGGTTCCACCCCTCGGCGCATGTCTATTCAGGTGTGGTATGATCCGCCTGATTCCGAAAAAGCTTGTCTTATGATGAAAGAATGGCACGCGATCAACGATACTACGAAAGCAGTTTATTTTGGTCCGGACGAAAAACCTAAGGTCCCTAGTCCGGTTGAATCGCGGACTAAGAAACACTGGTGGAAACGGGTCGACGATCCCAAAGGCAGAGCACTGCAGGATATCGCCCGTCGCCCCACCAAGTATAACCGACGGAATCAACGTCCGGGCAATCCAACGCTTCCCCGGTCAAACTTAAGCGATTGTGACACGGCTAGATGGGTGTTAAGGGTGCATTAGCTGTTACCACTGAGATTTGGTGACAGTTCATTTTGGAGCCTCAGTACCGGCCCCCTGGCTGGCGTCTGTGGAGGCTCATGTTGCGTTTCTCACCGTTTGGTTGGGCGTTGAGTGTTCTTGGACGTGGGAGTCCGGGGAAGCAGTAGGGCAGAGACGACAGCGGCCAAAGTGGTGTCTGGACTTCCTTGACGACAGCGGGGGTCGGACGCAGAGGGGGTTAATTCCCGGGAGGGTTCTGAGAGACAAAAGACGAGTGAGGGTTACATAATAAGTGTAGATAATAATTAATTGAAGGCCACAGTCGGTTATTGACTGGCCGTAAGACTAGCTCTCTAGTAAGTAAATAGCGGGCTTCAAAAGGGCAAGAAGAAAGTCGGCTGGAGGTGGCTGCACGACTGATCAATGGCAAAGGAAGTTCGATCGGCTTACTAAAGGGTTACTAGCTATTAATACGAGTCGACCAGGGGCGGCTTAGCAAGCTATCGAGTCAAGAGCACGGATGGGCTCTGTCGGCTGCTGGAGGCTGGAATGGTTAGGTGTTATCAATACTAATCAGCCAAGGGCAGCTTTGCTAGTAACCGAGCAAAGGGCACGGGTGGCCTCGGCTGCTGGAGGGTGGAATGGTTACGTGTTAACAATACCCATTAGCCAAGGGCAGCTCTGCTAGTAACCGAGCAAAGGGCACGGATGGGATCAGCCGGCTCACAATAGGCTGAATGGGCAATCAAGATGAGGTCTGTCAACAGGCAGCATCATCATCACGACTCGGACACTAACTGAACGCACCTGAGAGACAAAAGACGAGTGAGGGTTGTGTTCAGCTCGCTTCTCTCTTTATTGTGGCGCGAACTCATTCATGGCTTAGGGCTTAAGGAATTGAGATGTGAAATGATGCTGTCTTGGCCGGCATCTGGTGCCAACCGGGTTGCAATTGGATATGGGAATATATTGCCGCAGCTGCGGGGTAGCTGCGCTTGGCACGTGGTGTTCGCTTGCGACAGCGTGTACTGACAGGTTGGCGTGTTACGTACGCAGTGTTTGGGCACGCGTTCGCGCGTGACAGCTGACACGGCTAGATGGGTGTTAAGGGTGCATTAGCTGTTACCACTGAGATTCCCCCCCTTCACTATTGGTAGATAGTGAAAAATGAGAAGTGGTAACGAAGAGAGTGGTATAAGAAATTTGGAAGGACTGGAAAAACAATTCTCAGTCTCTCCTTCTTGTCTCTAGCTATAGGCTAGCATGTGTAGGTTTGGTTATGTGATTTAAAGTATTTATTGTGATTGTAACAATTCCCCCCCCCCCCCTGCAGTTGGTTTGCTGGGTAGGTGTGAGGGTAGGTATCGTTCCTTCACTGGGTGTTTGTGCAAAGATATAGTCCCTCCCCCCCTGCAGTAAGTGCGATGGGTAGGTGTGAGGGTAGGTATGTGGAAGTCTATTACATCTCACCACACGTATTTCCCCCCCCTATTCACTGAGTGAAATAGATGAAAAAGAAGGTGGTGGTTGTAAGAGTAAACGGAGAACCCCATGGAATTTGAAATAGAAGTGAAACCGCATGGTAAAAATCGTCGCCGTAGATGCTAGGCTAGTCTAGTATCCCTGAAAGGCTATGATGAAAAACCCATGTGTAGCCGGTCTCTTGGCGCATATCCACTAGCTACGTAAGTAAGGAGTGGACCAAAAAGGTCATGGTGTAATGCAGTACGTATGGGAGTACGGTGCGCAGTACATGTGCAAGTACAAGGGGCAGTACATCTGGAAGTACAGGGGCAGTACATATAGAAGTACAGTGTTAATGCACTGAAATAAATAAGGCAGGTATGTCTGGCAGTATAGCAATCAACTGCACTCATAACCATCCAGACAGTATCCAAGGTAAGGCTGTCTGAAGAAGTCAGCGAGGCTTAGTTGCCTAGGTGAGCAGAGTCCCCAAATACTGCCTGGATATCCTGGGCTGCTGTGCGCTGTGGGGTGCCGGGGGTCACCCTGTCAGGTCCAAAACCATCCTGCTGTAACATGGCGAGGATATGTTGTCTGAAGAAGGGAAAGTTCAGGAGTGGAGTGAACGACCCTGGGAAAGGCAGTCGCAGGAGCGCTAAGTCCAGTGTGTCAAAGGGCACTGAGATGTCATCTGTATATAGGCGCAGGTCTGATACGGGCTCAGCTGGGAGTCTGGCAGTCAAGAACATGGCTGGATGCAAAGTCAGTGCGGTGGCGTGGGCATCCACGAGTGCGGACTGGGAGCGAATGACTCTCCATACGGAGAGAGTGTTGACTTGTGTGTTGTCGTATGCCCAAATCAAGTTTGCTAGCCTGCGGATGTGGTGGAACAGACGCTGTGTCACTTGAAATGGCTTGCTGGGGAGGTCAGTCCTATGAGGGGACTGGTCCTGGGCAGCGCTGAGTAGACCTGGGAACAGCATGCTGAAGCTGTGGTGTATGTGTAAGAAGGCTGGCCTGGCAATTGACTGTAAGGTCTGAGTGGGGTCTCCTCGAGCCAATCGCTGCAAAGACCGGCTAAAAGCTGTATGGTAGGGTAGATACCCAGTACCAAGTACTCTGATATGTGGGTGGAGTGGGCAAGAGGAGGCAGTGCTCGTTTCATGGCTTGTGGACGATCCATCATCATTTGCTGTGGCACATGTGCACGCAGGGGTGGGCGCGCTGCTCATGCATGTAAATGGGGAAACACTGGTATGAGGGGATGTACGATCCCTATGGGATGGTGTAGTTAAGAGGGTCGCCCAACGATGTGACGTAGTTACAGAAAGCTGGGATCTGTGTAGTGTACATGACAGGGGGTGGTGCTTGAATGTAGTCCAGGAAAAGGGTAGTGGGGTAGTCCCCATAGCGTCCACACGTCTGGACGCTGGGCCTCATATTAGGGGGCATACACGTCAGAGGTGTTGCAGCGTCCCAGGCTGGTCCTGGGAGACGGCGAGGGTGGTTGGGCTGGAAGGGGTGTGGAAGCTTAGGACCAGTGGGATGAGCATCCTCCCACTTTAGCAAGGTCTGGAACAGCATGCCTTGCTGGAAAAGCCAGGCAGCCTGTAGGAAAAGGATGCGATGGTCGTAGGCAATTGCTGTTTCTGAAGGGAGCTGGAGGACTTCTCCTGAGCTGCTGTCGGTGTCACCGTAGAAGCAGGGGCCGAAACAGAGGTGTTTTCGGCCTAAGACAGGATATCCCGTGTAGGGTGGTGATTGGTGTGATATGAAGGCTGAGGCACTGCCGTCTTGTGGGAGGCAGGAGTAGATCCCGGCCCGGACTGATGGGTCCATGTAGATGGTGGGGAAGTCAGGGAAATCTGAAGAAGGCATGTTCTCAGCCATGGCGACCGTGACGTGGCGGTGTCGGCTTACAGGATATATTTCCTGTGGTAGTGCAGAATACAACTTTAAAGGTTGTAGATACTGCAAGAAGGGTTGTGCTCAGCGATGAGGATGCCATGAGTGGGGTGTTGGCATGAGGGGTTGAGGCATGCCAACACTGGGGTGGTAAGAGTAGGCTTGACAGTTTCTGTGGGGAGGGGGTTGAGTTTACGGAGGCCAGCTGTAGTCTGACGGACGACCTGGCCGTCATCGTAGGTGATGTTGAAGTACCATGGTCTAGCCAAGGCACCCAAGTACGTGGCGATGCCCCAGACCTCTTTGTCTAGGCTGCCACGAACTTTGATGTGCTTGATGACCACCATCTGGTCGCAGGCTTTGGCAGCAAGGTCTCTAGAGCGGGTCTGGGGGGGTGGGAACAGGTTGGGCTCCTTGGGAGCGCGTTCAGGTGCCGTGGGGCGATCCAGAGGGACAGCTGTAATGCCGTTGGCAGTACAGTGAGGGCAGAACCAGTCACTGGCTGGGACAGCTGGTAGAGGGGGGCTGAGACAGTGTGTGTGAAATGGTGCGCCACAGGAGTCGCACAAGAGCATGCAAGCATCGTTGTCGGGGAAGTTGCAGACGCTGCAGGCCAAGTCAAGTGGTGGCACTGCAAGATCTGGCCTGATGGTGCCATCCATGTTGGGCAAGTGGCAAGGGGACAGGTTGCGGGCGTGGTTGGTGACAGTGCAGCCGCAACGGCCTTGTAGGACAACCACCTCGGTGTCCTTGATGGCCTTGATCCGAAGGATCATCCCCTGTGCTGCCATTTGGAGAGTGTTGCGCACGTTGGGTCTACGGATGTAGACGAAGTCACCCACTTGAAATTTGCGAAGACGGGGGTGGTAAGCTCCCCCCCTGATATTAGCATAACGCAGAGAGTCCCTGTGGTGGGCAATTGCGATGTGGTTTGCGATAGTGGGGGTGACGCGCTTGATCCACTCAGTTCGCTCGAGCAGGGTGCTGACCAGGGCTTGAGTTTGCTGGATGTCTGTTAAGTCAGGGAGAACTGTTGTCATGGCGAGCTCTGCTTGGGGGTCGTTCATGACTGGAGCTCTGGCGTACAGAAGGGTAAAGGGAGCGCACTTGGTGGTCTCCTGAGGGCTGCAGTTGTAGGCCATCACCACCTTGGCGATGTCAATATCCCAAGTGTCTGTGGAGAGGTGTTCTGAGCAGATTTTGGTCAGAGCTGCCTTGATGGTGCCGACGCTTCTTTCCACGAAACCGTTGCCCTGAGGGTGGTTAGGGTGTGTGGTCCTGTGGTCGATGAAGTTGTGCGTCAGGTGTTCTTTGAACTTGCCGAGGAACTCAGGACCATTGTCAGTAATGGCGACGGCGTGGGTACCATAATGAGCGAGCACACCGTGGGCGTGTGCGTACATGGTGTGTGCAGCCTCCTTGGCTGGAATGGGGACGACTACCAGGACTGCGCTGAAATATTCGATGGCGTGCATGAGGTAAGTGTTACCCCGAGCTGTCTTGATGTAGGGGCCTGAGAGGTCGATGCCCCACGCAAAGAACAGGCCGTGGATGGGGTGGGACTGCAAGGTGGCTGTGGGCTGGTTGAAGTAGGCTAGGGCCTGGTCACAGACCTTGCAATTTTTGACGAGGGCTTTGACCTGCTTGACCACACCCTGCCACCAGAAAGAGCTGACGACAAGGTAGGCTGTACGACGAGCTCCGAAGTGCCCGCTGGCTTCATGGGCTCGCTGGATGATGGTTGCTCGCTCGCTGGTGGCTGGGACGATGCGCTCCATAGTATTGGCCAAGATACGAATGATCTTCTCTGCCCCCGTAGGTGAGGATCCGAGCTTATACTTTCTGGAGCGGGCTAGCACTCTGCGGGTGCGTGCCACGGACCAGTTGGTGCCCAGTACCTTCCTGCGGAGGTACTCCAGGACGAACTGATCGTCATGGATGTCAAGGGGTTCAGATTCCTTGGCCATGTCTGCTAGCCGGATGTCTGCGTCCAACTGCTTGCCTGGTGCAAGGGTTGGAATCAGGGGAGTCGCTGGAGGCGCTGAAGGGGGTGGGAAAGCTGGCTGAATGCGCCTAGGTGCGCTAGCATTCCTTGTAACTGCCAGCATGCAGGCTAGCTCGGTGCCATAGAATTGACGGCTGTGAGAAGGCATGTCATCTGAGGGAGCGGGACTGCTGTGGGGGAAGCGGGGCACAGTGGTGAGAAAAAGGACTGGAGTGGAAGCGGGCAGAAGCTGTGGTCTGATGGGTGGCTGGTATGCCAGCAGAGCTGTCAGACGGGGAGGGGCTGCAAGTTCCACGGAGGTCCGAATGATGGCCACTAGGGCCCGCTGATCCATGCAGTTGCCCGTCAGAACGTGCCGTTGTAGTGCTGTGAGGCCTGGAGCAGCTGTGGCACCGGTGTAGTAGCCAAGCATGCGTTCGCGCTCGTCTGGGCGGGGCTCGGACCATGCTCCACCCTGTAGTGAGTAGATGCTGCCGGGTTTGTCTGGGAGGAATGCTCTGGACAAGGGATAGGCAACTAAGGTGGGCAAGGCAGTGCGAGGCTGGCCTATCTTGTTTGCCAAGCAGAAGGGAGGAGCGTCTGATCTGTAGACACGCGTGGTGCTGCGCCCAGGGTCTAAGAAGGCGTTGGCAGAAATGTTTGCAGTCCGCCGGACTGTGTTGAGCTCTCGTTGGAGTTCAAATGGGTCAACAAGGTTCTGCCACTTATTGCGCAGTCTGTGGGCACCTGAGTTGAAGGTGGCAGCGTCCACACATATGGGCTGCCCGATGGTCATGTTGAATGTTGTGAAGTCCTCGGTTGCAATAGCTGATGATCGGAAGTTGTGCTGCATGGCGGCGTTCTCTATGATGTAGAGTGGTTGAGCAGGGTGCTGTAGCTGCTGGACGTACCCAATGACGGTGGTACACGCCTGCAGTACTGCTGCTCGGGGTCCTCTAAGTCCTCTATTGCTGCCAGCTGGGCTGAAGTCTTGACACTCAGGACCAGTGATGATCAACCATTGGGTTTGGTCGTTAACTGCTGCATCCATGAGGTGCTGGGGGGTGATGGCTTTGACGTCTTGCGGCAGTGTAGTGAAAGCGCCATCGCATGCATAGGGCTGCAGCAAGTGGGGATAGAGCTTTAACAGGGCTTAAGTGCGGAAGCGGGCCACTGTCTGTGCTGCTGGGGCTGTGTCGCTGTAGAGGTAGCGGTTGACTCTAATGCCGTTGCGCAATGTGGCCTCGAGGCCGGCACACAGGCCTCCACACATCTCGTAGAGAGTCACGCCGCTTTGAACCATTTTTGCAACAGCAGAGGTTAGGGGTTTGGTGCATATGGAGAGGACTTCACGCACTTGGAGGACTGCATCCACTGTACATCCCAAGGTCAGAGTCAGAGGGTTGTAGGTGATGTAAGGGACTGCAGGGAAAGCGGCATAGAGGTCAGCGTCCAGGTCGATGCGGGCCCCTGTGTTGTCTTCCTGTCTTGGGGTTGGAAAGCGGGAGAGAGCATCAGCATTACCATGCTGGGCACCAGGTCTGTGCATGATGTCGAAGTCGAAGGACTGCATCATGCACGCCCATCGTGCGATGGCGCCTGTGACGTTGGAGTTGGAGAACATCCAGAGCAGTGGCTGGTGGTCAGTGACGAGGGTAAAATGGAGTCCTAAGACGTAGACTCTGAAGATCTTGCAGGCCCAGCAGGCTGCAAGCATTTCCCCTTTGAAGCTGCTGTACTCTGCTTCATGTTTGTTGAGGCTGCGACTGGCGCAAGCTACGAGGTACTCCAAACCTTCTGCGTCCAGCTGGCCGAGTACTGCTCCCAGTCCATGCTTGCTCCAGTCACAATGGATGAGAGTGCGTGCTTCGACGTTGAATCTGCGCAAGACCTTGCCTGGTGTGCTGATGAGCCCGCGGATCTTGTCCATAGCGGCTGCCTGCTCAGGCCCCCAAGTCCATTTGACGTCAGCCTTTGTGAGGTCATTGAGGGGTCTGGCAATGGCTGAATTTTTTTAACAGAAGCAGCCGTAGTAGCGCAGCTTACCAAGGACTGTTTTTAAGTCTTTCAGGTTGGCTGGGTATGGCAGGTCCTTGATAGCCTGCACCTTGGCCTGCTGGGGGGTGAGACCGTGGTTGCTGACGTCAAAGCCCAGGAAGTCCACGGCGTCCAGCGCAAAGCAGGATTTATCAGGGTGGATGCGGAGACCAACCTCGATAAGGCACTGTAGCACGGCTTCCACGTGCCGGATGTGCTCTGCAAAGGTGGCGCTATGGATGAGGATGTCATAGATGAACACCTTGCAGAATTTTAATAGGCCCCGTTTGCCCAGTTCAGTCTCCATGACTTTCTGGAAGTATGCGGGGGCCTGCTTGAGGCCGAATGGCGGGGACGCGCTTAAAGCGGTATAGCTGCTTGTCCCACCAGAAGGCTGAAAAATCCTGGGATGCCTCTGCAAGGTGGACTTGGTAGAAGCCAGATCGTAGGTCGACCCGTGTGAACCACTGTGCGTCTCCTAGGTCTTGAAACAACTCCTCTGCGACTGGGTAACCAGTATGCATGTCCTTGGTCAGGAGGTTGATGGCTTTGTAGTTGTAGCACACCCTATTCGCGGTGTACTGGCCATCAGGTCCTTTCTTCAAGGCGACCACTGCGTTGGCTGCGTGTGGTGCAGAAGGGGCTGGCTCAATGAAGTGCAGCATCTGCAGTTCTGCGCAGACTTTGTCTTGGGCGAGCTTCTCTATGGGAGGCTTGCGGTAGGGGCTGGTGAAGGCTTGCTTGTCATTGTCCTTCTTGATATCTAGGGGGGGTACACAGCCTTTGTACCCCTCACGTAGATCCTCCATAGTGCGTGCCACCGCTGCGGTATACTTATTAAGCATGGCGGCCATTTCAGAGCGCTCAGCCTCTGTGCCATCTCTGTGGTGTCCAATGAAGAGGTCACAGTCTGGATGGATGGCTCCTCGGTCGGGGTTGGGTGTGACCGCCCCGTCTGGCATGCTGTTGTTGATGCCTCCTTCTTGCAGGAAGTTGGGGTCCATATGATTTAAACAGCTGGCCAGGCTTTGCAGACGGCCTGGAAGGAGCGATGCGGCCGGTGGTAGTCCGACAGGGGTGCTGCTACCCTGAGGATCCCCGATTGGCAAGACGCAAGCAGGTGCGGCAGCATAAGTTAAAGCTTGACTCTCAAAGAAGTCTTTGCCTGGTCACCAGTCAACGTCGTCAAACCGGTTGGTGAAGAAGTCTTGGATCTCGGCTGGCTGAGAATCACTGTCTACGCAGTGGTCTATTTTGGATGGCAGAATGCCCATCATCATGACGGGGATGGTGTCAGGTGATGGGCTGATTTGTCATGCGTGTGCTTGCATGAGGAAGGCACCGTCTTCTGCTTCATCGGTGTCTGTTGTCTCAGGTTCCATGCTGACCTCCACGTCTGAGTTGTTGTTGTTGCCCCAATCATCTGGGTATTGGGGCTGGATATCAGGGAGGGCTTGGTGTAGGGCACTTGGGGTGATGACAAAGATAGAGGATGGGTGGATGCTGATATCAGGGGTGCCACATAGCCGTGTGCATCTGGTTTGGTTGCAGCATCGCTCTTCTTCTTCCACAGTGAAGAATCTGTCAGAGGGTTCGAAGTTAAGAGGTGGCCGAGTGGGGTGAGTCTCTGCATGCAATGGCTCTGGCATCGGGAGGAGGTCATAGACGTTGACTGGGTTGACGTCTTCGCCATAGAGTGTTCCTGGGGTCAGCTGTTGCTGTGGCTTGGCAGGGTTCTGGTGGTACCTAGCCATATCCCTGTCGGCTGCTAGGAGGTGGATCTCTTCTTGAGCCCTTGCTGGAGGATTAACTCTGGTGGTTGGGAGAACACGCAGGCTAGCGTCCGGTGCAGGGTAGATGGCCCCCCTGGGGACAGTCAGGTAGTGCGTCAGGTGGAGTGACGGGATGTCCTGGGGGCATGCAGTAGGTGCGATCAAGGTCCCAGGCTTTTGTTTGCTGATGGAGACTCTGATGGGCAGACCTTGTTCTTTGCCCCAGGTGTGGATGGAAGTCCAATTTTCAACGCCGTCGAGTTCTCTGTAGAGGGTGTCCGCACAGCCGGAGTACAGTGAACCGTCCCTGTTGACCTCGTATTTGTACTCGTCCAGGCTGAAGCCGTGCTCAACCATGTGCATGAGCAGGATCACATAGACGTACGCCCAGTTGGTATGGGAGAACTTGATGGCTGACATAGCAAATGGAGTTTCACGGCGCAGGTGAGGGAAATAGCGTAGCAGATCCATCATGAAGTCGATGGGGGCTGTGAACGCTTTGGGATCCCATGTGGGGCGGGAGGTGGGATGCGTTGGGCACCCTTTGTAAGGGGTGCCTATCGATCCATGGTAGAAGAATGTTTCACCGTTCTCAGCTGCTGTAGCTGCCTCAGACATGGGGTTGAGTATCCAGACTCTAGAGTCGGAGACTGCATCGCAGGCGTTGGATGCGAAGCGTGAGTCACGTGTGAAGTGGTACGACAGACGTCTGAGATAAACCTGCAAAAGAGGCTCTGTTTCCAGCCAAATGCTGAGTGGCATGATGCTCTGCATGTACACTGATGGCCTTACGTGGAGAGTTGTAAGCATACTCTCACGTACTCCGCACAGAGGGTGTCCTGATCTAGTGTTTCGCCTGTTGTCGGTAGACGGTACTGGTAATCTGGGCGGGTGCATGTGCACCCATGCTGCTAGGGTGGCTGCTGCTGTTTGAAGGAGAGCAAGGCAGAAGGCTGGATGTGGATCGCGGCCTGGCTGGTTCCCTGCCAAAGGATGGTCAGGGTTGTTGTCCAGCAGGTAGTGGACGGTTGAGGCGAGTAGGTCCCTCCTCTGCATGACCTGGTGGAGGGCGGTTGCTCCGTTGACGGTGTATGGAGTGTGAGTTTCATCCAACTCTCCATAGCGGCGGTATCCGCCTGGGAATGTGTTGGGGCTATACACGAGCACTGCCGCTTGGTCCATATGGATCAAATGATTCATATAGTCAGCAAGAAGAGGTCTCCCTCTGAAGACTGGACTGGAGCGGCGGCTATGTGGCCAGGCAAAGTTCTTGATGGCGTCAGCAGACGCTGGTGTCATAACGAGGACGGATCTGCGAACCATAGGAGATGCCACGGCGAGCTGGTACGCGTCAAGTACTGTTCGCAAGTCCCAGTCTCGGTTGAGGACGGACTGGGCGACGATGTTTTGCTCTCTCATGAGGGCTGCGAGCACTGGCGCGAACAGCAGGAAGAATCGGACCGCCAGGGTCTCATCTACCACTGAGTTGGCGAAGTAATATGCTTTAACGGAGCAGGACTGCCGTTGTACTTGGTGTGCACTGTCAAAGTGGACCCACACTGGGTTGTCGAACTCTGTAGTTGACTTGAGGAGGGGGCCTGGGATACCTTCCCGTCTGGGGTCGAGGAGCCTGTGTATCACGGCGCTGGAGGGGTGGTCAGGGATGGCGACTCGGGCGTTGTGCCATGCCCTAGGATTGTCAGGTGCTCGTATGTGAGTACGAGTTTGGGGTTCCTCGGGAGGCACGCCAGAGAGGGTCCACGTGAGTGTTGCCTCGTCGTAGACTGGTATGGGCTGGATGTCGTCATGAGCATGGACTTCCTGGGCTGGGGCTATCAACCACTGGCCGTCCTGCGGGAGTAGGTGCACAGCGTACATGCCCAATTGGCTCTAGTTTCCCTCTCCTTCTTCGTCAAATGAGGAGTCGACCAGCTGTTCAACGACGAAAGTGGGGACAGGAGCCAGACCATCACCGTCTGGGCCATGTCGTCTTATGAGAACCGCGGGCGGTCCAGCAGCTTGTACTTGAAGCAGTTGTGCCATCTCTGGCACGAGACTTAGTACCTAGCACGGCACGCTCTGCCTTGAGCTGTGAATGGGTTTAAAGGGTAAGTCCACGGTGAGATTGTGAAACTCATCAGTGGATAATGCACTCGGTAAATGGAGATTAGGCCTGAGTGTAAGTTTTTGTTGTGATAGGTCTGGTAGGGCAGAAATGCCTGGCAGAGACAACAGTGGTGTACCCAATAGCACGTCGAAGATGCTGTTGTCTGGGGCGATGAAGAAGGTTGCCCAGACAGTGATTTCATGCGGCGTAGTGCTGCAGAAGACGACCGGCACGCTGACTTCCTGAGTCAGGGAGTTCTTCTGGTTGAAGGCCACCGTCCTGTGGTTGCAAGCTGTTGTTGCGTAGCCCAGGGAATCGGCGGTGGACTGAGACAGAAAATGTAGGCCGCTACCTGTGTCGACTAAGATCATCAGCAGATTCCAGCGGAGGAGGCCAGCCGCAGACCTGATGGAGAGGCTTGTCTGTTGGGACAGGTTGGCCAGGTATGGTACCCCGTAGGTAGGTTCCGTGCCTTGTAACAGGGTTGCGGTTGCTTGGCTCAAGTGGCCTGAGCGAGTGTAATCATGGACAAATGTTTGCACCGGGTCTGTGGACACAAACCGTGCACGCTGTGCGGTCTCCATGGCTGTAGCCCTAACTTGCAGAGCTCGATTGAACTCGTGCAGGTTTTGTATTTCTCGGAGGACCAGCTCCATGTCCTTTTTCAGGACGGTTATCTCGTCCATGAGGAGAGTTGTTGTAGCTTGATGCTGGGCCCTGGTGACAGTCTTGTTGTGCTGTTGGGCGCCAGGCAAAGGGATGGCAGATGTGCTGCCGGGTCCCGAGGTGGCAGGATTGTAGGTTGGCGTATACATAGCCTGTGATTGGGCTTGCGTCAGGGTCCCTGGGGCCTGTGCAAAGCTAACCACCATGGCCGGGTATCAGCATGTATAGCGGTGCTCTCACGCGTTTTATGACTTGGTGACTACTTATGTACTCCCTTAGAACTATCGGCTCTCCTGAGCCAGCTTCCCGTGGGACTGAGTCATCTTGAGATGACTCAGTGGCAGCTTCCTGTCACCTACGTCTCCGGTCTGATCTGTACCCTGTTAGGTTCCTGTCTACCGCCTCCTTTCACCACAGGTGCCCCTTTATGGGTCTCCTGTGTCTGTAACGTTATCCTTGTCTCCGTGTATAGATTGTTGCGTCTGTTCCGCTGCTTTAATCTACTGTCCACTCTACCGGAGTGATTTCAAGCTGATAGGTTATTGGGCTCCTCATCACTACCACTGCTTTGATAATGCAACTTCCGCGAGGGCCTCCTGCCGGCTTTGTGAAACTTACCAAACTTAATGGTGTTTCATGGGCTCGTGGGATCCGCAGTGTCATTGTGAGCAATGGATGCGACCGAATCCTCCCAACGGGGGTGAAGGTTCCTCTAGATTGGCTAGACGACTGCGCGCCAGCGGCCTCTGCTGCCGGAGAGGAGGGTCCTTCCGCCATCAAGGAAGTAACCCCCCCCGATCAATCCTCCAACTTTACGGTTCCTTCTCTCAATGTTCGACGCCTTTCCTCTGATGTTGAGGATGTCCTGATGAAGCTGTGTTGTGTACAGACACAGATCATCCGTTGTGCATCAGACCCGCAGCCTCCTTTCGTCCCTTTCAATTATGATGAAGACTACTCTACTACTACTGATGATGAGGAGGACTTGAAGAGTGCTACGAGTGCTGACTTCGGTGGCGTGACCCCATCTGCTGCTGCCACTCGTGTCTTTGACACTTCCGCTGTTTCGCCGGTGTATGAGCCTCCTGATCAGCAGATGCCTAATCGAGAGCTTTCGCCTGTGTATCAGCCTCAGCCTTCGTCGGCGCCTCCCTTTGAGCCTGTTCCCCCGGCTTACCCGGAGGTGGCTAAGCCCACTTTCTTGAAGGGCTTTGCTTCTTTTTCCTCTGCATCTGCCCCCATGGAGCGTGGCCTCCCTGGCTACCACACTCGCTCTCGCGAGGCTGCTGTTTCCTCTGCACGCACCTCTGCTGCTGGTGCCTCCCTGGAACCCCCTCCGCCTCCGCCGGTGGAGCTGCCTCCTGCCCCTGGCCCTCCTCCTATGCTGCATACGCGGTCTTGCGCATCTTGGGAGCATCTGCTCACTGGCGGATCTCCTCCGACTTTGAACCTTCGGGACTACCGCCTGATCAACATGGATCGACGGGATGGTGAGTCCTTGAACCGCTCTTTGTACGGTCGGATGGATATGCAGGCTACAATGGCAAATGTTAGTGTGAAGCTGAGGCATCGCCGAGTGATGGCTTTCTCTGAGCTTGGTACCAGGTGTCGTTCTTTTCTTGGTCCATTCACTTCTGGGATTCTGTATCCCCCAGATCATGGTGTTTCCTTTGGTGGTACGAGGCGTAGTGATCACGAGAAGCTTGGTTATCAGTTTGTGCGAGTGCCTGTCCCTCTGTGTCCTGTTAGCCCAGATTTCGAGCTGCTTATGAGTGTTGCGAGGTCCATTCCTGTGATTAGGAACATAGACGACCAGCGCGCTCTTGACGCTGGTCTTGCTGCGGAGTATTTCATGGACATTCGTAGGTCCTTGGCTCCTGTCCCTTCTGCGATTGGAGCTGGGTCTAATACCCTCATTCATGGTGAGTCTCGGTTTGATCCTGCACTGTTGGGGTTCAGTGCACTGCCTCTCGAACGTCAGGAGTTCATGTGTTTAACTATGATGCTCGCGAACATGGAGGACGATATGGTCAAGGTATACCAGGACTTTGCCACCCCTCGGGATATCCTTTTGGATATCCGGAAGACGCAGTCTGATGCCCTTGCCTCTAGAGTCCCTCTCATGCGTATCGAACTTCATAATGCGCACATGGGCCCTTCTGACCGTGTCGATGATTTCTTTCGCATGGTTCGCAGTCTGTGCACTGACCTCCGCAGTGCTGGACATCCTGTCACTCAGCGCCACGCCATGGAAACCATTGTGAATGGGATCCGTTTGATCCGATTTGAATCGCTGCGGATCCAGTACGGTATGATGTTGGCTAACAGACAGACTGTAGATTACTGGTCTTGTCTGGAGGCATATCGGTCTCTCGACATTTTGAACATTGCTCTCCCCAGGTCCGACTCCAGGCATCCTGGTTGGTCCCGGGACGCTCCCCAGGTTCCTGCCAATGCTGCGTTTCAGCGTGGGCAGGGATCTGGTTCTCAGGGTTCTGGTTCCAACAAGCGACGTCTGGATTGCACTTGGGGCCCATGCCTCAGCAAGACGACCCACTCGGAGGATCGCTGTTTCACGAAGCATCCGCACCTGCGTAAGACCAAGCCTGGTGCACCGGGTACCAATCCGGTGCCAATGGCCTTGGCCCTTCCAGGTGTGCTTACTCCGCGGCAGCTGGCCTCCTTGCAGGCTCAGATTGATGGGTATGCTTTGGACAAGAAATAGGAGGTACGCTCTGTCCTTTTCTCTTGCACTGCGAAATTTTCAAATGTCTGCAGCCCGAGCCTGTCTGAGGGTGTCTGGCATGTTGATTCTGGAGCTGGGATGTCAATCACAGGTGATATGTCTTTGTTCACTGTGTTTCATGCTTCTGAGACTGGGCCAGCAGTTAAATTTGGTGATGGTGTGGTTCAACGGTCTGTGGGTCAGGGTTCTATTGTGTTAGGTAGTGATTGGTTACCAACACCAATCACTTTAACCAATGTTCTCTACATCCCACACTGTCCGGTGAACCTCATGTCAGTAAATGCTGTTGCCCATGCTCACAACTGCAAGATTTCTTTTGATAGTCTTAGTTGTACTGCCACACAGGGCTCTTCTGTTCTGTGGTCTTTCCCTGCCTCCAGTGATGGTGTGTACAAGTTTGCATGTAGGCCTTGTCACACCCCTCGTGGCCGTTTGTATGGTGCTGAAGATTATCCAGCTTTTGCTCTTGATGTTGATGAGGATGGTGGAGTTGTGATCCCTACCACTCCTGAATGGTTGTGGCATAGGCGGCTGGGTCACCCTGGCTATGATGCCATGCACAACCTTGTAAGGAAGGGTTTGGTTCAGAACTTACCCCTCACTCTCCAACAGGTGCAAAGACTGTCTAAGATCCCATGTGATGCTTGTCAGAAGGCAAAGGGAAAAAGTATCCCTTTTCCTAAAGAAAGCAAAACTAGGATCCGTGCCCCATTACAACGCCTTCACTTAGACATCATGGGGCCATTTAATATTAGGGGCTTGCGTGGGGAGTTTTATGTTCTGTGTCTCACTGACCAATACTCTGGCTATGCTGAGGTCTTGTGCTTGAGAACCAGGGATGAAGCTCCCTTAGCAGTTCAAACTACCATCCTCAGATGGATGACTCAGCTGCATGGATTTGTTTTCAAGTGTCTTAGGTCTGACAGGGCTAAGGAATTTATAGTGAAGTGGTTCGAGGATTGGTTAGAATCGGTTGGTGATGTGCATGAATTGTCCATGGCTTACACTGCTCAGCAGAATGCGACTGTGGAACGGTACAATGGGGTCCTTCAGAACGTAGCTAGGAGCATTCACTTGGAGTCTAAGCTCACTAAGTCCTTCTGGCCCTATGCCTTCCTCGCCGCGTGTTACCTACGCAACCGGCTGCCTAATCAGGGTGACAAGACTCCTTATGAGTTGTTCTTTGGGGTTCTACCTGATGTATCGTTATTGCGCGTGTTCGGGTGCCCATGCTATGTTACCTTAGTGAATGGGAAGAAGCGCAATAAGCTTGACGAAAGGGCGTTATCTGGTAGACTGGTTGGGTATTCTCTGGTGAGTAAGGGTTATTTTGTTTGGGTTCCGAAGTTGCGCCAGGTGGTAGAGAGTCGTGATGTGCTCTTCTATGAACAGTTTAGCTATAACTGTATCCCTGGGCTCTTTCCCTATGATGGATCTCAGTATTTTTCTCGCACCCCTGCCGCTATCATCGGTAAAGGGCTTGATACTACCGACAATGTCCTGGGCCCTTTACCAACCCCGATTGTTGACCGCTTTACTGGTCATGGGATGACGATGCGTCCCAGGCCAGGTAATGATGGTGCTGTATCGCGTGCGGCGGCATTGGGCCAGGGGGAGTCTGATGTTCCTTCAAGCTCTAATTTATTCGAATCTCAGGGGGTCGCCGGGCCTTCCTCTGCGCCACGTTTCGTCGGTGAAGTCGTAGGATTAGGACAGCCTCGGGTCATAGTGGAACCTAGTACAGGTCCACTGCCCACTAGTCGCCACCCCCCGTCCACCTATTCGGATAGCTCGCGGGAGTTGTTGATCACTTCACCCCCTGCTATACCTGGTGGTTTATACCGGACCAGGCATTGCGACGATGTGGCCGTCACAGATGATGTGAGTGATGACCTCGAACACTGGTCCGGGTCAGATACTGCGTATGGCTGGGGTGTTCCAGTGTACCCAGGCTTCGACGATTTAGAGGCAAAGGAGGCCGGCCTTGTTCAACCACGCATGAGTGCTGCGCTGGGGGCTTTATTACCGGTTACTGCTGATACTGCTGATATCCCCGCTGCCCATGTACAAGTACACTGCTTGTACGTGGGGGCTTTTATTTCTACCTCTACTGAACTCTCTTATAAAGCTGCAATGTTACCTGCCAACCCTGACAGAGATCTCTGGCTGCAGGCTATGAAGGATGAGATGGCCTCCCTCCATGCTCATGGCACTTGGGTCCTCACTCCACAGCCTCCTAGGCAGAGGATTCTATCTGGCAGATGGTTATTTGTCAAGAAACATGGGGCTGATGGTTCTTTGCGTTTTAAAGCTCGTTTTGTAGTTCGTGGTTTTCTGCAACGTCCTGGGCTGGACTACCATGATGTATATGCCCCCGTCTCCTCTAAAGCAGGTCTTCGTGTGCTCCTTGCTGCCACCACTCATAGAAAAATGTTTGTGAGGCAGCTGGACATCAAGACTGCATTCTTGAATGCCAAGCTGGAACCTGGTCTGGACCTGTTCTGTTACCAGCCTGAGGGCTTTCATGAACTTGGTCCTGACAATGTTCCCCTTGTGTGCAAGCTGATTAAATCTCTTTATGGTTTGAAGCAGGCACCCAGGGCTTGGAGCAAAGATGTAAAGCAGGTTTTGGTTGCCCACGGTTTTACCATGTGCAAAGCTGAACCTGCTCTGTATTTCAGGAGGGATTCTACTGGTGGGTGGAGCTATGTCCTGACCTATGTGGATGACTTTATCTGTGCTTTTAGTGAGCTGCATAGGTATGCCTTGCTGATCAAGGCTATGGAAGCAGCTGGGTGGGAAGTCAAGGAAATGGGTGTACCTGTCCAGTTCCTTTCATTGGACATGACTTTTACACTTGATTCTGACGGCAGGTGTGTTAAGATCGACCTCTCCCAGCACTCCTACATTGTTGAGCTGGTGGAGCAGTTTGGTCTCACTGCTGCTACCAAGCCCAGGTTTTCAGTTCCCATGTCCAAGTGCACTGTCACTGATCCTCCTGGAGAACCTCTGGCCTCTAATAGCCAGTACCTCTCTCTTGTGGGGGCTTTGCTGTACCTGGCTACCTGCACAAGGCCTGATATTTCTTTTGCTGTTAGCTACCTGTCCAGGTTTTCTGCTCAACCCACTGCCCCCCTGTGGGCTGCAGCCAAGCGCTTGCTTTTGTATTTGAGAGAACATTCCCATCTGGGCCTCACTTACACTCACAGCCCTGGTTTCTCTTTTACTGTCTTTAGTGACTCATCCTTTGCTGATGATGGGTCTGACAGGAGATCTCAGACTGGCTATGCTGTGCTTGCTGGAGGCTGCCTTGCGAACTGGATGAGCAAAAGGCAACCCACTGTTGCTGTTAGCTCCAGTGAGGCTGAGTATCAGGCCCTGTCTCAGACTGCCAGGGAGGTGCAATGGTTGAAAAAGTTGAGAATTGATCTAGGGCTGCCTTGTGACCTGGTCACCATTCAGGGTGACAACTTGGGGTCCTTGAGCTGGGCCAATGACTGTCAGCTGCTCCCTCGCAACAAGCACATTGATGTCATCCATCACTATATCCAGGAGCTGGTGGAGGATTGCCAGGTGGATGTTGCCTATGTTAACACTAAGGACAACTGTGCTGACCCCTTCACCAAGCCCCTTGATCCTATGGTGTTCTGGCGTTTCATTCGCATGTTTGGAATGACTGCTTCTCCTTAAACCAATTTTTTTTGGTTACATGTATTCTGGAATTTTTTGTTACATTTTAGGGTTTCTTTGGTTACATTTAGAGTTTCTTTAAGTTATCATTGATTGGCATTAGGTTCCTATTCCCGGATCGGGTTTTCTATACCGTTGTTACCCGACTTTGATATTTAGTTGTCCTCTTATATCCACTTGGCAAATTTTGGTTCTTTGCCTTGCTTCATACCTTCCCTTACACCATTCGGGTTTCATTTGAAGTTTCTCTCGATTTTTTTTTTCGGAGTTCTTTGATTTTTTTTTTTTTTTTTTGTTACATATAGTTCTACGTCACCAGTGCCATAGGTGGAGTAGTACTATTGTATGTCACCTGTGTCATAGGTGGAGTATCAGCATGTATAGCGGTGCTCTCACGCGTTTTATGACTTGGTGACTACTTATGTACTCCCTTAGAACTATCGGCTCTCCTGAGCCAGCTTCCCGTGGGACTGAGTCATCTTGAGATGACTCAGTGGCAGCTTCCTGTCACCTACGTCTCCGGTCTGATCTGTACCCTGTTAGGTTCCTGTCTACCGCCTCCTTTCACCACAGGTGCCCCTTTATGGGTCTCCTGTGTCTGTAACGTTATCCTTGTCTCCGTGTATAGATTGTTGCGTCTGTTCCGCTGCTTTAATCTACTGTCCACTCTACCGGAGTGATTTCAAGCTGATACCGGGCTGTACCAGTCAGGTTCTGGCGGTCCGTTGTTGGCTGGAGGTGCTGCCTCAATCCGCAGTGGTTGGTTATCCCGACTGTGAGTGTCGTGCGGGTGAGAGGGGCACTGAGCGCCTGCTGTCAATCTGGCAAACTCTTGGCGAATAGCACCAACTGTGTCG
This sequence comes from Chlamydomonas sp. ICE-L, assembly GCA_013435795.1. NCBI lineage: Eukaryota > Viridiplantae > Chlorophyta > Chlorophyceae > Chlamydomonadales > Chlamydomonadaceae > Chlamydomonas > Chlamydomonas sp. ICE-L. The sequence goes on from JACBWV010000821.1 coordinate 93,005, forward strand.
TGCATAAGCTGTTCATGGTGTGCAGCTTGTTGCTGGAGTGCCATCACTGTCTCCTGACGTTGGTGCTGTTGCTGGTTGTCGCGACGGTAACCTCCTTGGCGATCGTTGCCTTGGTGGCCACCTTGGCGGTTGTTGCCTTGGTTCCCCCCTTGGCGGTTGTTACCATGGTAGCTGCCTTGGCGGTTGTTGCCTTGGTACCCTTGGGTCTGACCCTGGTTACCTTGGTTACCACCTTGGTTGCGGGTGTTAGGTAGCTGGGGAGGTCGCTGTCTCCCTTGCAATGTGCGGAAGTAGGGTGTGCCTGCCTTCAATACGTTAAATGCGGGAGGGGCAGCGAAACCATCCCTGAGTAGGGCTGCGCGCCATATGTCGTACCGTTGGATGGACTTGGGGTGCCAGGTGGGGCCAGCGTTAGCTGGGTTGTTGGTAAAGCAGGTATCTGCCCCGTGTCCTCCGAGGCCGCAAACGGTGCACAAGGGTGCAGATCCTTGTGCATTGTCTGGTTTGCCAGGTCTGGGCAAGGTTGGGACGGCAGGATTAATGGGCAGGATAGGCAGGGGGTTTGGGTACCCAATGCGACTGGCCTGTCTTGTTTTTCCTGGCATTGTAACTGCCTCGTACTGCGCGCCGGCAGTAGCCTGATTCCGCTTCTCTGATTCAGTCTGAGCAATAATTGAGAGCTGCTCCATGGTGTGGAGGGGTTCGTTCAGCTTGTAAAGCTGTCTGAGGGACCAGTACCCTAGTGGGTGTACTGTTCCTTTCTGCCCATAGGTTTCTCTCAAAGAGGGGGACATAGTGTCGAGCAAGAGTCCTGCCTTGGTCAGGGCATCCCTGTAGTGTGGGGTGCCTGGCCTGGTATCGTAAGTCTTATAGACTTTGATGAAGCGCTCCATCATGATTCGAGGAGTTGGATAGAGCATGCCTTGCAGGTCATAGACGTCAAAGGCAAGATACAGCGCTTGGGCTTCCATGGGAGTAACCTTGAGCGCTGTCGACAGGCCGGTCTTGACTAGGCTGTAGAAGTGTAAAAGCTTCTCCTCCCATGAAGCGGGGACAAGGTTTGGTTGGCCTTGGGCGTCAACTTGGAGGATGCCATTAATCTGGAGCTGAGCAGTCAAGGCCTCGGACTGCTGGATCCATGTAGCCTTGTTGTCCTCAAACAGCGTGTAGGGTTGCAAGTCTGGGTAGACTCGTACGAGCGTCATGTCGTACACCCGTTGCACGCTCAAAGGCTTGCGCTGGTCAACGATGAATGCTCGGAGTCTGGCCAGCCAGGCCTCAACCTTTTTGACGTCGCCACCTTGAAGCAGGCTGTCTTCTGATGGGGTATACCAAGATGGGCCCGATTGGATGTTCATCATGATTGGTACAAAGTCATCATTGTCACTATCTGAGTCGGTGGTATGGCCGCTGTCTGAGGAGTGGTCGCTACCCTCAGGGTCAGGTGGGTTGGGGGCCTCGTCATCGGGATCATCACCTCCATCGTTTCCGCCATTTCCGCCATTACCGATGTCTGGCACATCATCTTCACCATGATTATCACCATCTGGGTTGTTGCCACCGGCTGGGTTACCTCCATCAGGTTCGTCTGAGGACGGGTCATCAGAACTGTCACCAGGATTGTCACCGGGCAGTTGCGTAGATGGTACCGCCCCAGATGTTCCGAGGGGCTGGACGGTTGCAGACGGTGCACTACCTTCTGCAACCCTATGTTGGGGAGCTCCTGTGGTAGGACTCGAGGCCTCGTCGTCAGATCGAAACAATTTGTTGCTCACCATGCGTGGATTGGATCCTGCAAATTGCTCTGACGGTGTCACGAAAGCTTCTGGTGGTGTGTCTGTCTGTGGTTGGGTAGGAATGGGCGTTCTTTGTGGAGACAGAGGTGGGAACTCTTCCTCGCACAATGGAACTCTGGCTGCTGGTGCTCCCAAGGTGGTGTTGACCAGGGTTCTATCTGGGTTACCGCTTGGCTTCTTGAGTCCATGTCCAGTTGCCCATGCTAGTTGTGGTGAGGCACGGCGGGAAGGGTCAATGTTGGATGGCCCTTCGCCGTTGCCGTGAGATTGGGGCTGGGGCGACAATGTCTGCCTGATTGGGAGACTGGGTGATGGAGGAGGAGGAGAAGGAGGAGGGACTGACGGGCTGGGAGGAGGAGGGGGAAGAGCTGTCGATGTAGTTGGTAGGTGTCCCCCACCGTGCTGGGAATTTGTGGTTCCAAGCGGGGGAGGAGAGACGGGTGTGTTTACAAGAAGGTCAGGGCGGGGGAGGTGTCCCCCACCAGACTGGGGGTCTGCGGCCCCCAGTGGGGGAGGAGAGCCGTTTACAAGGAGGTCAGGGCAGGGAGGGTGTCCCCCACCAGACTGGGATTCTGAGGCCCCCAGTGGGGGAGGAGAGCCGTTTACAAGGAGGTCAGGGCAGGGAGGGTGTCCCCCACCAGACTGGGATTCTGAGGCCCCCAGTGGGGGAGGAGAGCCGTTTACGAGGGTTACAAGATGGGGAGGTGGGGTGGGGGTACTGGTTGTTGTAGAATGTGATGGAAGTGTGGGGAAGGTTGGGTTCATTAACGCCCGTTGTGTACCAACGGTGTCATCTAAATGCAGTGCTTGAATTTGGTTAGCAAGATCTGAAGTTAGGGGGCAGGAATTGGTTATGTCTTGCAATGCCCTGGCTGTCATGCTTCTAGTGGTGCAAGACATGTGGTTTGTCTGCCCTGAGGATTACTGATGCACGTGCGAGAGAACTGCAGGCTTTAGTGGTCAGAGAATAAATGGCTGTAAAGGCTGCAAGAACAGCGGGCTGGTGGCTGGAACAGCAGTGGGCACTAGTGGCCGGAAAACAGTGGCTCGAATGGCCGGTGCTTGTTTAGCAGTACGGGATTGCGGCACGAGTGGCCAGGAACGCAATGGGCAATAGTGGCCAGAGGTTTATAAGGGTGAGTACTAGGGACACAATTTGAACAGGTTGGGGACAGGTAAGTGAGGCGCCAGTTCTTCCGTCAACGCTGTTTGTGTTTAGACTAAATCTTGAGTGGATAAACTTTGATCTTGTGTGGATCAGCAGTTGAGGTAGGATTTAGATGAGACAGTGGGAGGGATCAGGTCCGTAACTATAACTCTGCATTCCTAACCAATCAGTCAGTGGGATTACTTAGGAGTTCTCTACACCGAGCAGTTCCACTTGAGCTGGCTCATCGTCGTCTTGCTGCCACCACAGGGTATGTCCCTGGTGGTGATGCTCTAGAACGAAAGAAAAAAAATAGTAGCCCTGGCAGGAGGTACCAAATGGTTTGGGGCCTCAGTACCGGCCCCCTGGCTGGCGTCTGTGGAGGCTCATGTTGCGTTTCTCACCATTTGGTTGGGCGTTGAGTGTTCTTGGACGTGGGAGTCCGGGGAAGCAGTAGGGCAGAGACGACAGCGGCCAAAGTGGTGTCTGGAGTTCCTTGACGACAGCGGGGGTCGGACGCAGAGGGGGTTAATTCCCGGGAGGGTTCTGAGAGACAAAAGACGAGTGAGGGTTACATAATAAGTGTAGATAATAATTAATTGAAGGCCACAGTCGGTTATTGACTGACCGTAAGACTAGCTCTCTAGTAAGTAAATAGCGGGCTTCAAAAGGGCAAGAAGAAAGTCGGCTGGAGGTGGCTGCACGACTGATCAATGGCAAAGGAAGTTCGATCGGCTTACTAAAGGGTTACTAGCTATTAATACGAGTCAACCAGGGGCGGCTTAGCAAGCTATCGAGTCAAGAGCACGGATGGGCTCTGTCGGCTGCTGGAGGCTGGAATGGTTAGGTGTTATCAATACTAATCAGCCAAGGGCAGCTTTGCTAGTAACCGAGCAAAGGGCACGGGTGGCCTCGGCTGCTGGAGGGTGGAATGGTTACGTGTTAACAATACCCATTAGCCAAGGGCAGCTCTGCTAGTAACCGAGCAAAGGGCACGGATGGGATCAGCCGGCTCACAATAGGCTGAATGGGCAATCAAGATGAGGTCTGTCAACAGGCAGCATCATCATCACGACTCGGACACTAACTGAACGCACCTGAGAGACAAAATACGAGTGAGGGTTGTGTTCAGCTCGCTGCTCTCTTTATTGTGGCGCGAACTCATTCATGGCTTAGGGCTTAAGGAATTGAGATGTGAAATGATGCTGTCCTGGCCGGCATCTGGTGCCAACCGGGTTGCAATTGGATATGGGAATATATTGCCGCAGCTGCGGGGTAGCTGCGCTTGGCACGTGGTGTTCGCTTGCGACAGCGTGTACTGACAGGTTGGCGTGTTACGTACGCAGTGTTTGGGCACGCGTTCGCGCGTGACAATTGGACAGACTTTATGAAGTCAATACCAAGACTGCCACTGACATGATATTTACTGCACGCTCTGGTTCAAATCAGATGGTCACGTTGGCCGATTCCGGCGCTACGGGTTGTTTGATGGCTCAGGACATGGCCGAGCGGTTGGGCCTGCATATTCGCCCATGGGAGCATGGTACCGAAGGCTTCACGTGTGCGAACGAAGGTATCATTGGTATCAATGGTACAGCCACTTTGCCGTTCAGCATTCAGCGATTCAAAGGTTCTGCCCATGTCCATGTCGTCGATAAACTCCCTGGTGGTCTCGACCTCATCCTCGGGTCCGATTGGATGCGTGACGAAAAAGCCATTCTCGATTATGACGACATGCGCCTTATTCTCAAAAAGCATGGTTGTAGCTTAATTCCAGTTAACAGAACGAGAGATAGTTCGGTTCATTCGTTCTTCACTATGGCACTTTCGGGTGATTCATCAGTTGACCCTGTCATTTCTGGTCGTAAGGCAGCGAAATTTTTGAAGGCTGGGGCGAATCACATTATGGTCAACATTCGTGATTCTCGTCCGGTGGACTACCCCGCCTCTAATGTATCGGCCACCGAGACAGCGGACCTCCTGGCTAAAGCACTCCCCAGTTCGGATCATCTTCCAAACCCACCTGAAGTTGAAGTCGACTTCGAATCGTGGGTTAAGGAAAATTGTCCGGAACATGGAGATCCTGCCCTAATGCCCGCCCATGTGGTCCGAGACTTGTTGCGTAAATTCAAGAAAGTGTTCAACGCTCTTCCCATGCAAACTCCGAAGCATCGGGATATTCCTCATGTTATCAAGACTGAGGAAAACGCGTATGCACCTTATCGTCGCAATCGACGCATGAGCCCGGCGGAGACGGCTCTTTGCGAAGAATACGTGGCTGGCTTGTTAAAGCACGGATTCATTACACCAAGCTCTTCCCCATATGGGGCCCCGATTATGATCATTGCCAAACCGGGCGGTGTCGGTTATCGCGTCGTTTGCGATTGGCGAGCGCTAAATAACATTACTATCAAGAACAGATACCCCCTTCCTCGTATTGACGAAACCATCGATAGACTGAGCGGGGCTACTATATTTAGCTCCCTTGACCTAACTTCGGGTTATTACCAGATTCGAATTTCGGACGAAGACGCGCCTAAGACGGCCTTTACCACTCCGATAGGTCAGTACGAATTCAAAGTGCTGGGCATGGGTTTGGCGAACGCTCCAGCCACTTTCCAGGCAGTAATGAACAAGATTTTTGCTCCTTACTTGCACAAGTTCGTGGTGGTATATCTCGATGATATCCTGGTTTACGGTCGTAATCCCGAAGAGCACGCAGCTAACCTCGAAAAGGTCCTGCAGGTCTTACAAGACGAGGAATTCTATGCGAAGTTGTCTAAGTGCACTTTCAACCAATCCGAACTTAAGTTCTTAGGCCACATTATTGGTCGTGACGGCGTCAAGGTTAATCCGAAAAAAGTAGCTACCGTCCGAGATTGGCCAACCCCTCGACATGCGAAACACGTTCAACAGTTCTTGGGCTTGACCAATTACTTTCGAAAGTTCATCCAGGGATACTCGTCCATGGCAGCTCCTCTTTCGGACCTTACAAAACTTAATGGCGATTTTGGAGCAAAATGGACAGCGGCTCATTCATCCGCTTTTGAAGGGTTGAAAACGGCTTTGACTTCTGCCCCGGTTCTCACGCTCCCCGATTTTGACAAGCCCTTCGAGGTTATTTCCGACGCTTCTCTGTTGGGCACAGGCGCTGTTTTACTACAAGATAAACACCCTATAGCTTACTCTAGCAAGAAGTACATCCCGGCTGAAAAGAACTATACTGTGTCGGAACAGGAAATGCTTGGTATCGTCCATGCGTTGACCGAATGGCGTTGTTATTTGGAGGGGTCCCGGATGACATTGGTCACGGACCATAACCCTTTCACTTACTTCGATACCAAGAGTGTCCTCTCTCGTCGCATGGGGCGTTGGCAAGAGACTCTCGCGCCTTTTCATTATACATGGGAGTATAGGGCCGGACGTAATAACGTGGCTGATCCAATCAGTCGTAATCCTAACTTGTCTACACCGGGCGACCACGATCTTTCACTCCACCTCATGGTATACTCGCTGTCGGTCACAGAGTGCAAGCCTCGCGTTCGTTCGAAAAAGCCGATTCCGGGTTCACCTCTGCCAATCAAATCCAGCATGGATAGGATCTTAGAAGGTTACGCGTCTGACCCACTTTTCGCTGCGGGTCACAAACGTCTGCGAGACAAGTTCTCACGCGACGGGTTTTGGTTCAAGAAATCCAAGCACGGACGTGATTACTTGTGTGTCCCAGATAACCGAGTTCTCAAGCAGGATATCATCCGGGAACAGCATGATCCGATTTATATGGGTCATTGCGGTCGCACCAAAACCCTTGAACTGGTCACCCGTACATTCACTTGGGATGGTGTCACTGACGACGTCAAGGAATTCATCAAACGTTGTCATTCGTGTCAGACCAACAAGCCAGGAAACTTGAAGCCTGGTGGCACGTTGGTCCCAGTCGAAATCCCTTTGCATTTTTGGGATTGTGTTAGCACTGATTTGATAACAGCTCTGCCTCCTACGACTTCGGGTCATGACGCTATTGCCGTTTTCGTAGATAAGCTATCCAAAATGGTGCATGGCGCGCCATGTTCGACTACAGTTTCGGCTGTTGGCTTTGCGGCTATTTATCTGGACACAGTGGTCCGCCACCATGGAATCCCTAAAAAGCTACTCATTGATCGAGACGCGCGGTTCACAGGCCATTTTGGCTCCGAGCTTCAGCGTCTCATGGGAACCCGCCAGGCCTTGTCAACCGCTGTCCACCCTCAGACCGACGGTCAGACGGAGCGTATGAATCGTGTTATCGAGGATATGATTCGCCATCACGTCGGTCCTTACCACGATGATTGGGACCAATCCTTGGCTCTTGTCGAGTTTGCTATTAACAACTCGTGGCAGGAATCTATTCAAAACACACCGTTTCGCGCCTACTTGGGTTATGACCCTCGTACACCCATGGCCGCTGAGGTTGACTCAAAATGCCCAGCTGCTAAGTCATGGTGGGCTTCCCACATTGACCGCCAAAACCATTGCAGAGACTGCCTCAAGGCAGCCCAAAGTAGGCAAAAAGCGAATTACGACACGCGTCGCCGCGAAGTGACGTTCTCGATTGGAGAACAGGTCCTCCTGTCCACCAGGAATATGTAATTCAAAGCGACAGGCAAACCTAAATTTGTCCCTCGCTGGGTCGGACCATATACAATCTCTGGGGTAATTGGTCCGCGAGACGAGGTCACTCGGGAAGTCTGCCAGGTTACCGCGTGTCGCCTGGACCTACCAAAAATGATGAAGCTTCATCCGGTGTTCCATGTCGGCCTGCTCAAACCTTGGCACTCTGACGGTCAACCGCATCTCGGTCAGCCCGTTGAGTTTGACACCATTGGTTCGCCCACTTGGACTGCTGCATGTATCATGCGCCAGAAGTCCCGCGTGATTAAGAACTCGTCCAAGCGCCGTGAGGAATACCTCATCCGTTGGACGGGTTATGGCATTGAGCAAGGCACATGGGAATCCGCAAAAGAAATCGATAAAAAGTCACCTCAGATCGTTACAGCTTGGCTGCAACGGTCTCAGGAAGACCGCGATTATCGAACCGGCTCACGATCGAAACGAAAGAATCCTTCTACTTGAGGATCCGGAGTTGGCACGAACGGGATGTTAAATAGTCTCCTCCGGGACCAACTTGTTTTCTGCAAGTATATTTCGGGCCCACGAACGACTCTCCTAGGTGTTCCACCTTTTTCCTCCCCTACGATAGATGCGGGGTCCGCATCTCTTCACGGAGGGGGGGAGTGTAACGGTCGGTACAGACTCCTTCACAGGCTCTGACCGTTATAAGACCCTTAGGTACAGTCATACCTTTGGTCTAAGTAACAACGTACGCACGAAGAGACAGTACTTTCTCATGTACTGCCTCTCTCACAAGCACGCCTGCCGGCTGCCTTACAATACCGGATTGCTCTCTTCACGGCCATCATCATTATACCTATTGACGAGCCTACGAGAACATCCTACATCCCTTACCATACTAACAACTAACCATACTAAGTGACGTAGTATCCTATAGCTACTAACTAGACCTCCGAACCTTATGCTAAGCTCCTGTCAATCTAGCTATTATCTGTTCTCGTGTGCACTACCCTTCCGCCGTTGCTTCTGAGCTGTCACAACATTGGCACGGCCAGCGATGTGGTTCCACTTCATGTTCGAGAAGCGCGAGAAAAAATCCATGTATCGGGCTTGCTTTCGCGAAAGCATCGGTTGATTGGCGAGGTAGACGAGTGGTTCGTGATCAGTATCGAGTTCGAATTTTCCTGTACATCCTTCGAGCTAGCATCGCCATTCTTTAAGCGCGAGGTACACCGCGAGCAATTCTTGTTCGCCAGTGGTGTAATTGCGTTCGGCTTTCGAGAACTTGTGGGAATGGCAAGCTATCGGCCGACCCTCCTGAAGGAGAACGCCCCCCGTGCCCTCGATGGAAGCGTCCGTGACAGCTCGAAAGTCTTTCGTTGGATCGGGGTGGGCAAGCAGAGGAGCGTTGGTGAGGCTTTCTTTAATAGCATTGAAGGCACTGTGACAGTCTTGGGTCCCGCAGTCCGGCGTTCCGTTTACCGAGAGGTTTGCCTGCCGGCGGTGGTATCGAACCAACCCCAGGGTTGTGTTTGTTAGCGATAGCGGTCAGAGGGGCAGCGAGCGAGGAGTAACCTTGGATAAATGTGCGGAAAAAGTTAGCGAGTCCAAGGAACTGTTGTACGTGCTTCGAGCAGGTCGGAGTAGGCCAGTCAGCGACTGCTTTGACCTTCGTTGCGTTGACTCGAATGCCATCCCCCGATAGCACGTGACCTAGGTACTTGACCTCAGGCTGGAAAAAACTGCATTTCTCCCGTTTGATAAAGAGGTGATTATCCTCCAAGCGCTGGAGAACAATCCGAAGGTGGCGTTCGTGCTCTTCGTCGTTGCTACTGAAAATCAGAATATCGTCCAAGTAGATAACGACAAACTTGCCGATGAGGTCGCGGAACACCGTGTTCATGACCTTCGTAAATGCGGAGGGGGTGTTGGCGAGTCCGAAAGGCAGGACTTTGAATTCGTTGAGCTCCATGGGGGTGATGAAGGCAGTTTTTGGTACGTCGGAATCGTGTAAGCGGATGTTGTGGTACGCATTTCGGAGGTCTAGGTTGGAGAAGACCTTAGCACCTCGAACCTGGTCGAAGAGGTCGTCGATACGAGGTAACGGGTATCGGTTAGGTATCGTGACCTTGTTCAGTTTGCGATAGTCGATGGCCATGCGCCATGTGCCATCAGGCTTAGCGATGAAAAGGATGGGGGATCCCCAAGGACTCGAGCTAGGGTTGATGAAGCCTTTCGCGAGGAGGTCCTTTACTTGCTGTTGGACTTCGAGGAGTTCGGCAGGGGACAAGCGATGTCCGCGTGAGAATTTCGGTGTGGTCTGTGGGTCGATGAGGGGACAGACGAGGGGCGTATCGGGACGTAATTCAGAGACCGAGTCTGCCGTGGAAAAGGCTTTGGCGAAATCCTTCTCACAGTTCAGGACAATTTGGTCGTGACGACCCATTCGAACGGGATCGACCTGTGCTGCGTGTGCGTCAAGGACAAAGGCCTCGTCGTTTTCGTCATGTTGAGTAACCACCACCTCGAAGCACGAGAGGTTAGTCTTCTGTTTGCGGACCCATCGTTTGAGTGTCTGGTTGGACATTAATCCTGGACTCTTGCAGACTGCGGAGTCAAAGAGTTCGATTTTGGCGAGGGTATAGGCCACGAGCTCAGGGATCGAGTACGGTGTAGATTCGAGGCGAGTGGAATATAAATCCACCGTGGTCAGGTCAGACTTGCGAGGGGTTCGAAGGGTGGCTTTCATACGAGTCGTTTCGAAACTAAGGCAAACTCGTGATTGCAACATCCAAGAGCGGCCAAGGAGCGCTGTCGTAGTCGGACCGAGGGTAGGGAGGACGTACGCGCCCTTGATTTTCGATCTGTGTTTACCGAGGTCGAGGGTAAAATCAGCCCGAGTCGTGGTAAGTACCGTGGTACCATCTGCGACCCGTACGTAGACAGGTTCACCGACGTAGGTGCCGAAACCTTCGGTAGCGAGGAATTTGGCAAGACAAAAACAGCGTCAGCGCCGCTGTCGATGAGGACCTTACCCTTGACACCCGAGAGGGTCGCATCGAATAGGGCCGTGTCTTGGTCAGCGTGGACCGTCGAGGTTGCGCAAGCCGAGATGCAAGGTATGTGCGGGGGTGGTGGGGTGTTCGGGTGAGTATAATCCGTGAGGATGAGGGGGTCGTGTATGCAATCGGGTGCAATCGGGTGCAATGAGTTGCAATCGGTTCCGGTGGTTAAGGCAGTCGGGAAGGCCATCGTTGGCACTCCACTAGGACCGAGAGTCGAAGGGACAAGAAGGGTGGACTGGGCCAAGTCAAGCGTTACACAAACGGGGCCAGGTATATCGGTAACAGTAGGTGTTAAACATCGAGTTGGCGGACCTAACCATCACTTCCTTTCAGCAGGGCAAGTGGGGCACTTGGGCGGGGTGCCAGGCGAAAAAATGCGGACCGTGCCACATTTGTAGCAGAGGTTCTGTGCTCGAGCAGCGGTGATGGACGCCATGTCCCAGGGAGCGTCGTTGCTCTGCTTCCATCCACGCTTGATGGCGAGCGCCAGGCTACGGGCGGATTTCTCCTCATCAGTGAGGGCGGGTCGGTACTCAGAGGTAGGAGTCCGTGGTCTCTTGGAGTCCCCCGATTGGGGCGGTCCAGGCCTCTTGGCGTGTGTCTGCGTGGCGAGAGCAGATGTTTCGGTTGTCAGTGGTGGGATCAGAGATGGTAAGGCGATGGTGGCAAGGCGCTCTTCGACCCTAGTGACGAGGTCATTGAGTTGCTCGAGGGAGTCGAAACGACCACCGAGGTTTGTAGGATGCGATCGGCATCGGCATTCGATCGTAGGTTTCAACCCGAGGCGAAACAGGATCAGCTGGGACTTGAGGTCAAGACCTCCAGCGATGCGGACCTGGGTGAGAAACACCTGGGCGTGGTGTCGGACAGACTCGGTCTGAACAATAGCGTGGGAGTGCAAGCGCTGGGTGGCAACGAGGTCATCGTTCCCATACGTGGGATCAAATTAGGCGAGGAAAGCGGTCTCGGCTTCCTCCCAAGTGAGTGCGTGAGGTCGGGCAGGGTCATGTACAAGATGATAGAACCAGTCAGAAGCAGAGCCACCAAAGAAATTGGTCAAGAACTTCGCGTCTTTCATGTCGTTGACCTCACAAAACAAGTTCAAAGCGTGCCACCAAATCTTCCCTTTAGGGAGTTTCCTATCGTCAGTGCCCGTCCATACCGGGGGTCTGTGAGTCATTTTCGTCGAACGAGGGGTACTACTCGGTGCTCTTACCGCAATGACAGAGGCTAACTGGGCCATCATAGCTTCCATAGCCTGCAGGGGCGTAGGCTCAGCGGCCTTGGCCAGGGCTGCGGCGAGGTCAGCTTGGCCTCCTCGTCGAGGCGGATGATCTCCAGCGCCTCCTGATGGGCGATGAGGGTCGTAGCAGGGTAGCTCTTCCTGGAGGAGGTAAGGGCCTCCTTGTGTTGGCGGATGAGGTCGTGCGCCTCAGCAAGCCGAGCGGCCTGAGCTGCGCGGACGACTTCGGACGAGGAACCCGACCCGAGGTCGGAGGAGTTGGCAGCGTCATGGTCCATGTCCATCGTGAAAGAAGAAAAAAAACGAGGGGAAGGAACAGGCTCCGAAATCAAATGTGACGTTGGAAAGACGTCTTAACTTGAAATAAAGTATCAGGAGGGAAAGGAATTGAACCTCTCTATTTTCCGGCCTTAAAGAGTTAAGCGTCGAGCTTAAATCTCCTACATCCTCCCGCGGTTTAGCGATAAACCCGTGTATTCGAATTCGACTGCCAGAATACTCGAATAGTCCGAAGGTCGCGTGAAGGGCGCGGACGTAAGGCGCGCGAAGGTCGCGGACCTGTTTATCGGTTCAAACTTCACGTCAGTTCACCTTCCTCGGGGAAGTCGTCGCCACCTCGTGGTAGCGTCTGTGACGGATCGTTATCTGTCACAACCAGGTAACAGGGTGTCTATAAGGTGTGGCAGTTAAGTGAAGTGAGACGTTGAATCTGGAACAATTACACGAGTACGAGCGAAGAATTTAGGGGAGCCGCCTAGGGAGATAATAGGGTACAGGTTTAGGGACAGACTAGTAGAACCATAGAACAGCTAACGGTGACAAAAGGGATAGTAAGATGTCCACACTCCACAGAATTAAATGTATGACTACACTTGTGCTCCTGGTGATGTATTAAGATTTTGAATTTGAATTGTTTCATGTTTTTCAGCCAACTTCTGCCTACACATGTTCTCCTGGTGACTGTGTGACTGGTAGACCATCGGCGTTTCTTTAAAGGTGCTTCATATAGCACAAGCACTCAATTATGTACCTTTTTTGTTATGGGGGTGCCGCGTTAGAGTCCGTTGGGGTTGCCAGTAGAACCCAAAACGATGCTAGTAGCAATCTCAAAGCCCCATGCCATGGTATAATGAACACGACGGTACTTGATCACATTCAGTAATCATTTGGGTGTAGATAAGGGTTATCCGAACGTTACGTTCAACGTCTCAAACACAGATTTTGGAGGGTAAATAATGTCACACACGTAGATTTGGGCTCATGATAGGCATGAACGTAGATTTTGAAGCACCCTTTACCAACCCTCGGGGCCTGGTGTATGTATGTATGTATGTATGTATGTATGTATGTATGTATGTATGTATGTATGTATGTATGTATGTATGTATGTATGTATGTATGTATGTATGTATGTATGTATGTATGTATGTATGTATGTATGTATGTATGTATGTATGTATGTATGTATGTATGTATGTATGTTACACTCCAGGGGTATGCCAAATAGGCTTAAGGGACTTGCCCTACTTGGTGTAACTTTGATGGCTGCTCACGGGTGGCCTAAAAATCGCAAATATTCGTGTAATATATCGGTACGTCCTATACTCGGAATATATCGATCGGCTTGACTAAACTTTGATTAGAGTTGCCCTCGGAAGGCGTGCGGGTTATCACATGTAGCGCTGAAGCGCCGAAGGTTGCTCTCTCGAATCCAGAGATGGCGCGGCGCGAGTGCACCGGTGTGGGATAGCTTCTCAATGCCTACCCCACACCCTACTCCAACCGGTTGAGGCAATACAAACGTACCGGACTAATACGAACCAATTTTCACAGGATTTCTTTATCCCAGCGTCCTTGCCCGGTTAACAACACCGACAAATCCTATCGTTCCCTCCATTCCTCCATTCTATTCCCCTCATCACCAGCTAAAATGTCAAACCAAGACACTGCCCCCTTCTTCGGCTTCATCGGCGCAGCTGCTGCCCTGGTCTTCTCATGTGGGTCAATCGATGTGTTCGATACCGCGGTCTTGGTTGTGGTGGGCTCGATCGCTCACCATGGAATACATTGTTCGAAACTGTGCAGGCATGGGAGCTGCATATGGAACTGCCAAGTCTGGTGCGTAATTTTCCCCCCACTTCGTCTGCTGCTGAATTCGATTGATTGCTCGTCTGACCATTCTGGTTGTTATTCTTTCTCTGATCCCGGTTGTCTTCATTACCCCCCCAGGTGTTGGAATCGCTTCAATGGGAGTCATGCGACCTGAGCTTGTGATGAAGTCCATCGTTCCCGTGGTTATGGCTGGTGTGCTGGGTATCTACGGCCTCATTATTGCTGTGATCATCAGTACTGGAGGTTAGTTATCGTGAATCACGTCGATCACGTTTAGCCCCCCCAATCTCTAACCCTTCCCTGCCCACTCGAACTCTGCAGTTTTGCCAACAGGATACACCCTGTACGATGGCTTCGCCCATCTCGCGTCTGGTTTGTCTTGTGGACTCGCCGGTCTGGCAGCAGGCATGGCGATTGGAATTGTTGGAGATGCTGGAGTCAGGTAATTCCTTGGCCCGAGAAGGGCTTGCTCTCCCTTGCATGCCTTGAATTTCTTAGATCACCCACTCAGCAGACAGCCACTCACCCACTCGCCTTGCCCACCTTGCCTCGTATGGCATGTCTTAGTTGCTTCATTTCACTTCAGCTTGAAATCCTGCATGAAAGTGACAAACCAATCAGCACGTGCTGCCCTAGATTCCAATCTCTGTGGCCTACAATTTTTGAAGGATTGCTGATGACCGCCTCCAACGTTGTACCTCCTGTAATGCATTTTTCTGCCATGCATGTGCAGTCAATTCCGGGAGAGCATTCCTACGCAAAAGCGCTACCTAAACGAGAGGGGATCAGATCTTGTTGTCCAGGGTTTCTGCATGTACCAGCACCCTGCAGGCAATGCTGGGCATTGAGTGCTAGATTTGCCTTGCTTGCTTTTCTGAGTGATGTATCCATCAATGTCTGTGATGGCTACGTGCTTGAACTGCTCATATCTGACAATATCTGTTTCTTTGCATGCAGGGCCAATGCCCAGCAACCAAAGCTTTTCGTCGGCATGATTCTGATTCTGATTTTCGCTGAGGCTTTGGCCCTCTACGGACTGATTGGTAAGTTGCTTTTTCACTGTTTGCTATACCTTGCATGCTTCTCCTTCTGCTGATGTTCCCATGTGCAAGTGTTGAAGCGCATGTTCAGACAAGCCTGTAAGCCTCGAAATTAAACACTGTCTCAATGCTTCTACCTTCGCAACCAGCATCAATGTAACATACCGCGTGATGACTCATTCAGCCTCGGGAAATTACATCCACCTCATCATATGACAACAGCTAAACACCCTCTCATCTTATCACTCTGCAGTTGGTATTATTCTGTCCTCCAAGGCTGGATCTGGAGCTGTGCCCCCACCCGCAGTATAGACACCTGCGGTATAGAGCATCTAGCAAGCTTGGTTCAATGTATTGCACTGGATCTTGTACTAGCTCCCTCGTGTTTTGTCGCGCGTTTTAGGCCGTAAGGCAAATAAAAGGGTCCTCGCGTCATTGTGGTGCATAATCTTCATGTGCTGGGTCTTCTACCCGCGTCCCAATGCACATGCTTGGAGTGCAAATTGTGTGGCCTCACTTCTTGAATTTTGAGCATACATGTCTAAAATATTATTTCTGAAGATACCACGTCAACTTGTTACAAATCAAAGATTGGGGTTGCTGCACTACTTGTGGGTCCCCTACATCAGAGCCTACATTTCTTTAGCCCTCAATTTGCTAGGGATTAGTATTTAATGACGATCATTTGGTATTTGATGGAAGTTGTGTGCTAACACTGTTCATTTCTGACAACATCTTGTGTAACACTCAATTTCTCAACCACGTCGGGTCTCGGACGAGGGATGTTTGCTCCATGGGTACAGTGAACTCTGGGTTGCTCGCCATCTTCCTATTCCAAGTCCCCCTGAGCAATACCGCCAGAAACTAGTGAGCGATCGAAGCAGATTATACAGTCTTAGTCATTGTTCAGGTGCAACAAATTGTGCGGTTGTGTCCCTTCCGCGGCAAAAAGCTGGACCGTGGCCTCCTTTCTCTTACTTCGTTCCAGTTGTAGCGGTGATAGCATTCTATGTTTAGGTGGTTCCAGTTATACTGGTGATATATGGACTCCCCATCTCTCGGCCCTTCCATTTTTGCTGTCCTGTCAATATGTCAGTGTGATCGCTAGTATACCCGTGTTGAAGTCAGTCCTTCCACACTCATAGTCCGATTTACTTGAGCTTGGTTACATGGCTTTAAGTCTTTAATGCTGGAGCCATGTAACCAAGCTCAAGTGAAAAATGCAGTCATTGATGAAATAGGCAACTTCTCATGTCCTTCCACCTCTGGGTTGCGCATCAAGTAATGTACAGGAATCATTTTGTTCTCAGATTGGGAAATCAGGCTATGGCGAACACGACTCGCATTCAAAAGGCTTTCATCGATAAATTCAAAAAATTACATGATGCTCACTTTGAACTCGACGTCTTGACCTAGATCATGAAAGCCAAAGTCGATGCTTTGCAGTCTTTGGCAGTAAGCTAGTTTCGTAGGCAATTAAAACATAAATGCTATCATAATATACTTGATCCAATATCTTCGTACAATCTTAGATACACACAAGCAACTTCCCGTGGCCTTCCAATTATGTATTGCACATCAGTTACTGAAGAGGAATCAACTTGTCCTCAGTTACAGATACGAGATTCCGATAATTTCATTTTGCGTTCAGCACTGGCTATCGGAGCGACAGGTGGCACCGGAATCGAGTGTAGCAGACCAAAGCCAGGGTTTACCACGGGACCAGGGGACAGTTAGGGCCAGGTTTGCGTGCTGACAACACGACAGACATACAACCGGGCAACAGGGTGACTCAGGGGGCTCCCACAAAATGACATGATATTCAGCTTGATCTTGATCTATACCACACACTTGATCTGTCCACGCGACAGTGGCAGGGTACTTCAGGAAGACCCCCAGCTATGCTGCCTGAGACGCAACGAATTTTAAAGCCTGCGTCCTGCGACGCAACGGACCCTTCCTTCTGGTCAACGGACCCTCCCAACATTGCGTCCTGCGATGCCGTGGAGACGTGGACCCTTCGACGTTGCGTCTGTTTTCCAGGACGCAGCGTCCTGGAATAAAGTTATGATAACGCCTGGTGGGGCATGATATTAAGGGAACCCGTCGCACGCGGGCAGGAAATGGTCTACCACATCAAGCTACCATCGCGGTTTACAACGACCTGCAACGCTCAGGTTGACCGTAGGAGGAATCGAACCCCCACCCCGCTTCGTTTCAGCGATTTAATGTACCAATAGACCAATCGTATCACTGAAAACGGGCTCAGCGTCCTGAACAACCCTGGACAGTGTGTCGCTCCCACCTGTCTGATTCCATTTTCAAGTTTAGTAGTTGTGACAGGAGGAGCCCAGGCCTCTAAATTTTCACTAAGGTCGATCGTTTTTTGGTCTAAGAATGGGGCTATAATGGCATGCTTCATGGCTATGTTTCAGCTAATTTTCAGGTCATTCTGAGCACCTCATTTTTTGGGGGGGGGGGGGGGGGGCAGCCCTCCTCACGTTTTTTGCTACGGTAAAATTTTACTGCCAAAGACGCAGAGCAGCCAAATTGCTGGCTGGAGCTATGTAACCAAGTTCAAGTTCAACTTCAGGAGGACCCCCCAGCTCTGCTGCCTGAGACACAACCAACTGCGAAGCCTACTTCCTGCGACGCAACGGAACCTTCCTTCTGGTCAGCGGACCCTCCCCACGTTATGTCCTGCGACGCAATGGACCCTCAGAACAACCCTGTCTCTTAGTACAAGAAAATGTGCATGGAGAATACCGGTAGGACCTTCTCCACTCCAGCCCAGTCAACTGGCTGAAGTTTACAGGCCAGGGATTCAGCCTAGGACTTGAACTTGGTTACATGGCTCCAGCCAGCAATTTGGCTGCTCGCCGTCTTCGGCAGTAAAAACATGTACCAGGAAAAATGTAATCGTTAGTAAAACAATAAAAAACATCAAAATCTAAGCATTCTGATCAATATAGACTTGTTCCAATCTGTTCATACATCCATGGATAGACAGAGGTATCTTTGCATGACCTTCCACTTCTGGATTGCACACTAGATAATGTAGAGGATTTACCCCAAGACTCTTCCAAGGAGAACAGAAAATCTAGAACATCAGACACCTCCTTGCTCAAACAAACTTTGCGTTGTCTTTTCATGTTGAGGTCAGCGTAAAAGCGACACATCAGCCAAGTGTCTCATAACTAACTGGCTTCGGTCAGCTCCACCTATCGTTCCGTCTCACCCTCCACCAATTTTTGCGTCGCTTGCGAAGCGGCGTAGGACTTGTCTTTTCATGTTGAGGTCAGCGTAAACGACATCTCTCATCAGTACAGACCGGCATTTCATTTGATGTTGACCAAAGGCGAGTATCATCTCATATGATATCATACAAACTGTGCATCAAATGATTTTGTAAATACATTGTCACTTGAGCCTAGTCAGACAAACTGCATCATATTTCATTTCCCTACTCATAAGCAGGGGTGTCAGTATCGTACCGGTTACCAAGATTATCGGACGATATATCAAACACTCTTGTACGATATTTTAACATATCGTACGACACGGTATTGTACGATATATCACATGATATCGTCGATATGTCAGATGATGTATCTGTACGATACATCTACACAAAATCGTACTTGACAACCCTAATCATCAGTTCAGAGTGGCCATTACAATGCTCCACAAAGGTGCTCCAGAATTGAACCACTGATTTTGACCAGCAGTAGCGAAAAGAGAATTGGCCAGCTTTCAAGGCAATGTATTGAGGGCAGTTTGATTCAACTCTAGAACTCGTTTCACAAACCTAGCATGCCTGACTCTGTTAATTCCGGTAACTCTGGCAATTCAAACATTTTCATATGCTTGAGTACGTCTACACCGAGAGGGTTGGAGCTCCAGTATTGCTGTAAGGCTTCAGCTATGAGCAGCAGCTTCTAGGCAGCTTCCCTGACTGGCTACATCGAGAGGGTTGGTGCTCCTGCATTGATGTAAGGCTTCAGCTATAAGCAGCAGCTTCTAGGCAGCTTCCCTGACTGGCTACACCGAGAGGGTTGGAGCTCCTATATTGATGTAAGGCTTCAGCTATGAGCAGCAGCTTCTAGGCAGCTTCCCTGACTGGCTACACCGAGAGGGTTGGTGCTCCTGTATTGATGTAAGGCTTCAGCTATAAGCAGCAGCTTCTAGGCAGCTTCCCTGACTGGCTACACCGAGAGGGTTGGTTCTCCTGTATTGCTGTAAGGCTTCAGCTATGAGCAGCAGCTTCTAGGCAGCTCCCCTGACTGGCTATTCTGCCCCACTTGAGGCAACCTAGTCCAACTAAAACCTGACACAATCAGCTATCCAGATCTGTACAAAATATTTGGGTGAACCACAGTGGCTGGCTCAGGGATTTGCCTAGAAGTTGCTAACAAAATATTTGGGTGAACCACAGTGGCTGACTCAGGGAGTCGCATAGAAGCAGCTAACAACATATTTGGGTGAATCAAAGTGGCTGAATCAGGGAGTTGCCTAGAAACTGCTAACAAAATATTTGGGTGAACCACAGTGGCTGACTCAGGGAGCCGCCTAGATGCTGCTAACAACATATTTGGGTGAACCACAGTGGCTCACTCAGGGAGTTGCCTAGAAGCTGCTAACAACATATTTGGGTGAACCACAGCGGCTGACTCAGGGTGTCGCCTAGAAGCTGCTAACAAAAGCCGAAAAGAAAAGCAATGCGCTGAGGCACAAAGAAAGGCTGAGGCTAGTACTAGGCGGTGGTAATGGTGGTGAAGGCCTTCAGATATATGAAGGACTTAAAGTCCATTTTCAGCTCTGGAGCCTTGAAGCACCCAGCTCCCCCCCACCCGCCCACCCAGCTGGCTCATGACTTGACTTCAGGTCCATTTTCAAACCGATTTCCCCTCTACCTTAACCTCAACTAGGGCTTCCCCTACAGCATCTTCACCAACAGCATGAGGCCAGACCTAGGCGGTGGCAATGGTGGTGAAGGCCTTTGGATCCATGACTTGACTTCAAGTCCATTTTCATACCGATTTCCCCTCTTTCTCATCTTCATCTACGCCTTCCCCTACAAGGAAGGCTGAGGCCAGGCCTAATTGGTGGTGGTAATGGTGGTGAAAATCTTCAGCAGATCCATGACTTAAATAACAAGTACATTTTCAAACTGATTTCCCCTCTACCCTATACTCATCTAGGGCTTCCCCTACAAGGAAGGCTGAGGCCAGGCCTAATCGGTGGTCAAGGTAGTGAAGGCCCTCGGATCCATGACTTCAACTCCATTTTCAATTCACGACTTCAAGTCCATTTTCATACCGAAGTTCATCATCAAGTCCATTTTCAATCCATGCCTTCCAGTCTATTTTCATACCGATTTCCCCTCTTCCTCATCTTCACGTAGGGGTTCCCCTACAGCATCTTCACCAACAGCATGAGGCAAGGCCTAGGCTTTGGTAATGGTGGTGAAGGCCTTCGGATTCAGGCCTTCCAGTCCATTTCCAATCCATGCCTTCCAGTCCATTTTCAATCCATGCCTTCCAGTCCATTTTCAAACCGATTTCCCCTCTTCCTCATCATCATCTAGGGCTTCCCCTACAGCATCTTCCCCAGCAGCATGAGGCCGGGCCTAGGCAGTGGTAATGGTAATGGTGGTGAAGGCCTTCGAATTCATGACTTGAAGTCCATTTTCAATCCATGCCTTCCAGTCCATTTTCAAACCGATTTCCCCTCTTTCTCATCATCAACTAGGGCTTCCCCTATAGCATCTTCCCCAACAGCATCTTCCGAAGGTTCTGCTTCTTCGCTGCCCATTTTCTTCCCCAAAGTCTTCTTGGCCTTGGGGTTCTTCTTCAGTTCAAGGTCAGCTAGGGCTCGCATGAGTGAAGCCTGCCACTGGTCCATCACCATCATGTCAGCAACATCACCCTGCAGGATGCCAGCCTGGACAGCTGCCCCAAGGGCCACAGCTTCATCTGGGTTGACAGCATCTTCCAGCCCTTCCAGGCCAGTCATGTTGAAGATGAACTTTTGTACTGCCTTCATCCTAGTGGCCCCGCCCACCATGAGAACCTCGGACACTGGGGGGCGCTGCTTCACACGGATCTGGGGTTGGAGAGTCTCCGTCCTCCACTGAGGTACGCCTGTACTGCGCATCTTACTCTTTTTTGCTTCTAAGTCTCCGACTACACTCCCAAGGTCAACACCTGCATTCCAGCAGGCCTGATCCAGAGGCATCCTGCACCGCTTCCAGAGTGGTGCACTAAGCTTGTCCAGCTGCGCCCTTGTCAAAATTGCCTCAACGCCTCCTCCATCACGCCCCCCAACAGGCATGCGCAGCACGACCTCATCGTTGTCAGCCAACTGCACCTTAGCCACCTCTGCCAGGGACTTCAAGTTGGCCCGCAGTTTTGGGTCTGAAAAGTTGAGGCCTGAGCGGGACAGGTGGCGTTTCTTCAGCCACTCCACAATAACAGCATCCCAGTCGTCCCCCCCAAGGTGTGCATCGCCTCCAGTGGCCAGCACCTCGACGGTGCCGTTGCCCACCTCGAGAATACTAATGTCATATGTTCCCCCTCCTAGGTCAAATACTAGAACTGTCTTGTCTTCCTGCAGGTTGAGGCCATAGGCAAGGGCAGCAGCTACAGGCTCTCTCAAGATGCGCACAGTCTCTAGGCCAGCAAGTTTGCCAGCAGCCATGGTGGCCTCCTTCTGCTGCTCATCGAAGTACGCAGGTACAGAAATCACGGCCTTGGTGACAGGCGAGCCAGTGTATGCTTCCGCATCACTTAACAGCTCACTCAGCACTTGGGCAGAGACCTCCTCAGGGTAAATGAAGCCCCGATCAACAGAGGTGCAGCCCAACACCACCATACCCTCCTGATCAGGAGATACTCTGAAGGGTAGCCTCGGAAGCTCTTCTTGGACCAGTGGATCAGCAAACCTTCTGCCAATGAGCCTCTTGACAGAGCTGTATGTGACAGCAGGGTGAGTAGCTGCCATCCTGCGGGCTGCTTTGCCCACCAGTACCTCACCGTTAGGAAGGAAGGTCACTACAGAGGGGGTGGTGGGCTCTCCCAGCGAGTTGGGAATACACACAGGCTTGCCTTTATTCATAATGGCGATACAAGAATTTGTAGTGCCTAGGTCAATCCCCACCACCACCTCACGAGGCTCATCGCTATCCTGGGTGCTGGGCTTGCCGCCTAGCTTCATCTTGGCAGCTGCAAGCACCCTCATGCGCCCCCCTAGTGACTGCCTACAGGCGGTCCCAAGCTGTCTTGGTGGAGCTCGCATGGAGGTCTTGGAGGCCCACATCGCCTTGAACAGAACCGGCGGCCGAGGTTGGAAGTGTAGCTGAGAGGATTGGAGCTTGGAGTCACTGTGTGTGTACGGGTATGCTAGCAAGGTGCTGCTTTATTTAGCGCGTACTGCAAGCGTGGGAGTGTTCGAGGTTCGTGAATCCTGGCGCATGCAGCCACAGCTGGCGCTTGCAAGGCTCGTGGAGGTGAATTGAGATGGCAGTTGCGAGCAGCAGGGTCGTAATTGTTGCAGCTGTTAAAAACACGGAGCCATCGTATCAGGTATCCAGGATAGTCTGGAAAAGAAGCTGCGAAAACCGAAGCGTTGAATCGGATCGAGGACACTGAAGGAGCTGCCCAACTTTAGAAAGATATACCAGCCGACAGACAAATAGAGAAATCTTACCCTGTGGGGTCATCTACCACGCATGTTCTAAGTTGTCCGCAGCCCCCCACCCCTGCCCTCCCCACTGCCGCCCCCGACTGCTAGCGCGAGTTTCCGCTGCAGCGATTTCAGCGGGAGAGGGTAGAGAAGAGAACGAACCTTAAATGCAGTGATGAGAGCTGCACAAATGCATAATGCTTAGAACTAAGTTTGCCTGAGTAGCAGAGGTTAGACCAAGGTCAACATTTTAGTTTTGTGGATCCAAAAAATCATCAATGTCGTCAGAGGAAGGCGAGCTGCCGGAGGCGGAGGAGGGAGAGCTCCCCGACCAGGTACTTAGATGCGTCGTGCTTCTGCCCCAAAGCATGCCGCGACGCGCGAAATTCAAACTTGCGCATGCTCAACATTTCAAAATTTTGTCTCAAGTTGGCCAGACCCAACCAATTATGCGCTTTTTCAAAACGTTGAGCAGGAGCAGGAGTCAGGAGAAGCCTCGGGCTTCGAGGAGCCCGAGCCCGATGGTTTCGAACCGCACCATTACACCACAGCCTACCGACAGGCGCCAGCTTTCCCTCCACCCTTCCCCATGCGAGATGGGCCTGGTCGTCCTGGGCCTGGGCGAGACTACGGCCCCAACGGACCTAGCTTGATGCCTCTACGCAGCCCTGAACGGTTCGGTCCAGGGGACAGACGAGGCTCCCACCATAGCACAGGGATGCCTCCACCCAGCTCGCAACCAACCCGGGACGAAAAGTCGTTGAAGGAGATTTCAGAACGGCAGGCAGCTCTTCGTGAGGAAAGGGAGAAGGAAGAGCTGTCTAGCTCGCTTAAGGAGCTGACTCGTTATGTTTCAGTGCAGGATGCTATGCGCTCCCTAGACACTGGTGAGCCATCTATTGTCTGCTTATGAGCGCTGCAGGCAGAGCCTACTGCTAACGTGCCTCCTTGCCTTACTTGCCTGAGTCTCTCCTTTTGTTGAATGCATGCCTCTGTGCAAACATACCCCCATTCCTCCATGCCACTAAGCCTGGATCTGTCACCTCCTCTGACTGCTTCTGTGTGGACACACATGCATGCCTCCATGCTACCATGTTGAAGTAAATGCCTGCTTCCAAAGACCCATGCACCCATGCGTTCATTCAACCATGCACCCATGCACCCATGCATCCATGCACCCATGCATTCATGCATTCATTCACCCATGCATCCATGAACCCATGCATTCATTCACCCATGCATCCATGCTTCCATGCACCCATGCATTCATGCATCCATGGACCCATGCATTCATGCATTCATTCACCCATGCACCCATGCATTCATTCACCCATGCATCCATGAACCCATGCATCCATGTGTCCATGCACTTATGCATCCATGCACCCATGCACCCGTCGATCCATGCACCCATGCACCCATCCATCCATGCACATATGCATCCATGCACCCATGCATCCATGCATCCACGCACCCATGCATGCATGAACCCATGCATCCATGCACCCATGCGCCCAGGCATTCATGCATCAATGCACCCATGCATCTATGCACTTTCGTTGCTGCAGTGTGTACCGACCTCAAGTCAGCGATTAAGAAGCTGGAAAAGTTAGCAAAAAAGACCAAGGTAGGTCTGGAGTTTCCGCTTGAAGTGTATGGGGAACGCCATATGTGGGATGGAGTATTCGCTTGATTTAAACGAAGCTTTTGCCAAGAGGACAAGAGTAGAAAACGAGTATGGAGTTGGGTCGCAGGTTTTTGCTGACCTGAAGAGGAAGAATTTCGGATGAGAGAGTCAC
>JACBWV010000821.1:120000-122500 GCA_013435795.1 Chlamydomonas sp. ICE-L
TGAGCAGCCCCCCTGGGGTGGAGTCCACCTCTCAGGTTAGTTTGAACTTGAATTTGAATTCAGTTTGAACTTGAATTCAGTTTGAATTTGAACTTGAACTTGGGTACATCGCTATAGCCAGCCATTGCTGCTCCCTGTCTTTGACGGTACATTAATAGATAGTGTGCCTCAGGGATATTTTTTCCCGGAACAACCGAGACCCCGTTTTGTCTGAAATTGCCGGAATAAGAAACCTAAACCTTGCTTAATGATACTCTATTTTATATAATACTCGGCCCTATCCCTCTCTGGGTGTCCAAAGAATCAAAACCAGTGTTGATATAAAATCAAGTCTCCAGATTCACAAAAATTGGCTGTGTTTAAGTTACGTTCTGTTAGGTGAAAGCTGCGCAGTCTATCGACGCACTCACCCAAGTCAAGGCACAGGACCAGGGTACTACTTCTTGCCAAATTGGTCAGCGCTTTTCAGTGCAAAAAGCGCAAAAACTGCGCGCTGCGCCCACAGGGGGTTTAAAAAACTGCGCGAAACGGGCAGAGGGGCTCATAAAGGCAGCGTGGCAGCGTGCTGCCGTGTGCGCTTAGTAGTGCCCTGCACAGGATAACGGATATGCCCCCTGCTTCTGCCCCTGGACACGTGCCGCCTAAAATCGAAATAAACTTGATTCAATCTCTTCGTACCACCATCATCACAGCAAAACACACTTAACTCTATATCTTTGTAACACCATCATCACAGCAAAGTAAACTTGATCCAATCTTTTGTTCAACCAGCAAACCAACTTATACTCGGCCCTATCTCGCAGCTGAATGCCGCGCAGTCTGGCGACGCACTCACCCAGGTGAAGGCACAGGAGAACGGACATACCCCTGCTTCTGCCCCTGGGCATGCACCGCCTCCGCCTCTCCCCGCTAGCGCATCGCCCACCAGGGAGATGGACACCGATCCCCCCCCTCCCCCCCCTAGCACCACCCCCGTGGAGGTCCCTGAGCCCATTGAGGTGGCGACAGCACCAGGGCAACAATATCCGCAGGGGCACAAGGCTGTGGGGGGCAGCAGTAGTCGCCCCTCCTCCGCCTTCAAGTTCAAGATCGTGGTGGAGTCCACGGCCGCCGATATACGCAAGGGAACGCCCCACGGACCTGAGGGGGTGACAGAGGCGGCCTGCGGAGCGGAGGGCGCAGCCCCTCCCGCTGTGGGGGCAGCCATGCCCCCCCCGCCCGCCTCCGCCCTGGCCGGGGAGCCCGCGAGGAGTGGGAGCTGTAGCCAGAGCAAACGCTCGCATCATAGTAGGAACTCCGACGATGGCTCTGGCTCTCGCGCAGCGAAGAAGCCTAGATCGGGGGAGCAGGAGGATGTGGCAGCAGGGAGCGTGGGAGGGGGCACTGGAGGTGGACGGGGAGAACGCGGGAGGGAGGAGGACAGCAGCCGGCATGGCGGCGGCAGCGGCACGGGCAGACACAGCGATAGAGATCAGAGTCGGCGAGACGATCGGCGAGAAAGCCGGTACCGCAGTTCCTCTAGGGACCACTCCCACAGTGAGCGAGGCAAGGACCCGTCCAGCCGCAGGGGGGGGCATAGCCCCCCTCCCACGGCGCCCCCCGCTCCCCCAGAGTCCCCAATCTCTGACGATGAGCCCTACAATCAGGACGGTCACGCCACCGCCAACGGGCATGGTCTCGAGGACGGATATGCACAGCAGCAGCAGCAGCACCAACTGCAGGAGCTGGACCTGCAACCCCCGCCGCCCAAGCTGCCCCAGTCAGTCCTCAGCAGCCTGAGTAACGGAATGGGTGGCAAGCCCGGGGAAGAGGCAGGCCTCGCAGAATCCGTGCCCCAACTACTGGGCCAGGGCAAGCTCGTCCTCGTACTAGATCTCGACCACACTCTCATGAACACGGCCCGCTTTGGCGTGTTGAGCTCGGAGTTGGTCCAGGTGCTGACTCAGCAGATGGCTGCCGAGGCTGAGATGCTTCCAGAGGCTTCCGCTGAGCTGTACCGGCTAGACCAGTTGAACATGTGGGCGAAGCTGAGACCGGGGGTGAGGGAGTTCCTGGCAAGGGCTAAGGATCGATTCGAGCTGTGGGTGCACAGCAATGGGACCAAGTCAACTGCGGATGTGTTGGTGCGACTGGTCGACCCAACAGGGTCTATCTTCGGCACCCGGGTCATAGCGCAGGTGTGGAGGTGGCATAAACATACAAATTATATGCCACCTCCACATATATATATATATATATATATATATATATATTTATATATATATATATATACGTTATTGTGTATTCATATATATTTGTTATTAGTCGCCCGAGTCATAGTGCAGGTGTGGAGGTGGCATACATGTACAAATCATTAGTTACTATTAAGTATATAATATATATATGTGAGTATTTAAATGTGTATTTAAATGTGTTATTGCATATTCAAATTTATTTATTATTAATTGCCTGATTCATAGCGGAGGTGTGGAGGTGGCATACATATACAAATCATTAGTTA
>JACBWV010000821.1:127500-143765 GCA_013435795.1 Chlamydomonas sp. ICE-L
ACGGACACCAACACCAACGACACCAATACCAATATCACCACCAGCACACTGTTAGCATACGCCACACCCAACACAAGAAGACAACAACACACCAAATTTAGGATAAGCAAAAACAACGAACAAACCACAAGCAGACGAAAACCACACCACACAACATACACGAAAACAATAACAAACCAAAACGTACTTGCCACCAAAAAAACCCACGACGCAACCACCACCATGAGGAGAATAATAATCCACCACGAAGGACCCACCACCACACGCCGCCCAACACCACCACCAGCAAACCACCAGGAGACAAACACCACCACGAAGGACACACCACCAGCACCAGGAAACACCACCACCAACGCGCACCCCAACCACCAGTCACCAGAACACACCAGTATACAAACACCACCAATAATGACACCACCACCAGCACCATGAAAACACCACCACAAAACTCCGCCACCACCACCAACCAGCACCCACCAGTATTACAAACACCCCACTAATGACACCACCACAAGCACACGAACACCACACCAAACATCCGACACCACAACCACAGCACACCACCAGTATACAAAACACCACCTAATGACACCACCCAGCACATGAACACCACCACCAACTCCGCCACCACACCACCAGCACACCACCAGTATACAAACACCACCACTAATGACACCACCACCAGCACCACGAACACCACCACCAACTCCGCCACCACCACCACCAGCACACCACCAGTATACAAACACCACCACTAATGACACCACCACCAGCACCACGAACACCACCACCAACTCCGCCACCACCACCACCAGCACACCACCAGTATACAAACACCACCACTAATGACACCACCACCAGCACCATGAACACCACCACCAACTCCGCCACCACCACCACCAGCACACCACCAGTATACAAACACCACACAATGGACACCAACCCCCCAACCAGCACATGAACCACACAACCAACTTCCGCCACTACCACCACCAGCACCCCACCAGTAGACAAAACCACCACCACTTAATGACACCAACAACCAGACCATGAACACCACACAACTCCGCCACCACACCACCCGACACACCACCAGTATACAAACCCCACCAACTAATGACACCACACCAGCACCCGAACCACACCACCACTCCGCCACTACCACCACCAGCACACCACCAGTTATACAACACACCACCACTAATGAAAACCACCACAAAGCACCACGAACACCCACCACCAACTCCGCCACCACCACCACCAGCACACCACCAGTATACAAACACCACCACTAATGACACCACCACCAGCACCATGAACACCACCACCAACTCCGCCACCACCACCACCAGCACACCACCAGTATACAAACACACACTAATCGACACCACCACCAGCACAGAACACCACCACCAACTACCGCCACACCACCACCAAGCCACACCCACCAGTATAACAACAACACCACCACTAATGGACACCTCCACCAGCACCACGAAAACACACCCCCAAAACTCCGCCACTACACAACCAGCACACCACCAGTATAAAAACACCCCAACTAATGGACACCACCACCAGCACCATGAACACCACCACCCAACTACGCAACCACACACCAGCACCCACCAGTATACAAAACACCACCACTACTGACACAACACAGTAAAACGAACACAAAAAAAAAAGCGCCAGACACAACCAGCAAACCACCAGGAGACAAACAACCACCACGAAGGGAAACAACCACCAGAACACGAAAACACACCACCAAAAGCAGCCAACCACCACCAGCACACCACAGGAGCCAAACACCCTCCACCCAACAAACACAAAATTACAAACCCCAAACCCAATACCCAAACCATTAACCATTCAACCTCCCATACCCTGTCTACACACCTCCTCTCGTATAACCCCCTCTTCCTACACCCCAAAACCACCCCCCCCACACAACTAATGACACCACCACCAGCACCATGGAAAAACACCACCCCAACTCCGCCACCAAACCACCAACAGCACACCACAGTATAAATAACACCACCAATAAGGAAACCACACCAGCACCATGAACACCACCACCAACTCCGCCACCACCACCACCAGCACACCACCAGTATACAAACACCACCACTGACACCAACAACAGCACCACGAAACCCACCACCAACTCACGCCCACTACCACACCCGCAACCACCGTATACAAAACACCAACCCACGAATGACACCACACCGCACCATGAAACACCACCCCAACCGCCACACCACCACCAGCACACCACCAGTATACAAAACAACCACCACTAATGACACCCCACCAGCACACACGAACACCACCACCATCCCGCCACACCACACAGCATCACCACCAGTATCAAAACAAACACTACGTGAAAACTCACACACCAGCACCCCGGAACACCACCACCAACGACGCCAACCAACAGCACTCCCAGAACACACAACCAGTATACCAACACCAACCAAACAAATAAGACACAACCACCAGAACCCTGAACCACACACCACCAAAATCCGCACCAAACCACCAGCACACCACCAGTATACAAACACCACCATAATGACACCACAAAAGCACCAGAACACCACCCCAACTCCGCCCACTACCACCACCAGCCACACCACCATTATACAAAAACACCACTAATGACACCACCACCGCACATTAAACAACCACCACCAACTCCGCCACCACCACACCAGCACCACCCACCAGTCATACAAACACCACCACTAATGACCCATCAACCAGACCACGATACACCACACAACAAATTCCGCCACTACCACCACCAGCACACAACAAGTATACAAACACCACCCTAATGAAACCCACACCAGACACCACGAAAAACAACAACAAAATCGCCACCACCGACGCCACCAGCCCACCACCAGTAATTACAAACACCAACAATAATGACACACCACAGCAACATGAACCAACACCACCAACTCCGCCACCACCCACCACCAGCACAACACCAGTTACAAACACCCACCAACAATGACACCCACCACCAGCACCTATGAACACCACACAAACCCGCCACCACCACCACCAGCACACCACCAGTATACAAACACCACCACTAATGACACCACCACCAGCACCACGAACACCACCACCAACTCCGCCACTACCACCACCAGCACACCACCAGTATACAAACACCACCACTAATGACACCACCACCAGCACCACGAACACCACCACCACTACGACACACCAACAAAAGCACACCACCAGTATCAAACACCAACAAAATAATGACAACCACCACACAAAGAACCGACCGAAACCACCCAACCAACTCGCCACTACCACCCACAAAGCACACCACAGTATACAAACACACCACTAAGGAAACCACCACAGCACCACGAACACCACCAACAAAACTCCGCACACCACCACCACCAGCACACCACCAGTATACAAACACCACCACTAATGACACCACCACCAGCACCATGAACACCACCACCAAAATCGCAAAACACACCACCGCAAAACCACCAGTATCACAAACACCACCACTAATGGACACCACACCAGACACCACGAACACCACCCAACTCCGCCACCACCACCACCAGCACACCACCAGATACAAAACACCCCCACTAATGACACACACCAGGCACCAGAACAACACCACCAACTCGCCCACTACCACCACCAGCACACCCCACCAGTATACAAACCAACCACTAAGACACCACCACCAGCACATGAACACCACCACAACTCGCCACACCACCCCAGCCACACACCCAGTATACCAGTATACAAAAAAACACCAACACTAATGAACCACACCAGCCACTAGGAACAACCACCACCACAACTCCGCCACCACCACACCAGGCACCACCACCAGTATACAAAACACCACCATAATGACACCACCACCAGCACCCACGGAACACCACCACCAACTCCGCCAAAACCACCACCCAGCACACACAACCACCAGTATACAAACACCACCACTAATGACACCCACCACCAGCACCATGAACACCACCACCAAACTCCGCCACCACCACCACCAGCACACCACCAGTATACAAACACCACCACTAATGACACCACCACCAGCACCACGAAACACCACCCACCAACTCCGCCACCACACCCACCAGGCACACCACCAGTATACAAACACCACCACTAATGACACCACCACCAGCACCACGGAACACCACCAACCAACTCCGCCACTCCACCCCCAGCACACCACCAGTATACAAACACCACCACTAATGAACACCACCACCAGCACCATTGAACACCCACCACCCCAATTCCGCCAACCACCACCACCAGCACACCACCCCAATATAACCAAACACCACCCACTAATGACACCACCCCGGCACCATTGAACACCACCACCAACTCCGCCCCCACCACCACCAGCACACCACCAGATACAACACCAACCACTAACTGACACCACCACCAGCACCACGAACACCACCACCAACTCCGCCACTACCACCACCAGCACACCACCAGTATACAAACACCACCACTAATGACATCACCACCAGCACCATGAACACCACCACCAACGACACCAACAAATGTCACAGCTACAGCCAGGGGGACAGAACAGGCGTTGGGCAGACCCAACCCCAACGTTGCCACCAAGAAAATTAACCACAACATTGCCCCCAACACAGCTGAATTCACTTTTTGCATATAAGTCACTGTTTCTTTTTGTTAATTCGCTCCTATTTTGAATTAAATCAGATTTAATATTTCTGTGTGGGGCTACGCGGAGCAGCTTCTAGGCAGCTCTTTTACCCCCTCTTACCTCCTACCCCTTTTATTTTACCCCCTTTTGCCAAACACTAAGCTAGCTAGTGCATCTTCAAGCAAGCATGATGGGCATTCCAACGCAGCTGCAAGCTTTGGCCTCGATCAAGTGTCGGGCTAATGGAGCTGGCTGGAAGCTGTCATGCGCAGCCCCCAAAAGAAACATGTAGCTGAATTTAGCCATATGATCCACGGCAGTATTTTACGTTTCAGCTACAACCAGCAGCTTCTAGGCAGCTCTCCTGACTGGCTATTCGACCAAAGCTGGTGTGGCCTAGTGTGCCTGGCAGCTGACAGCATTCACTGTCCAGAACTGTCGAAATCTTGGGGCTTAGGCAAGTGGCTGGCTTAAGGAGCTGCCTAGAAGCTGCTGCTCGTAGCTGGAAAGAAAAACTGTTTCAAAAAAGAAAGCAGCACCGAATGGCTAGGTATGGTCCGTATTGAAAGGGCCACGGCCGGTGCCCGGTGATGCGGACAGCTGCCCGCCCTCCGGCTCAACCGGGGCCCCTGTCGCGCCCGGTCCCGGCGAGACCCTCGAGCGTCCCGGGGCGCGGCGCCCGGCAAGACACGCCCGCGGCCGGCGCGCCCCAAACCCGGGCGCGCCCCGCCAGCAGACCGCGGACCCGGGCGCCCAGACAGGCGCGCCGCACAGCCCGCCCGCGACCAGGCCGCGGCCCCCGGCAGGAACCGCCCGGACCAGGCGGGTCCGCTCCGGGCGCGGCCGCAAAGCCCGCCCGCCACCCGGCGGCCACGCGCAAGCCCGCGAACCGGCGGCGCCCCGCAAAGCAAGCCAGCACCCCGGCGTAGCAACGCCACGTGGAGCAAGACCACACCAGACCGGCAATGAGCGCACCGCAAGCCGCCACCAGCCCGGCGAGACACGCCAGCAGGCCCGCAATCCGGCGGCCCCGCCGGGGCGAACACACCAGAAGCGGATCACGCGCGGCAACGCCAGCCCGCCGCACCCCGGCGAGCACCGACCGGGCGCCAACACCCCGACCGACAAGGCGCGAAAAGCCATCCCGCACAGGCCCGGCGCGGCACAGTAAGGATATCCCCCCACCCCTCACTCCACCTTCACTCATTTATAAAACCTCCAACAAAACACTCCATCCGCCAGACGTTTTTTGGGCGGTTCAGAAATGGCAAGCAATTGTGCGCAAGAGCATGGTAAGTTCCTGTCGCATGCTTCAAGTCTAGATTGAAGAAGTGTCGCCCTGAGGGAAAGTGTAAATTCCCAGACATATTAACATTTCCCTTCACTTGCACTGGCTTGGCGGCACAATGGCTTGGGGTATATGTGCCCCCATTGGCTCATGCATGTGAGCATGCACATCATACATGCATATGGACCGGCAAATCATATGATGTTGACCAAAGGCGATTATGATATCGTATGATATCACACAAATTGCATCATTTGATATTGTGTATAAATGGCAACTTTGGCCTAGTCAGACTGCCAGCATCATATGATGACATGATATCATACAACATCATATTGCCGTTCACTATGTATGCGCGATGCATGATTTGGTGTCATGCACGGGAGCATGCACATCACTGCATTTCAGGATAAAGTAATATTTAGGATGACCCCCCAGTCGGTAGAACGCACTCTTTGGTTGGAGACACTCACTGACCCTGTTTCTCAACGCGCCCTGCCAGTTTTATGTTTCCGACGATACTTGGATTTTGCTTTTTTTTGTTGCTGCTGCAGCTGCTGCTGCTGCTTCTGTTACTACTGTAGTTGTTGTTGTTGTTCCTCCACCCGGGTGTCATGATAATGTACAAGAGCTCTTCATTGTTCAAGGTTGGTCTCTAAACATTTAGGGGGTCCTCGGCTACCTTTTTCTGTACCCTTACAGAACCCTTCCTACCCAGAATGCGCCCTTTTTATAAGCCCCCCCAATATATAAGCCCCCCCAATAAAGGGTGCCCAAGACCAAATTAGCTGTATGGCCAAGTCTAGAGCTATGCTTCCATGTGCCTGCAAGATATTTTTCCCGCTATATATAGCGATTGCTCGTTTCGACCCCGTTTCAGCTAAATGATTGCTATAAAAAGAAAGAGAAAGTTAGTTTTGCCCTAAATGGCCCTAAAAAGCTATAAAAAGCTATAGAAAGCATTAAAATGCTGTCCCTGGAGGAGCCCTAAAACCATAGAGGTAGGATAAAACCACTTTCAGATTTAAAAAACAAAACTTCGTGCCTGCTCCACCAAGTCGGTGCCTTGATATGTGGATTATGTTTTGTATTGTTATTGCTGCTTCTGCTGCTACTGTTTTTGTTGCTGCTCCTGCTCCACCAAGAAGGTGCCCTGATAATGTACATGGCAACGCAACATTCCTGGAATCAGGCTTGAGTAGCTAAAGTAGCTAAAGTAGCTACTCAACCTGGCCTACATAAACCTGAAACATAAAATACTGCATTTGACAAAACACA
Source organism: Chlamydomonas sp. ICE-L (assembly GCA_013435795.1). NCBI lineage: Eukaryota > Viridiplantae > Chlorophyta > Chlorophyceae > Chlamydomonadales > Chlamydomonadaceae > Chlamydomonas > Chlamydomonas sp. ICE-L. Next base: position 134,799 of record JACBWV010000821.1, read on the forward strand.
ACCAGTCTCCATGTATGGACGTTGTTTTAGTTGTGAAAGGTATTTCAACCCAGGAGGTGGGTCTCCCGACACAAACCAGCGGCACCGAGGATTCACTTTGAATTGCGTTGCTAATACATAAGTTGTCATTTATGTATGATTATAAAATAAAACTGCATGTACCACCTGTAAAAAACACTGAACACCCTGAAATCAATTAAAAACCTGTACCGTGCAGGTATACCCTGAAATAAATCAATACAACTGTACACCCTGTACACCCTGAAATAAATTTAAAACCTGTACCGTGCAGGTTGGAGTGTAGCTGTGTGATGTGGAGGAGGGCGAATGAGGATCGCTTTACTGTGCCTGCATGAGCCCTGCCGCCATCCACACACGCAGTCCATCCACACCGCCAGGCCATCCGCACAGACAGGCCATCCACACCGCCAGGCCATCCACACAGTCACTGCTGCAGTTTTGGGTCGATCCTAAACCCTGCCGCCAGGAACATGCTGGATGCAGATCCCAACACCGTAATGGCGGCTCAAGATACGCTGATCTAGCTGCTGAAGTCATCCGAAGGACAAAAGCACTGGACGCGCTTGGTACTGACAGCAACAACAGGCCATCCACACAGGCCCTGCTGCAGTCTTGGGTTAACCCTAAACCCTGCCATCAGGCCATCCACACAGCCAATGCTGCAGTTTGGGTTCAACCCTAAACCCTGCCACCAGGCCATCCGCACAGGCCCTGCTGCAGTCTTGGGTTAACCCTAAACCCTGCCACCAGGCCATCCACACAGGCCCTGCTGCAGTCTTGGGTTAACCCTAAACCCTGCCATCAGGCCATCCACACAGCACTGCTGCAGTCTTGGGTTAACCCTAAACCCTGCCACCAGGCCATCCACATGTGCACTGCTGCAGTGTCTGCTGTGTTACGTAATGATAACACCTAGTTGGACGTGGTTTTAAGTGAGCTCTGTCTTACGGCGGCAGGGGACTTGACCTGGACAAAGCTACCATGGTGGTTGACAGCGACCGCGAACACTAGAGCGCACCCGTACGGATTCCAACCCCGCACCTTCTGATTTCAACAAGCTCTACCATTGAGCCACGGGATCAGTGTTACGTATGTATATTACAGTCCGTTACACCATGGGCAGCAGGCGACTATGAAAGGTCTTATCAACAGGAGCACTCCAGGATCCACTCATTTTTTATCAGGCTCGCGTTTCACTTCTCACTGTCTATTGTTCTGCCCAGTCAAATGCATGTTGCAGTCTCAGTTGCCCTACCTCTGCAGACAGCACAATCATGCCTTGCTGATACGAGCACCTTGGGCGGATACCTGCTTTGTTCATTCTGCGTGTTGCGCTGCCCTACCTCGCTTGCAATTTTTGTTTGTTTTAAGTTGTGAAAGGACTTTCACCCCAGGAGGTGGGTCTCCCGACACAAACCAGCGACACAGAGGATTCAGTTTGAATGGTGGTGCCCCTCCTACAATATGCCAAGTAGTAGTATAAACCTGACATCTAAATGTATGTTACAGTCTCCATGTGCTTTCAACCTGGGGACCCGTAGTGCAGTGTTGATAAGACTGTTGTCTGCTGCGTGAGCCGGTACACCATAGGTAGCAGACGACTAGGACAGGTCTTATCAATAAGAGCACCATAGAAATCACTTGCCTTTTGTTAGGCTGACGTGGCTCTGATCGCCTTTATTGTTCTACCTATTCAAATGTATGTTACAATCCAGGGAGTGCCCAACTTAGGCTCAATGGACTTGCCCTTGAATAATAAAGAGAATTATGAACTATCAGGAGGGGCAGGATTCAAGGTGTTTTTATACCGCCATAAAACACTGTATTATGATAGCATTATGCTAGACGCTGCCGTATATGCCGTAATATGCTATTACACTGTACTATGTTGGATGCTACGATATTGTCCAGTGTTTTTCTTTTCCGCTATTAACAGCAGCTTCTAGGTAGCTCCCTTGACTGGCTATTTAGCCACACCTGGCGCAACCTCGAGCACCTTGAAGCTGGCATAATCAGGTGTCCAGAACTGTTGAAATACGTTGGTGCAGCCCAATGGCCGGCTCAGGGAGTTGCGAAGAAGCTGCTGTGAAAAGCTGGAAACAAGTCCTAGGCAGCGTCGCAAGCGACGCAGAAAATTGACAGAGAGTGTTGGCAACAGAATCGAGCGGACCAAAGCCAGTTGGTTATGAGACCGTTGGCTAGCGTGTCAGTCTTCGTCTCGTTTGTCGGTCGGTCAAACGGACAACGGGGTGACCCTGGGGGCTCCCGCCTCCCAGAAGGCACTTCACTTCACTTCACTTCACTTCTCACTGTCTATTGTTCTGCCCAGTCAAATGCATGTTGCAGTCTCAGTTGCCCTACCTCTGCAGACAGCACAATCATGCCTTGCTGATACGAGCACCTTGGGCGGATACCTGCTTTGTTCATTCTGCGTGTTGCGCTGCCCTACCTCGCTTGCAATTTTTGTTTGTTTTAAGTTGTGAAAGGACTTTCACCCCAGGAGGTGGGTCTCCCGACACAAACCAGCGACACAGAGGATTCAGTTTGAATGGTGGTGCCCCTCCTACAATATGCCAAGTAGTAGTATAAACCTGACATCTAAATGTATGTTACAGTCTCCATGTGCTTTCAACCTGGGGACCCGTAGTGCAGTGTTGATAAGACTGTTGTCTGCTGCGTGAGCCGGTACACCATAGGTAGCAGACGACTAGGACAGGTCTTATCAATAAGAGCACCATAGAAATCACTCGCCTTTTGTTAGGCTGACGTGGCTCTGATCGCCTTTATTGTTCTACCTATTCAAATGTATGTTACAATCCAGGGAGTGCCCAACTTAGGCTCAATGGACTTGCCCTTGAATAATAAAGAGAATTATGAACTATCAGGAGGGGCAGGATTCAAGGTGTTTTTATACCGCCATAAAACACTGTATTATGATAGCATTATGCTAGACGCTGCCGTATATGCCGTAATATGCTATTACACTGTACTATGTTGGATGCTACGATATTGTCCAGTGTTTTTCTTTTCCGCTACTAACAGCAGCTTCTAGGTAGCTCCCTTGACTGGCTATTTAGCCACACCTGGCGCAACCTCGAGCACCTTGAAGCTGGCATAATCAGGTGTCCAGAACTGTTGAAATACGTTGGTGCAGCCCAATGGCCGGCTCAGGGAGTTGCGAAGAAGCTGCTGTGAAAAGCTGGAAACAAGTCCTAGGCAGCGTCGCAAGCGACGCAGAAAATTGACAGAGAGTGTTGGCAACAGAATCGAGCGGACCAAAGCCAGTTGGTTATGAGACCGTTGGCTAGCGTGTCAGTCTTCGTCTCGTTTGTCGGTCGGTCAAACGGACAACGGGGTGACCCTGGGGGCTCCCGCCTCCCAGAAGGGGAGGCTCCGCCAAAAGCTGGTCTTGTCAGACCTATCCTTATTAATGTTCTTACGTGTCGAAAAAGGCATGCCAGTGCACGTCTAAAAATATATAACGCCTGGATGGGTGTGGTGCTAAGGGGACCCTCCCGTACGCCGCAGCTGGGGAAAGTCACCCTGACAGACATAGTAAATGTCACCCTCCAGGCGGTAGGGACTCCTTCATGCGACTTGTGGCAAGAATGCTGGTACATGAGGCAATATATTCCCTGTGTAGCTTAGAGATGAGTTTGTCTACGTGTCTGATGTCAGTATGCAGCTTTTGATTTTTCTGAGTTCATGTTCTGCCGTCAACCATACGCATTTAATTTTTATGTGTGGGTGTTAGGTATGGGACGGGTTGTATTGAGGATAGTTTTGAGAGTTTGTTTTTTGAATTTGAATTGTTAAATGGATCTGAAGCCAACTCTGGAATGCTCACCGTCTTCCAATGCCAAGTCCCCCCATGCAGTACCCACAGAAACCAGGGAGCACACTAAGTGGATTAGACTGCTTAAAGTCTTGTTCGTTACCAGGATTTGAGAGTCCAGGTGTTTAGGGTTTAGGGTTTACCTTTAGGTAAACAGACGTAGGAAAACGATCTGAACGCACTATTCTTGAGCTTTGCGGGAAATTTGGCCAGGTGAATAAGCCAAGCCGGTGCGGTTTTGTTCGTTGGCGTGGGGCATGGGGAATGGGGCGCGGGACCTCCTGGGCAGGCCAACTACACGCGGCCTTCCAGCTATTCGCCGGCGAAGATGGCTTGGAGTGGCGTGGCCCAATCTCAACACCTGGGGCTTGGCTTGTTGCGCACTTTCTTGCTTTTCTTTTGCTGGCCAACATTTGATTTTCGATTGCGTGCCCCCCAAACCCCTGGAAGCTAATCTCCCTCGACCACTACGTGCCTACTTCCTTCCTTCCGCTCGCTTCCTGCTTTGCATTGCGTGCGCCTACTGATCTGGCTAGCGTTGCTGTCTTTTTTCCGTCTCTTCACCTTCCGATTTCCTCGGCCAACCTTGCGTGGACCTTAGCATGCACCGATGCCGATGACACGAATAACAAGGCAACTCGGGCCAGGGGGTCCCACGCAGGGGCAGAGGGCGGGGGGGGCCGCTGGGACAGGGGCCACGCAAGGGGCAAAGGCAGGGGCCACGCTAAAGTACAGCGTACTGCCTATTGAATTCCTTTCCCCTCCCCGTTACATCGTATACGGTTTAGCTGCCTTTCCCCTCCTCGTCACCTCGCACACCGCTTAGCCCCCGCCTTTACCCTCCTCGTTACCTCGTACACCGTTTAGCCACTGTTTGTATGCGCGCAACTTCCTTTCTTTCTCGCGCGCAACTTCCTTTCCTTCTTTCCTCCGTCTCTTGGCAGCCTGGTTTCTCTCGATATTCGACATCAGCGCGCGTGGGAATTTGCGTCTTTTCTTGTTGAAGGACCACAACCCATCAAATCAAGGATTATGCCAAGAACTTAACCGTTATCCGCCTTGAAAAGCGCGCTGATGTCGAATATCAAGAAGAACCAGGCTGCCAAGAGACGGAGGAAAGAAAGAAAGGAAGTCGTAATTAGTTAAAATTATTAAAGCGAACGCAAGCTGCAGCTCGGGTCCCGCAGACCCCGTTGCCAAACGAACCCTCTTCGCCCTGTTGGGGGTGGACGGAGTTTGTCATGAGTCACCCACGCAAGCAAGACTGAAGGACGCCAACACACGCACGGACGCAGCACGACGGAGCACCAAACGGCACGGAACAGCCGCACGCAGGCAAGCACGCACGCAGCACCACGAACGCACGCAGGCACGCACCGCACGCACGGACGCCAGCAAAACGCACGCGCACGCACCACGCACGGAAAGCACGCACAAACGCACGCAAGCACGCAGCCGGACGCCACGCAGAGCACGAACGCACACACGAACGCACGCAGAAGCACGCACGCACTGCACGCACGAGACGCCAGCACGCACGCACGCATGGCACGCACGAACGCACGCACTCTCGCAAGGCACACCCGCACCGCACGCACGAACACACTGTCGAACGCAGGCAGGCAGGCGCACGCACGGCAAGACTGCAGCACACCAAGACCAGGCAGCACGCACGTACGCACGCACGGACACAACACAGCACAGCAGCAAACACGCACGCACCCTCACCGCACGCACAGCACGCCACGCACGCACGCCCGCACGCACCACACAACGCACGCACGCACGCACGCACGCTACGCACGAACAAACACGCACGCAACACGCACGCAGCAGGCACGCACGCACACTAACTGCACCACGCAAGCAGCGCAGCACGGACACCACACGCAAGAACGCACGCAACGAAACCGAAGCAACGCACGAAGCACGCAAGCACGCACGCAGCACGCAAGCATGCACGCACCCACCAAAATCACTAACTCATCACTCACCTTATCACTCACTCACTCACTAACTCACTCACTCACGCACTAACTCACTCCTCATCACTCATCACTCACTTCACTACTCACTCACTCATCACTCAACTCACTATCACTCACTCACTCACTCACTCACTCACTCACTCACTCACTCACTCACTCACTCACTCACTCACTCACTCACTCACTCACTCACTCACTCACTCACTCACTCACTCACTCACCACCACTCACTCATTCACTCACCTTCACTCCTCACTCAACTCACTGGGGAGGGAGGCAGGGAGTAGGGGTTGGAGATGGGAGGGAGGGATATGAGATGGGGATGGAGGGGTGAGAGATGGGGAGGGAGGGATATGAGATGGGGAAGGAGGCAGGGAGTAGGGGTTGGAGATGGGGGAGGGGAGGGATATGAGGTCGGGGGATTGAGGGGTGCGGAGATGGGGCAGGCGGGCTCTGAGGCTGGGGCAGAGGCAGGGAGTAGGGGTTGGGATGGGGAGGGCGGACTCTATGGTGGGGGGAGGGAGGGGGGGGGAGGGGGAGGGAGGGAGAGGGAGAGAGGGGGAAGGAGCAGGGAGGAGGGGGGGGAGAGGGGAGGGAGGAGAGGAGAGGGGAGCACGGGCACGGCCCACACGCACGCACCGCCGCGCACGCACGCACGCACGAACAGACAGCACGGACGCACGACTGCACGCACGCACTCACGCACGCACCGCACGCACGCACGCACCACGCACGGGAGCACGAGCACTCCACGCACGCACCACGCACGCACGCACAACGCACACACCACGCAGCAGCACAACGCGCAACGCACGCCCGCAGGAGCACGCACGCCGCATAGCAAGCACGACAAAAGCACGCAGCACGCACGCACGCACGCCACAACAAAACACACAACAAACGCACGCACGCACTCACGCATGCACGCACTCACGGACGCAGCACTCTCTCACGCAACGCGCTCACTCACGCCGCACGCAAGCACTCACACACTCACGGACTCCACCACACAACTCACTCACTCATGCACTCACTCAAACTCATCCACTCCTTACACACACACAACACACGGGCACTACGCACGCAGCACGGAATACCACAAACCGAACGGACACACACACACACACACATTCTCACTTCACTCACTGCACTACACTCACTCACTCACTCACAACTCCACTCCTCACTCACTCACTCACTCACTCACTGAGAAGTTAAACGGTGTCTTCAACATGAACGACGTATTCGAACGTAATGAAGACAATTCGTCTCTTAAAAGCTGCCAATTTTGCAGGCAGCATGCCTGCCTCGTGGCGATGCAATGGGTTTCAGGTGGCAGAAAGATCAAACGAACAGTGCAGTACGGTTAGCCTGAGTCTGGATTGTTTGAGCCGGATGGACCTGGAAGATGTCCCTCTCATGACAGTTGTAGGATGAAATCCCTGCCTCGAGATCACAAACCTATGCACGTTGATCAGTCAGATGCATGGGCATGCAGTGTGTGTCCCTCCAGGATGGGTGCACCATGTATTGAATGTGCGTCCAAACCTAAAGCTCGCTCGGGACTTCATCATCCCGGGTGAGGCCCCTTCGTATGCATATTACAGAAAGGAGATAGGTAGCAAGTTAGTGGGCCAGCGTGCTAGCGACGACTTCACTTCGTTGGAGCAAGTTAGCCTGGACCAGATCACGTGGTTCGCAACGGGAAGTCCAGTCTTGTACGACGCTTGATGGTCGTACGCAAGGTAGATCTACCATATTAAGTAAGTTGAAACATTGTGGAAATATGTGTACGCCCATGAGCAAGCCAGTCGGGGGGGGGGGGGGAAGGCAACCCTAATACCGGCTTGTGTACGTTTGCCAGTTTTTCCAGGACTTTATTGACCAAACTACCCGGCAATTTTGGTTTGTTAAGGTATCTTTATAATCATGCATTTATGTACATTGTGTAACTAAGCTGCGCGCACTAAACATTTCACAAATCTATTCTCCACTTCTCTCTCGATGGAGCGATTATGATCTCCTTAACACCATGGGTGGTTTTCTTCAAATGCCACTGAAGTATTCATCCGTACCTACACTATTCAAGCGTTACGTAGGAGCGCTCCGGAACGATAACATAAACGTATGGGTGTTATTGCCGTCTATTGTTTTTTTATATACTATTATGGAGTGCAACAGTCACCTGGGTAATAGCCCCGCGACTGCTTTGTATTTAGATATAGAGTCCAGGTAGGTGGGGTTTTGGATTACTTGGTGGTTTGTAACCACTTATTTCGGCAAAGGCCAATAAGGCACAGATTTGGAATAACGGGATTAAACGGGTATTTCGAGTTTCCACGACCCGGATATTTTGGTAGGGGTGGGATTATTTGGTGGTCTGGGTAACCCGTATTTCAGCCAAAGGCACAGATCGGAATAATGGATAACGGATTTCGAAGATTTCCAGACCAGGATATGTTGGGGGGGTTTTAGGTTTGGGTTTGCCGTAGGGGAGGGGGAGGGTGGGAGGGTTTAGGGGGTGAGGGTGGAGGGGTGAGGGTGAGGGTGTAGGGTTAGGGTTTAGGGTGTAGGGGGGGCGGTGGAGGGGTGGGGTGTAGGGGGTTAGGGGGTAGGGGGTAGGGTTTAGGGTTGAGGGTTTCTGAGGGTTTTGAGGGTTTAGGGTTGAGGTCAGGGTGTAGGGTTTTAGGGTTTAGGGTGTAGGGTTGTACGGGGTTAGGGGTTAGGCGTTAGGGGGCGCGGGGGTGAGGGGGGGTAGGGGGGAGGGGGGTAGGGGCTTCAGGGTGTAGTGGGCGAGGGGGGAGGGTTTTTAGGGTGTAGGGTTGAGGGGTTAGGGTGGGAGGGTGGAGGGTGTAGGGGTAGGGTTTAGGGTTAGGGTGTACCGGTGGTTTAGGGTTGAGGGGGGGGGGTTTAGGTGTAGGGTTTAGGGGGTAGGGTGGACGGGTTGTGAGGGTTGTAGGTTCGTAGGGGGGGGGGTTCGGTTTAGGGGGGGGTGGAGGGTGGGACGGGTGTAGGGTTTAGGGTTGTAGGGTTTAGGGTTGGTAGGGGTCTAGGGGGTTGAGGGTTGTAGGGGCTGTAGGGTTGTAGGGTTGTCGGGCGGGGAGCTGGGTTGAGGGTTTAGGG
>JACBWV010000821.1:146180-202917 GCA_013435795.1 Chlamydomonas sp. ICE-L
GATTATGATGATGGATGAATGAGATGCTTATGGAGATGAATAGATGGATAACGACCCTGATTAATTATGAATGATGTGAATCGATGATATAGAATGATCGTCAGCATTGAATTGCGTTGCTGCGTCACGCGTTATTATGACTTGGACTGCCCGTCTGTCTACCTTAAACTCTCGGCCCTGACCAGCCTTCCCGTAAGTGACAGATTCCCTTAAGCTCGACGTCTTGAACTTGACTCAGTGAACAGTTTCCGGTCAGCTACTATCCTTCACCGCCGTCTTTTGCCCTTTACCCTGATAGTTACTTCCCGGCTGCCCGGTTTCGACTCTTGAACAATATGACTGTATAGAAAAGTGCCCTATTAAAAACCCTTATAAACAGGGTATAAGCCCTACCTTTCCATTCGTTTCTTCTTCTTCCACTCGGGTGCCAAACACCCCTTAATGGTCTCCTGTAGCTGTTACTACCTCACTCTCGCGGCTCTCATATATCGATTGGCGTGCTGCACACTTCCACTCCACAACCCCCACGTCCCACTCATCCGGAGTGTTATCAAAGCTAATAGGTTATCCGGCCCCTCATTTCTACCACTGCTTTGAAATGCAACTTCCGCGAGGACCCCCGGCGACATTTGAGAAACTCCATGACAAGAATGGAGAATCCTGGTCGCGCGGGATGCGCAGCGTTATTACAAGTAATGGCTGCGACCGTGTCCTTCCCAAGGAGGACGCGGTTTCTCAAGACGATTGGCTAGACGTCTGTGCACCAGCGACCTCTGCTGGCGGTTATGAGAGTCCTTCCGCCATCATGGAAGTAACCCCCCCCAATCATACCTCTACCTTTGCGCTCCTTCAGCTACCGTCTGTCGTAGACGACTTTGACGTGCAGACTCAAGTCGGCGACTAGCCTGGACATCGGTGGAGATACCCCGTCTTCGTCTGCTCGCGTCCTTGATGTCGCTAACTCCGGTGTTTGAGGCTCTGCCTGCATACCGGAGGTTGCCAAGCCGACCAAGCTCCCTGCTGATGTCTACGTCGTCTTTGCCCCCCCCCCCTTTGCACTCTAGTGGCTATGTGCTACCTTCTGGAGAATTTTTTCGATCAAGCTGGCGGATCGCCGGCACTGCCGTAGGGTTCGCCACAGGAGGACGACCTACGCGTCTGGACCTGGAGATTCTTGAGGTGGTAGGAAGCAGGGGGGTATGGTCAGCACCACTCGGGTGCTGCTCCCTCTACCCCCCATCCGGGTGAGTCGAGCGATAGAGGGGGGGACTTGGGATTGACTGCTCATCGACGGCGGAATATTAGGACCTTTGCATGCCTCGGCTCTGCTCTTCGCATCCTAGCGATAAATTTTCGAATTCTGCCCTTGCGATTTGCGATTTTCTGCCATTGGTGCGATTTTCTGCACCAGGTGCGACTTGCTGCACTGTCATTCTCGTCTCCTTTTTTTTTCCCCCCATACCTCTAATCTCGACTTCGCCTAACGCTTCCCCACCTTCTGTGATCCCAGGTCTCGCAGCGCCGGACTTCGCCCATGCTACAGGCCGAAGTGGAGGCCGAAGTGGAGGCCGAAGTGGAGGCCGAAGTGGACGCCGTCCTGGCCCTAGTCCAGCGGCCGTGGAGGATCTTTGGCATGATATCTTTGGATATTTTTCTCTCTTAGGCTCCTTGTGACCCCTGGGTGCGTTCTGTGGTTCGACAGAGGTTACTTCTTTGTCTTCCCGTGCCCCTGGTTCCCCCCTTAGGTGTATGCCTTAGCAACGTGCGTTTGGGTTCGAGTGTTTGAGTTCTGATAGGGCTAAGGGGTTTTATAGTAAAGTGGTTTGAGGATTGGCTGATATCGGTTGGGGAGGAGCATGAGTTATCTTTGGCATACACTGCACAGCAGAATGCAACTGTGGAAAGGTACAATGGGGTCTTACAGTCTATAGCTAGGAGCATCCACTTGGAGTCCAAACTTGCTAAGTCTTTCTGGCCCTATGCCTTCCTCGCTGCTTGTTACCTAGTTAATCGCTTGCCCAATCAGGGAGAGAAGACTCCTTACGAGCTTTTCTTTGGGGTTCAGCCTGATGTGTCGATGTTGCGTGTGTTCGGTTGCCCTTGCTACGTTACGCTAGTAAATGGGAAGAAGCGCAACAAGCTGGACGAGCGGGCGCTATGTGGAAGACTGGTTGGGTATTCCCTGGTGAGTAAGGGTTATTTTGTTTGGGTTCCAAAGTTGCGCGAGGTAGTAGAGAGTCGTGATATACTCTTCTATGAGCAGTTTGAGCATAACTGTATACCTGGGTTATCTCCCTATGACGGGTCTCCGTATTACACTTGCATCCCCGCCGCAATCAACGGACATATGCATGTGCCTGCGGTTCATTCCCTTGACCCTTTGCTAACCCCAATTGTCGACCGCTGCCCTGATCATGGGATGCCCTTCCATGGGATGACCTTGCGCCCCAGGTCAGGGGCTGATGGTGCTGTATTGCGTGTGAAGGCATTGGGTCAGCGAGATTCTGCGGTCCTTTCAGATAAAATCTTAGCCGAATCTCAGGGGGTCGCTGGGATCTCCAATACGTCGCTCGTCGGTGAAGCTTTAGGTGTACGACAGCCTTCAATCATAGTGGTATCTGGATCAGGTCCATTGCCTAATAGTCCCCACCCTCCGACCACCTTGAATGACTCGCAGGTGTCGTTCATTCAGACGCCTCCCGTTGTCCCTGGTGGAACACTCGGGTCCCGGCCTGGGGATGATATAGCCGTTGCTGACTGGGCAAGTGATGATTTAGAACACTGGTCGGGTTCCGATACTGCGTACGGCTGGGGTGTTACAGTCGACTCAGGCTTCGTTGATATAGAGGCAAATAAGGCCGGCCCTGTTCAACCAGGCAGCAGTTCTGCGCTGGGGGCTATACTACCGGTTACTAGCTTGATACTGCGTATGGCTGGGGTGTTACAGTCAACCCAGGATTCATTGTTTTAGGTGCTGATGGTTCTCATACGTAGGTTAACATGGCCCTATGTGTGGGTGCCTATTCCTCAGCACCGCCTAGACTGACTTATAGGGTAGTCTAGATTGGTGGAGCGTTACGACGCTTTGTTTAGGCAGCTTCCTTTCAGCTGTCTTTCTTGGTTTTGGTGGAAGGTGGTAATTAATTCAGACCACCGTTATAGCGTCTTGATGGTTTCTGACTCTTAGTTCGATAGGCAGATGGTTCGTTCGGTGGAGCTCATCATAGATTAGCTATTTCTTTTTACTCCAAACTGTTTTTAGATCACCAGCCCCTCATGTGATTGGAACTTTTTGTGGAGTGTAGTAGTTGTTTCCCTTCGGATTTTACTGTGAATTGGTGGGCTGGGTAATCTTGCAGTTGTACTTGCAGATGTACCGCCGCTCACCTCTTTCTTGTTTTCCGAGTGTATTTCAAGCGCCCTTTCAGTCCATCCTTTGCAGTCAATTCTTTGACGTCCTTTTTTCTGCGTTTACTATTTTTCAAGTGGACATTAAGTTTTCTGTACTGTGTTTGTACGTCTAAACTCCTATTGTTCATTGAACTGTGTTTCCTTTGTTGGTTACAAGTTTCTTGAGATTTATCTCCGCATCCTTTGGATTTTCAGTTGCTGCAGGTTTAGTTTGCTTGTGGTTAGGTGCTTGGTTTGTCTTGAGTGCATGAGTTCTTTGCGGTGCGATACCCACCTCCTAGAATGTTTTAGTTAGTGCCGTAACTGGGGATTTATGATAATTAACTTTCATAAATCTTCTTACTTCCATCTTTGAGTAAGAAACCAGTTCATCATGGTTTTTTCATCCCAACCTAGTCATGAATTCTATGCTAAGAATAGTTTTTAAGGTAGTGGATTTTTCCATCGACTTTATTTTTCCATCGTAGTCTTTAGTGTCCTCTTGTCTGCGTCCTTTAGGTTTTGATTCTCTCGTGTGCTGCTCTCACACGATATTTCAATCCGTCTCTTTGGTTATCATTGATTGGCGTTAGGTTCCTATACCCGGATCGGGTTTTCTATACCGTTGTTCCCCAACTTTGATATACGTTTTTTCAGTCTTCTCTTTAGGTTACGTTCTCGGTTCTTTTAGTCACCGTTGTTCCCCTTCCTTTGGTATTTGGGATTGATTTCTGTTTTGGCCTCCCTGTGATTTCTGGTTTGGTGCCTCCTATTCTGGATGAATAGTATTTTTGCGCTTACCATGGATGGTTACATTTCCGTTTTGGTCTCAGCTCTGCTCGGTATGACCCAAGTTTTTTTTGCTGCTACATTTTCGGAGTACTACAGTGGTTTTTGGTTCATCCTTTCTCATCCTTTTATTTTAGACAAGGCTTTCTTCTGGTTTCCTGATTTTTCCGCCGTTCCTTCATAACTTTTGTTTGCTACCAGTTTATAGTTCTATGTCACCAGTGCCATAGGTGGAGTAGTAGTATTGTATGTCACCTGTGTCATAGGTGGAGTGTCAGCATGAATTGCGTTGCTCTCACGCGTTTTATGACTTGGTGACTACTTCTGTACTCCCTTAGAACTATCGGCCCTGACAGCTTCCCGTAGTGACAGTTTCCCTTAGCCTGAGTCATTGAGTGACTCAGTGACAGGTTCCTGTCAGCTACTTCACCGGTCTTGCCTTTACCCTGATAGTTTCCCGGCTGCCCGGTTTCCTCTGACATTGACTGTATAGTGTCTAACCCTTATCAGGGTATAGCCTACCTTTCTTTCTTCCTCCACTGGTGCCCCTTAATGGGTCTCCTGTGCTTGTAACTTACTCTCGTCTCTGCATATATAGATTGGCGTGCTGCACACACAAAGTCCACTCATCCGGAGTGTTATCAAAGCTAATAATGATGATGATGATGATGATGATGATGATGATGATGATGATGATGATGATGATGATGATGATGATGATGATGATGATGATGATGATGATGATGATGATGATGATGATGATGATGATGATGATGATGATGATGTGATGATGATGATGATGATGATGATGATGATGATGATGATGATGATGATGATGATGATGATGATGATGATGATGATGATGATGATGATGATGATGATGATGATGATGATGATGATGATGATGATGATGATGATGATGATGATGATGATGATGATGATGATGATGATGGATGATGATGATGATGATGATGATGATGATGATGATGATGATGATGATGATGATGATGATGATGATGGTGGTGATGATATGCATTGACCTACAACGCCCTGTGTGGATCTTGACAATTCGTAGCTATAAACGAACCTGGCTGGACAAAAGGAGAGAGGAGTAAACATGGATAGTATAAGGACTAGCACACCACTCTCCTAAGTACAGAATGCAATCACATGGGTGTAGGTGATGGATAAGTACCCTTGAGGGACTGACAACGACCGGACTCGCGGTTGCGAGTGCGCATTGGGGGCCTTGCGAATGATACTGGTGGCGGTGGAGTAAGCGAGGTGTCGGATCTAAGCTCCGTCGTATCCGATGGAGTTGAGCATGAGTGGCGTTAGGGTGTGTTTGCAAAATCTCCAGGGTTGGCGGCATGTTCCCCCGAAACTTTTCTCCTGGAAAGCCAGGGGAAAGTCGTTAATCGTCCGTTTTGTACTTTTAACCGCCATGTTTCGTAAATATTTCGAAATATTCAAAAATACCCAGGGGTAAAGATTCGACGACCTGTCGCGAAGATTTGCCGACCTGGAACCCCGGGGATTCTCCGGGGAGACCCCGGGGAACCCCTGTGGAAACAAAATTGCCTACCTGGCACCGGGGAGGGTTTACTTTTTGTTTCCGGGGACGCGAAAATCTCTTTGGAAACACACCCTTAGGGCGTGTTTCCACAGACGAGTTTGGGCCTTTCCCGGATTGGGGTTAGGGGATCTACCTGGCAGCGAATTTTCATCTACGTGGATTCCCCGGGATCGTTGGGGTGAACAGCTGGGCATTCCCCGGGGCATTCTGGTGCCACGCTGCCCTACGTTGTCTGCCACGGCAAGGCAGGCCACGTTCACGCCCTTTTTTGTTTCCACTGGTAATTTCGCTACTTGGATCAGGCCGTCTTTCGTTTGTTCTAAGCAGTCTCCATCCGTCTCCATCCCCACGCCGCAGTGCGTTCCCTCCCTTCATTCCTTCCTTCCCTCCTTATTTTCTTCCTTCCTTCCTTCCTTCCTTCCTTCCGTCCTTACTTCCTCCCTTCCCTCGTTACGCCCAATCCGCCGAAAGGCATCAACGCCCTGGGCACACCAGACGCTACTGCACCAACGGAGGTAGACTTCCCTGGATCGGCATGTAGCTGCGCATCACTTGCTCCCCTGACGATGGAGGCGGACTTCCCTAGATCTCGGTTTTGCCCCAAATCGAGGAGATCAGCAGACGTCTCCATGCTACAAATAATAGTTGCAGCGAAACAAAGACAATCTGGGTGTGGAAGCAATAGAAGTCTCACAACGCAGAGATTGTACGTGCTGTTGTATTTTTGTGTCACGCTGCATACGTGGATTTCGGGGGAATTGCTGATGTGTCACCCGGAAAGCCGCGAAGACTTCCAGATGGGGGTCGACCCCCATCTGGAAGTCTTCGCGGCAATACCTGTTTTTCGCTCGTTTCTGCCTTGAAACCGTCGCCTTTTCAAATAATACGAAATATTTAAATATACCCCCGGGATGACAAATCGCCGACCTGTCGCCTACCTGGATCGACGGAAAGACCCCCGAGGAGACCCCGAATACCCCTGTGGAAACAAAAATGCTGACCTGGCCACCCTTAGGGTTAACTTGGGAGTTCGCGGCAAGGGAAAAGTCTCTGTGGAAACACGCCCTTAGGCGTGCCTGTATATGAGGTGTGGGACGGTCTCGACGTTGACGTGGCTGAGTCCAAGTGTTTGCGCATCATTATCGCATGCAACGCGATGGTGTCGAAGTAATTAGGTTATCATCGGGTTATCATACAAAATAATAACATGATAAACTTGATGAGCACACACTACACTGGGGCAACAACCTGGTCACAGCCATGGTCATTACCGCCCTCAACTAAGGGTGGATTCCCATTGGACTGGATGGGTAAAGTCGGTTGTAGTACTGGATGGGTCGGTATTTGTCGGTTGGGCCCTTTGGATGGGTCGTTGAGCTCTTTGGATGGTTCGTGCATCCGTACACGGCCACCCATCAAAAACGCACTCCCATTGCAAGCGACTGGGTGGGTGCAGCAATGCACGCATGTACCACCGGGAACCTTCGCAGGTACTTTCAATCAATAGTCGCAAGAAAAGACGGAACCTACCTATGGAGCATGCCGGTCTTCGTTTTTTTTTGATAACTTCATTTGACCCCAAAAAACCAGTAGGGGTCTTTCCGATAGTCCCTCCGCACGAATTATATCTCGGGGGATGTCCGATAGATTTCCCCGTGCTATACCGTGGTAGTACCGTGGGCGGCTTGTACCGTGGGCGGGTGCAGTACCGTGATTTTTGATCAACAATTCGCCTACGATTCGGGGGATAGCCTAAGGCTATAAATGCAAGCATTGATTGACGCGATTCGCCTTTTAGATTTGCCTGAAGGGCTCATATGCGAAGCATGTGTCATACGCAGAGCGTGTGTCGATAAGAAAAATATTAGTCGTCGGCAGGCCCAGTACAACGTTTACCCCCCCCCCAACGTCCACAGTATGGACCTTGCCCCCCCCTAGAATTCCAGCCGCGAATCGCCCTACGCTGAAGTGTGAACCTGATTCCGATAAGTAAAACTGTCGTACGTCGTTAACCCCCCCCCAAGGATGACAGTATCATCCTTGCCCCCCCCTAGAATTCCAGCCGAATCAAAATACGACAAAATACGACAATTTACGATTAGCCAGACTTCGTTACACTTTGTTACACCTTTCTACTCTCCGCGCAGGATGCGACTGTCTACCGGTTACCGTTCCGCCCCCGCTACTCGCAGGAGGAGGTTACTCAGCAAACCGTTTGGGCTTTCGCACGCTTCTTTTTGCTTTTGGTTCGTCCTTCTTATCAATAGCAGTAACAATCTCGTCATAGGAATTAAATGCCTTTGACCTTTGCATCCTTCTGATTTGATTGTCTTCTTTTTCTGGCTCCAGTCTATCTTTCACGTTAGTAACAACGTTCAATTCGCTTGGTCTATACAGACGTTTGACTCCTCTCAGCTTGAATCTGTATGCTATGTGTTCTTCAATGGTGTAAATCTCTGTAGAAAACCTGGCTTTCTCCTTTTCAAAGGCCTTCTTCTGTAACATTACACGCACTCTGTCTCCTACTTTCAGGGTCACTTTGTCGTTCATATTTTGATTTTTTTTGAATTGAGCTTCATATAGCTTTTGAGAATAATCGAGATCGTCATACACCTCGTTGGGCGAAGCATCTTTCAACCCAGAATGAGGGGAGTCGTTATACAGCTCAACAATTTCACCAAGTGCGTCTACCCATTTTTTAGTCTTGTTCTCTAGTGAGTATTTCTTTATCAGACCCTTCAGTGTCCTAGTAAATCTGTCAACGATTCCCAGCTTGTTCCCCATCGGAGTAATGTGGTCTTCTTTTGCAACGTCCGTATATACCTTTATATTTAGTTCTTTATTGAAAGACTCAAATATTGAAGATGCAAAAAAATTATCTCCTGATACACTGTTGATGCCTTCGTCTACATCGCCTATAAATTCCTGATAGGCATCTAAGACGTCATTCATCTTGCCGCTTTTCAGCGGGTAGCAATAAGCTTTGCGAGAAATGATATCAATACACATAAGAATTTGATTGATGTTGTTATTTATCCTCTTGCTCGACAATGGCATAATTGCCACATCAATCTGGAATGATCTGGGTTTTGCAGTGATCTTGAATTTGAATTTAGTGTTTTGTGGTCTTTGGTAAATTTGTGTTAGCTCTCGTGGATTGAAGTAATCTTCGATATCTCGTTTGGTAATCCCGTCGTCTTTTAATCTAGTAAATAACTTTGCCTTGGACAGCAATTTTAGATTTGGATTAGCTTTCAAAATGGATTCAAGATTCATTATATATATTATGAATGTTTATGGAGGGGGAGGATCAATCAGTATTTTTGTTGTTCTCTCTGTTGCAGGTCCAACAACACAGATGGCAATTCGATTTGATATGATGCAGGGCGTTTCCTCTCTGTCTACAGTACATTGGTTTTTTGAACGTTTTTCTACTCCCATGTACTGTTGGCATTTCCTGCAAATTCTATTATTTTCCTTTTTGTAAAGCTTTATGCACCAATCAACAGTGATGTAATTTTTGCAAGGCATGAAGTTCTTGTCTCGTTTTCTGTCTTGTTTCTTGTAGCCGCAAATCTTCCCGTTGAAGAACTCTACCAAGTTCAATTCCTTCAAGTCAAAGTCCAAGAAATACACGTCAGATAGCCTGACACACCTTGAGACATCACAGTAGGCCCAGCGGATGTCTGTTATAATGCTCATGTCGCAAATGACAAATTTCTCATCAATACAAGCACCTTGTTCTGAATGGCAAGTGTTAGCGTGTGATAGTTTGAAATGTTCGACAATCATGTCATGGGGGATATCGACTCTAAGTTCTTCGTCTTGAACATCTTGCAGCGTGAAATGTTTATTGGTTTGTCCAACAATAATGTATCTGTAGTTGGGACGCATTTTTATCTTCTTGCTCTTGGTTTTAGGAGAATCCTTGGAAGCGCTTTGCGCATGATCC
The DNA here is from genome assembly GCA_013435795.1 of Chlamydomonas sp. ICE-L. Classification (NCBI taxonomy): domain Eukaryota; kingdom Viridiplantae; phylum Chlorophyta; class Chlorophyceae; order Chlamydomonadales; family Chlamydomonadaceae; genus Chlamydomonas; species Chlamydomonas sp. ICE-L. The sequence continues at coordinate 155,888 of JACBWV010000821.1, forward strand.
TTTGCCACTATGTTTATTGTTGTTTTGCAGATCAATTCCTGTTTGTAATGATATTTGATTCCATTGTCCAGTGTCTTGAGTTTATCAGATTTCTCTATCTTTTTCTTGTCAATCAGACTGTCTAGATATTTGTTGACACTATTCGAACTAGTATCTTGATGCGTGATCGCTTTATTAATACCCAGTTCTTTGAGGTCTTCCAATGATTTCAATATCTTTTTTGGGAAATGCTTCAAGATAGTTTTATAAACACCCAAATCAGAATGAAATAGGTCATTGAAAAATTCAATCATTTTCAATTTATCTTCATCTGTTTTCAATCGATGATTCTCTGTTAACGTCATTGTCCAATTGAACATTTTTGTGATATATGTCGTTTTAATATCAGTGCTTACGTCATCACCTATGGATTCCAGTTGGTGAGAGTCCCCGTTAGCCAATATGAATATATCATCATTATTCTGCATAAACTTGTATACGTCAACCAGATTTCTTCTTGTGAGCAACATTATTTCCTCAAAGATAACGCATTCAATTCCTTCCATTGAATTACAACCTAGTGTTTTATTCCCATCATGATCAAATCCCATGAGGCTGTGAAATGTACATGCGTTGATACCAGTGTTCTTCTTGAGAGCTTCTCTAACTTGTGAATTCCAGGGAGCCACTACCAATATCTGGTGTGGTTTAAACCTTTTTAATGCATCTACAATTGTAGTGTAAGACTTGCCACAACCAGCTAGACCGTTAACAAATGTCTTATTTTTTACCTTTTTTGTACTTGGTGGTTCTACATATGGTTTTGATATATATTCGTCTAGATTGGTTTGAATATATTGTTTGATTTTCTTGGGATGTGTAGGATTAGTTTTTTCATCCTCCCCTAAGACTGGTAATGGGATCTCCACGCACACTGGGTGATGTTCAATATGATGATTTGGTGGCATTGATTTGTTCTCCCATTTCAATTGACCCAAATCGTTTCCAATAAGGTGCTCAATACAACTGAAATCGTTTCCTTCTTTCAAAGCATATATAGCATCTGTTTTGACGGCCTTAACCTCGATGTTTGATTTAGACAATGTTTCTATCAATTGGTTTAGTTGGAATCTTGCTCTGTTGACAATAGCTATTCTCATTGTTAAAAACCCGCTTGTTAGTTCTGTTTTTTTTGTCGTATTTACGATATATAAATTTTCCATTAATTTGATTACGAAAGATGAATTACCTTCTTTTCGCGAGTAAATGCAAGCGTCATCATATTTTGTAAATACAGCCGAGTGTCTTACAGTGTTGTATTTCTTCCCCAACAAACCAGATAACTTGTTTGGTATACCCTTTCGAATTTTTAGTGGGATATCTTCATATTTTTCATCAAAACACGAGGACACTACATCTCCCAACTCTTCACACTTAACCCATAGAACTTCTAAATATGATAATACGCTATATTCGACGTTCATTGATTTTAGTTGTAACACTTCGTAACCGTATAGTAACATACGTTCTTTGTTGTATATATTGTGTTTTTTAGTTATTTTCACAACATACAAGAACTCATAGTTGATAGGTCTGTTTTCATTAGCTTGGAATGTATCCCACGGGTGAACTATTAGAAAACCCATTGTTTTCAAAATATGTATCAAACATGAAGCATAGTGTTTGTTAAAATCTAATCCTATATATTCATTAACAGCGCGAAGAGATAGATCTTCGTCAACAAGTTTACCATTAGGGACAGACTCCGAATACCAGTTAAATACCTTTGCAACTAGAGGGTGGTACGTGGAAAGGGTCTTTTTGTTGAGGATAGATTTCGTGACAAATGATTCTAGTGTTTGAAACCTTTTATAACTATCTATGTTCTCTAAATCACAATCGATACATCCATCTATTTTAACAGCGGATTGGATTGAAATCTTAATAGATCCCAAGTGATTCAAATATATTCCAGTAATTGTCGACCCCCCTTGCGTGCTAAATGCTGGGGTTACTCCTTCAATATTCACGAAATGTTCTAGAATAAATGCCAGGTTGCCATTATAAATTATTTTAATGTTTTTATTTTCAGCTAGGATTTGTTCCTTGATGATTGGAAATATCTCTTCTGGATTGCTTGCTATTGCAATAGGGTGGGTCTGTTTTTCTTTCTCACTGGGCAACTTGAATTCAGATGATGGAGCTACCAATACGGGGTTATGAGACGACTTATTGAATGACTTTTTTTTGTCAATGAGAGAGATATGTCCGTTCCAGTAGATCACTTTAGTTATGGTTTTAATAATAGAATGTAATTTTTCTGGTGTACATCCTGTCAGATATTGGTTCTCATTGTCGTATACCATGCATCCAAAATTGTGGTTTTCAAACCATTTGAGAAATAGTTCGATCGTGACTACGTCTTCATCAGTGTGTTGTGTATAGTCTTTGTTGAAAAAATCTCTGTACAATGACTCGTAGGTCATTTGGTGGTCTGGGGATACAAAGTTTTGTGTAATAATTGTCATATGATTCCTTTAAAGATTGTAGAATAACCTGAAATGCACATGTGTGTGGAGGGAGATCAAATAGACCAGGTTGTGTAATTGAATCTCGTATTGTATCTTTCCCTTCAACGTTAATTTCCCGTGTCAAATATTTGTTGTCGCAACATACGTTTGCATTGTTTTGTATGATTCTGAATTTGAAGGGAATTATGGAGTCTTGGGTGCTTGATTCGTTTGAAATAATTTGAATAAAATTTGTATTGTAAAGGATTTTTAGCATGTATGCTGCTGCATCTGGGTCATCCTCCCCGATTTTGTTAATAAAATCAATATAATCAGGAAATATTTCGTAATCTGTTCCTTGTAGATTTGTGAGCAGTTCATAGTATCTTGATGTTGTAGGAATTATGAAGCCTTCAAGCCTTTCAATATGCAACGTTTTGCCTGATGGAAAGTCTCTGACTGGATTCCAAGCTTTTGAAAATGATGTTATTTCATGGGCATACATATGGTTCCTTATGCCGGCTTCTTGTTGTTTTTTTGAAGCTGCATCAAAGCTATAACACATAATTCGTACAACACGTTTCTCGTACTTACTCTCCTCTAACTCTCTCTCCCTTTTTTCCTTTTTCTGCAAATAGCGTTCCCTATCATACTGCTTCTTCTTTTGCCTACTAGCCTTCTTTTCCTTTGCTTCATGATGTTCCTTCTCGACTCCAACAGCATCATAGAAATCCGCTACTGATTCCGCTCGTAGCCCTCTGCTATCACATATTTTTCTAAATTTTGAATCCTGCGTGGAGCTTCCCCTGTTACCATGTGCTTCTTGTAAAATTTTACCAAAGTTTGTCGTGATGCCATTATATGTTTTGTTATAATATTATCTATGGAATTTATCTTTAAGCAACAATCTTAAAGAACTTAAAAAATAATAATCTGTATTTCATTTTTTTAATTCACTTACACAGACTCTGCCTTCAACATAGCCTTCCGTTCCTTCAATTTTGCATTATAAATCCGCGTTCATTTCGTTGTGCACGGTATTCTGGGTCATTCTTATACCGTTCATTCTTCAATTGTCTTTGGCGCTCCCTGTACACATCATCTGTCTGATATCTTCTAACCATTGCAATGCGAGCCATATTGTTTACATGACTTCTATACTCTGGATCCTCCGCCATTTTCGTTTTGTGCATCAATGAGTTGTATTGAAAAACCTCAATCGGCTGTTGTTGAACGTCAGTCATCTTATACTGTATAATATATTATAATCCTTAAGTTTCAATTTCTTTAGGTCATCAACCTCGACTGATAAAGCCCTTATTGCACCAATTAGATGTGGTACAAGGTAGTTGGAATTGAGACCCAATCTCTCTTTTTCTGAGTCTAGGAATCTCACAGCTTCTGGACAAAAGCCTATCACTTCTTGGGCATAAAGCCCAATTTCCACTGCATTTTTAGCATCTCCCTTGAACGTGTATTTTGCCGGCTGCAAAGGTTTGATCGCCTTCAATGACTCCTCAGGGTTGAGGTATTCAATATGATTTTTATAAGACTTGTCAGAAAGGTTAATGTATGATCCCGTCTGGTCAATCCTAGCTTTGGTCATGAATTCGAAGAGGAAATTGAATGATTCACTACCCCCATCGCTCAAGAAAGATATGCTCCCATTAATCTCCGACCCTGTGTCTGCAAAGTGAATCAAACCAGGCCCATTGGCTCCAGTCTGCGTTGGTAGTTCAAGACGACTCACCTTCACTCCGGGACCAATAGCAACAAAAGCGTTTTGTACATTCAATTGGTCTGTAAGATCATTGTAAGACCCTGAAAATAAGGTGGGCTTGTTTATAAGTGCGTTATAGTCTCCTGAAAAACTGTTGGAGATCTTTTTGGTGTCTCTGGGCTGAGCAAATATATACTGAGAGGTATTATACATTAATTTATAACATAATTTAAACCATGAGGTCCAGAAAAATTGTGGGAAAAACAAAAACAAAAACAAAAACAAATACAATCAAACAAAGAGGGAATACTACAAACCAAAGAGCAAGAACAATTAATGTTAAATTACCTGCTGATAGGACACTCCCTCGAATGATGGGATTCAACCCTTATGCATATGTTATAGAGATCCCAAAATAACCCCATCAAAATATGATAGCTCAGGCTTTAAATGGGGTATCTGCTGTAGAACAGCTTGCTAGATCTGCGAGGGCTGCCATGACTCAACAAAACACTGCACCACAAAATGTGTTTCAAGGAACTAGGACGTATATATACCACTTACCTAGACCACCTTCCTCTCGACCATCTCCGTCTAATGCCAATTATGCAGCACCTAAAAAACAGTATGATTTGAGGCGGTCACTAGATAGATTTGACTTCAGGCACGCATCGCCAGATTCAAGTGGCCAATCTAAGAGGGAGGTTCTTGCAATTGCAACCGAATACCAAGATCGTTCTAATGAGCCTGGATTACAAAGACTACTTGACAAACGGAGAACCAAAAATCATTATATAGATATCTATAATTATCTGAAAAATAAACTTTGATTATTATCAAAATATAGAGTATATAAACTACATGTCTGCATACCCAAAAAACCTCCAGTACATTACAAAACGGATCTCTAACTATAGTCGAGCAACTAAACGGCTGTCCACCCTTAATAGTACTTCTGCAACCAACAATGGTGTGATTACAGTCGACATGCCTTCCAACACTTTGATAGATACTGATAGCCTGATAATGAGTTTCAAAGCAATCACAGATACTGGGGGCATGCCAAGGAACATTGAATCAATCATACAAAGGTGCGACTTGGAAGTGAATGGGCAAGTGATAGGAGGGTTCTCCAATTATAATCAGCTTTTAAATATTATTGCTGATACATCCTTTGGTGCAGATTGCCACAACAGACGTAAGATTGTCCAATCAGGAGGTGATGGTTCAGCTATTCCCATTGGTATTCCAAAAGATTATTGCATTTGTAATTGGCTGACTCTCAATAGCTTTCAGCCCAGCATATTGGATACAAAACTCCTAGGGCAGGTTCGCCTTAGGATACAGCTAGATGGATCCAATTGTCTAATTGGGGGAGGACAGTTTATTCTATCAGACATTTCATTCAGTGTTGATACTATCTCAATAGATGATGGGCTCTTTGATGCCGCACACAATGCCTTTCTGCAAAATGGAGGTGTGTATGAAATCATGTTCAAGAACTATTTTTCATTTTCATCAGCTGCATCAAGTTATAGCCAGTCCACCAAATTTAGTGTGTCGTCCCAGTCGGTGAATCGAGCTTGGGGAATGTTTGTAGACCAATCACCTACAGGAGCATTGGATGCAGTGACCAAAAACTGTAACACGTTCGTCAGGAAAGCGACTGGAATGCAAAGTGCTCAGTTCACTATCAATGGGACTTATTATCCAGATTTTAGGGCCAATGTTGGACAGTGTTTTTCGTTAACACAAAGTTCTTACAACCAATTACAGGACACCCTAGGAGGGTCAAGTCCCCTTTGTGATTCATTTGCAAGCTGGCGTGATAAATTCTTTGTACTCTCATGCAAGTTCTGCCACAATGATGATGAGTTCATGTCGGGCATTGACACAAGAGGGAACAGTTCGATTGGAGCATTCGAGTCTCAAGCCGTTAGTGGAGCAGCAGGCTCAGCCAACTTGACTGCAATGGTGTTTATTGAGTGTACTAGCATGATCCGTGTGGGAGCGGGTCGGCAGCTCGAATTAGTTCTATAAATACAAATAATTATACATGTAACAATAATATAAATGAATCCACTTCCTCAAAACATTACTAAAATCCATAGAATTGAGCCAATAGGAACAAAAACAGGTTTCCCCCAAACACAGACCGTGTTTGAAATAACTGATGGCATTTGGGATTTATCCAGTGTCAAGCTTTTGTTCACTTTTAATTCGGATGGTGTTGCACCCAGGGGAATAGATTGCTTAATCAGTTCATTATCAGTTTCGTTTGATGACGTTGAGGTCCAGTCCATCAACAATTATCATCATCTCACAAGACTAATGGCTGTTCATAACTCCCCTGCGAATTCCTCCAATATGTTAGGTAATGCTCAGGCTGTGGATTTAATTTCCATGTCAGATGATGAGCCATATGTTATAGACCGTTTCCATTGTAACGGTACAGAACCCTTCACGGGTACTCTGGCCTTCCAGCAAGGCATACGGGTACACCTTACCCGTAAGCCACGTGACGAACGCACATGATACAGTACCATACCCATGTACTGCCTCATCTCTCACAACGCACACGTTGCGAACATAGACACGAGCTACTCGGAACGAACCCTTCTACTCCTTCCACGAAGACGTTCCTTCCAAGCACTCTACATCCCTACTTAGGTAAACCTTCCCCTGTTCTGCTAGTTCACTCATATCGACATACCCGTAAACACACATCACGCATCACGTTACTCTAGCTAACCCCTCAAGCTGCTAGGAGCATCCTGAGCTGTTACACTGGTAGCGGAGCTGGTTTCGTTCCTTAGGGACCTCACGCATACACATACGCACGCATACGAATTTTTCTTCGAATTAATCGCACCCGCCAGGACATCCTGTCGGCTTTCTGGCATTTTCGGCTCGCTGTCCTGCTCTTACCTGTCAGCTTCGAGTACACGTAGCGCCTGTTAGGCTCTCTCAGTTAACTGTCCTGTCAGGCTCGACACGCCCTAGGCCGCTGCGACCTGTCTTGCATGGGCATCTTTTCCTAGCCTGCCGTCCCCTGTATGGCCTACGCCCTCGATTCTTGCATTCGCGTCCTGCCCTTTTGGTCATAGCTTCTAAAGCTCCTTTCCCGAGCATCTTGAGCGGGGTTTGATCAATTGGACAGCATTGGCTCCATTTGGCCACCTAGGCCGTACTTGCTTTAATTAGCGTACTTCAAGAGCCTGTCCTGCGACTCTTCCTGCTTGCTGCATCATCCTTGTTGCTTTCCGCCTGCACGTTTGCTCATCCTGTCGCGCAGTTCGGTTCGTCGTTGTCCTTCCTGATTTCCCTGTGAGTCGTGCCTTTTCCAGTACTGTTATCCCCCATCGTATTCTGGACGAACGCGTCATATACAGTTACGCTTGGGGCGTTATCAGCTCGTTACGCTCGCAAAATTTACTAGTCCCTGTGACAGGTGAATTTGGGCCTCTTGCAGTTGCGAGTAATTCTCCCTCTCTCGCCCACCACTCATTCCTGTCCAGCCTACTGACTTGTTCTGTTGCCTGTGCAGAATGGCATCTCACAAATCCACCAAGGTAACTGACGACGCGGCTGACCAGCCTACGAATTCAGTTGTCGACACCAACCCTGAAGGGATGGCGTCTTCCGACACTGAGCCCGACACTGAGCTTTGTGCTACGCTGGATGAGTCCGCATCTGCCGAAGCGCGGCCCTCTGTCTCAGTGGGTACGCTGCAACCGCTGGTTGACGGCCTCAATGGTCTGGCGGCACCCTCGGGTGCCCCGCCCGCTGCCCCGCCTCTGCGCGCGGGCATGGCCCCGACGACAACGACGACGACGACGACGCTGGCTCAGCCTTCCCTCGAGGAGCTCAGCGCTCGCTATGACGAGGGCGCGGAGCGCAGGCGTCACCAGCATATGGGTGGCCACCTGATCGCTGCGGAGCAAATTGGCCAACTCCGCGCGCAGCTTGACCAGGCCTCCATCGCCAACGCAGCTCTCACCGAGCAGTTTGTGGCGAAAATAGCCGCTAAGGACGCCGAGGTCGCTGACCTAACGCAGCGCCTTGCCGTCTCCAGCACGGCTACCGAGGCCGCATTGGCCAATGGCGACCCTACCGAGAGGCAAGAGCTGTTGAACAGCCACTACTTCCTCAACAGAGATCTGGCTAAGAGCCAGAAGGCGCTGGCCGACCTCCAGGCCGCTTTCGCTGCGGCCGCGGCGACCGCAAGGTCCTCCATGGATGTTTTGTGCGTTGAGCTGGCGACTAAGGAGTCCGAGCTCGGTGCTGCGCAGGCCGACCTCGCTCAGTCTCAAGCAGGTGAGCGCAGTTTGACGCCTGACGAATATAGGACGAACCTGCCTTTCTCGGTTTGCAATCCATTTGATCATATTGAGGACTCACCTTCCCGATTGGTTACGCATCCCAATGTTTTGCCCGTGAATCGCACCCTGTTTCCCAATTTACCGACGCCACTGTCTAACTCGCCACGTCTTTCCCCCCATGCAGCGCTCGCCCCCGCTCTCGCTGAACACGCTCGCTTAACTGAGGTCGTCGCGCAGCTGACTCGAGAGAACGTCGCCTATGGTAAGCGCCCAATGGCTGCTCCCGCGGCTGCATCTTCCGCCGCCCTTACCATGGCTGATGTCATGGCCATGATCGCGGCGGACCGAGCTACTGCTGCGCGCAACGAGACGGTGCCAATGGACACTGAAGACCCTGGCGGTTCTTCCAGCGGCGCCCGCTTTGTTGGGTGCGGGAACGGCAGGACCGTGGGGCGCAAGCATGCGCTGCCTCAGGCCGCTCGTGAGGACGACACCGCCGCTCAGGAGGCCATCGCTGCGCGCAAGCTGGCGTTTCAGCCCGGTCGCGAGATCAAGGCGTCGCCCACGTACGCCAAGGCTGCGAAGTCGGATGGTCTTCTGTATTACCACTCCGCTGACCACCCTGTCGCGCCTTATGCCGACGCCAAGTTGGCGGTGCATATGAACTCTTACGCTGACAGCCTCGTCCTTGACTGCGATCCTGAGAACATCGTGGATGCGCTGCAAGCGGTGGATGACCTCCGCGACAGCATGACCCGTTTGTACACGGCGTCCAAGATGCTTAAGCAGAGGTGGATGGAATTGATGCCTTTGAACATCAAAGACATCGCCGACAAGGACGCCGCCCTCAAGGGCACTAAGCTGAAGGCCCACTACCCTGCGGCGGAGGCCAACGACGACAAAATGGACGAGACGTTGCCTCGTGCACCTGACAGGCAGGTGCGGGTTGCGGGGAATTCAGGGTTGTTTGATAAATTAGCTGTCGCTCAGGTAGCCCCGGCGTTTGATCCAGAACCCTTTCGACTCCCCGACGTCTATGCCCCTTCGGGTGGCCTTACTGGCAAAATGCAACGTGGTTCGATTCCGCGGGGGGGCGCTACCCCTTCCCCGCTGACAGCGCCTACTGCCGCTCCCTTAACACCCGTCGGCCCCTTTTCGGTCTCCGACTACTCGTCATCGGACCACGACTTAACCGATTCCCCAAGTTCGCCTCTCCAGGTTCCACCTGGCGACCCGACCTCTAATCGCGCTCCTCGGGCTACTCAGCCCGAGCACCCAACGACGCCAGCGGTACCTACGGTGGCTTCCCCGGCCGCTGTTCGACCTCGTGCAAAGCGCGCAGCTACGCTGCCCGCAGACACACCTTCACCGACGCAACAGGTTCGCGCGGGAACACACCTGGCCCCAGAAGGCCCGCCAGGTGAGCCCGACCCAATCACCCCTCCTCCCGCTAACCGCGCCACTCGTCACCCTGATCACGACAATGGGTTCTCCAAACGTGTTACTGAAATGAGAAAGGAATTACGTCTCATTGAACACAAACTGTCGGACAAATGCACTAGGGCTAAGTTGCGCCGATGGGTATTCAATGTGCACACGATCATGGGGCTCCAGTTCCCCGACGGTTACCTTGGTCCTTTCGAGCGCATTGTTCCACATCTGTCGGGCGCATTCACTGGCCAACTCCGCATCACTTACGACGAGGCATGGTCTAGCGATGAGTTAGACGGGTTGGATTTCATGGGAATCGTGGCATGGGCGGAATCGCTCCTCCTGCCCGAGCTATTAACGGAATCACACGTCGCTCTCACCAAACTGCACGAAGGTGGTTTCCGCCAAGATACTCGATCCTTGCAGAATTATTACCACGCCATCAAGTCGGAATTTTGCAAAGTCCCCGATCTCACCGATCGCGAAAAGTTAAACTTGTTTCGCACTGGACTCTCCGATGAACTCCGCGCCGGTGCTCACTCTCGGCGCGAGTCTGGTACTATGTTCGAAACGATGGAGGATTTGTTCCGCTATCTGCAATTGGACGAGGCAAGGAAAGTTGTCGCCGCTCGTGGCAAGTCCTTGACGGACAAGCACGATCGCCATCAGAGGGGAGGTTACGCTAACCAGAAATCGAGGTATCCATTCAAGCGCCCAGCGGATACTAAGTACCCGGGTAAGGACCTTGCATTCAATCGCGTCCAATTTACCAACTCACCCCCCTCCGATACTGACACTGATTCTTTCTCTTCGCAAGGACTAGCCACCGATGACGGCGGGGAGATGAACTCTCGCCCAGCCAAGAGCCCCAAACTGGCGGCAAACAGTAGTCGCAACCCGGCCGGTGGCCGAGGTGGTGGAGGACGTAGTGCGACGCAACCAGCGCACAACGGCAAGCTGGGTGGATCGCCAAAGCCGCAGGTCCTCAGTTTGCAAGGTGCTGATCGCACGTTCGGAAAAGGCTCTATTAGCCGCGGCGCGGGCCGTGGTGGTCGAGGAGGATACGGACAGGGTGCTGGTCGGGGCCGTTCACAGCCCAGCGGGCCGCGGACCCCCGACTTTTCGGGTCAAGACCCCCAGAACGCCATGCATATGAACAAATCGGTCAGCGTCGGGCAGACCATCTGGCTTCAGAATGGTGCCCGCTGCTTCTTCTGTTTCCGCTACATGAGGACATGTGTGCGGTCGCTGAATGCTGACGGACGCTGCCGCACGAGGGACTTGCCTAACTGGCCAGCCCTCAATGAGACTACGTGTCCCGACTGGGCCCTTGATGGCAACGGTCCCATCCCGATTTGGGAATAGGAACCGGCCGGTCAGGTGTTGACAAGCCTGGATCGTGTAATTAGCGACGATAAAGTAGTAGTAGTCGAGCCAATTGAGCTCTTGTTACAAGTTCAAGAAGAACTATTTTCTAACTTGGGCTTAACCCCAACTATTGATGTAACTTCTACTAATGCCTTGTCGTCCCCTTTTCCACTGAAGTTCTCTACGGAGTTTGGCATGCGTGTCTCCATCGCAAACGAGTTCATATACGCTCACCCCATTCCGGAAGACGTCGTGTCGGTGTTAGAACACTATAGGGAATGCAAAAACGATGCACCCTTCGACACATCCGGTATGTTCATCCTCCCAAAAAACGCAAGTAACGATAAACATGTCTCCAGTCTCCTACAAGGTATGGAGTTATTTAAGGAGTATCAATCGTGCGATCACCATATGAAACCCCGCCCCAAGGGGTCACCTTCGAATAAAGTCGCCATCCAAGTATGGTATGACCCCCCCGACTCCGAACGGGCAGTCCAAATCAAAAAGGATTGGCATGCGATCAACGACGTGACCAAGGCAGTATACTTTGGCCCCGCACCTGAGGAGGGCATCCCCAGTCCGGTTGAAACCCGTCGAAAAAAACACTGGTGGTCGGAGGCATTGGATCCCAAAGTTCGCGAAAAACAAATCGCTGCCAGACGGTCGACGAAGTGCATCCGTCGCAATCACGCGCAACGAAATACAAATTCTTCCCCCGTGCTCATGACGCGAGCCAATCGGGTATACGAAGTCAACTCCGCTGCTGCCCCCGATATGCTATTCAACGCCCGATCAGGAGCGAAGCAATTACTCACATTGGCAGACTCCGGCGCGACAGGTTGTCTTATGGAAAAGCAAACGGCTGAGGATCTCGGTTTGCACATCCGCCCTTGGGAAAACGAGCGCGACGGATTCACTTGCGCTAACGACGGGATTATCAAAATCCGCGGGACGGTCTCGCTCCCTATACACATACAACGATATGTTGGCAAAGTGTTCGTCCATGTCGTCGACAAACTTCCCGGAGGCTTAGACCTAATCCTGGGATCCGACTGGATGCGCGACGAAAAGGCCGTCATTACTGGTCATTACCCAGTCATTACTGGTCGCAAGGCAGCAAAGCTTTTAAAGGCTGGCGCTAACCATGTCATGGTCAATGTCCGCGAATCCCGAGCGGATTTACCGGCGTCTGACGTAACTGCCGATGAAAGGGCGAAATTGATGACGAAGTTACTGCCTTCCGACGGGCCTTTGCCTGGTCCCCCGGTGGCAAGCATGGATTTCGAAAATTGGATCCGCGACAACATACTGGACCACGACGATAAAACGCTCATCTCGGCCAACGACCTGCGCGCTCTCCTATTGAGGTATCGCAAAGTCTTCAACAATTTGCCGATGGGAACTCCTAACCATCGAGTTATACCCCACGTCATCAAAACGCAAGACAATGCTTACGCGCCATATCGCAGAAATTGTCGCATGAGTCCAGCCGAGAATTTACTATGTGAGGAGTACGTCTCCGACTTGTTGCAGCAAGGATTCATCGCCCCGAGCTCGTCCCCGTACGGTGCGCCGATTATGATCATAGCGAAACCGGGTGGAACGGGATACCGAGTTGTTTGCGATTGGCGAGCACTCAACAACATCACAATTAAGAATAGGTATCCCCTTCCTCGTATTGATGAGACCATTGATCGTCTAGGTGGAGCTACTTTGTTCAGTTCCCTAGACCTCACGTCTGGTTATTACCAAATACGAATTTCGGACAAGGACGCGCCGAAGACTGCGTTCACTACCCCGATGGGTCAGTTTGAATTTAAAGTCCTTGGGATGGGTTTGGCAAACGCGCCGGCCACATTCCAAGCGGTCATGAACCAAATATTCGCGCCCTACTTGCACAAGTTCGTCGTGGTCTACTTAGACGATATCTTGGTTTACGGACGCACTCCGGCGGAGCACTTGGCCAACTTGGCCACGGTTCTCCAGGTCCTCCAGGACAACGAATTCTACGCGAAACTCTCCAAATGTTCCTTCAACAAAACGGAAGTTAAATTCCTGGGTCATTACATTGGACGCGACGGAATTAAAGTTGATCCACGCAAGGTTAGCACAGTCCGTGACTGGCCTACCCCGAAAACGGCGAAAGAGATCGGCTCATTCCTCGGGTTGTGCAATTATTTTCGCAAATTTATCCAAGGCTATTCGTCTCTCGCTGCCCCGCTTCAAACCTTGTCTAACATCAAGGGTGAACTCGGTTCCTTGTTCAAAGAAGAACATCTCGTCTCATTCAAAGGCCTCAAGGAAGCTTTGCTATCCGCTCCAGTCCTCGCGCTGCCGGATTTCAGCAAACCTTTCGAAGTCATTACCGACGCATCTTTGCTCGGTACCGGCGCGGTGCTCTTGCAAGATAAACACCCCATCGCCTTCGCCAGCAAGAAGTATATCCCAGCGGAGCTGAACTATACTACGACGGAACAAGAGATGCTAGCAATCATTCACGCGTTGACCGAGTGGCGATGCTACCTCGAAGGTTCCCACATGACATTGGTCACTGACCACAATCCGCTCACGTATTTTGACACCAAGGCTGTCCTTTCCCGACACATGGGCCGATGGCAGGAGGACCTAGCGCCCTTCAGCTATACTTGGGAGTATCGCGCGGGTCGCAATAATATGGCAGACCCGGTCAGTCGCAATCCCAACCTCTCTGCCCCCGCCAACGTCGCGGTTGCGCACCAGCTGTTGGTCTTCTCTCTCTTGGTCAGCGAATGCCGGCCTCGATCAAAGAAGCGACGTCCTATTGCAGTCGGTCCCGCGGTCGTGGATATCCTTCCCAGCCCACCGACTGTCCTCCCCGTACCTTCGGTTCCGGTCAAGGAAACGCGACGACGCAGTCGGCATACGCCCGCTGCGTCGACTCCCTCCTCTTCGTCCATCATGGATCGAATTTTGGCTGGATACAAACTGGACTCGAACTTCACGCCGGGCTGCAAGCGCCTCCGCGATAAGTTTTCCAGAAACGGGTACTGGTTCAAGAAGAACAAGTACGGACGCGAGTTTTTGTGTGTCCCCCTCGACGCAGCCCTTCGCCTGGATATTATCCGCGAAGCTCACGACCCTATTTACATGGGCCATTGCGGTCGCACCAAGACATTGGAGCTGGTCACCCGCACTTTTACTTGGGCCAAAGTCACGGCGGACGTGACTGCCTTCGTCCAACAATGCCATAAGTGCCAAACGAACAAGCCCGGAAACGCAAAGCCTAACGGTACCATGGTTCCCGTGGAAATTCCTGAGAAGTTCTGGGAATGTGTCTCCACAGACCTCATTACGGCGCTTCCGCCAACTTCTGGCCATGACGCTTCTGGCCATGACGCCATCGTTGTATTCGTCGACAAACTGTCGAAAATGGTTCATGTCGAACCGTGTCATACTACGATAAACGCAGAGGAATTTGCTTCTCTATACCTCAATCGCGTCATCCGCTATCATGGTATCCCAAAGAAACTCCTCAGTGATCGCGATGCGCGATTCACAGGACATTTCGGGGTGGCTCTCCATCGATTAATGGGCACGCGACAGGCGTTCTCGACTGCGTTTCATCCTCAAACTGACGGTCAAACGGAACGCATGAACCGATTCATCGAGGACATGATTCGCCACTACGTGGGGCCGTACCAAGATGATTGGGATAAGTCCTTGGCGCTTGTGGAATTTGCAATCAACAATTCCTACCAAGAGTCCATTCAAAACACCCCATTTTGGGCGTACCTTGGTTACGACCCTACGACGCCGCTAAAGGCTGAGGTCGAATCAAAATGTCCGGCTGCCAACAACTGGTGGGCCGATCACATTGAACGACAAGATCAGTGCAAGGCATGCATGCAAGCCGCGCAAGATCGGCAGAAAGCCCATTACGATAAACGACGAACGGAGGTTTTCTTCAACCTTGGTGATAAAATTCTCTTGTCCACCCGCAATATGAAGTTCAAAGCAACAGGTAAACCAAAATTTACGCCTCGTTTTGTTGGCCCCTATACGATTACGGAATGCATTGGTCCACGCGACGAGGTCACCGGAGTCGTCAAGCAAGTCACGGCGTGCCGCTTGGCTTTGCCCAAGATGATGCGTATCCACCCCGTGTTTCACGTGGGTTTGATCAAGCATTGGCGCTCCGATGGCGTTGTCCACGTTGGACAACCGCTGGAGTTCGACTCCGACGGCGCTCCTGTTTGGAATATCCAATGCATCATGCGCGAGAAGTCGCGTGTGATAGGCACATCCAGCAAACGACGTCTCGAATACTTGGTCCGATGGCAAGACTTCGGTATTGAGCAAGACACTTGGGAACTCGCCAAGGCGGTCAAGAAAAGTGCCCCTCACATCGTCGATGCATGGCAATCACGTGTTACGCCCGTTGTGTCCCGACGTACGTCAAAAAAACGGGCCCATCACCAACCCATCGCACTCGACGCATACGACACAGCGGTTAGATTGCTTTATTCATAAAGCTATCTTTCCCGGACTGGAGTACTCAAAAGGGATGTTAAATGGTTCTCTCCGAAACCAACTTGATTCATCAAGTATATTTTGAGCACGGCACATACGACTACGACTGGTATTCACATCCCACCTTTCTTACGATCAGATGCGGGGTCCGCATCTCTTCTGGAGGGGGGGGAGTGTAACGGTACAGAACCCTTCACGGGTACTCTGGCCTTCCAGCAAGGCATACGGGTACACCTTACACGTAAGCCACGTGACGAACGCACATGATACAGTACCATACCCATGTACTGCCTCATCTCTCACAACGCACACATTGCGAACATAGACACGAGCTTCTCGGAAGGAACCCTTCTACTCCTTCCACGAAGACGTTCCTTCCAAGCACTCTACATCCCTACTTAGGTAAACCTTCCCCTGTTCTGCTAGTTCACTCATATCGACATACCCGTAAACACACATTACGCATCACGTTACTCTAGCTAACCCCTCAAGCTGCTAGGAGCATCATGAGCTGTTACATCCATGGTATCTTAGGTACCAAGGACTGTGTAATCAAAGGCAGGGTTCGAATCTGTATTGTTTGGGCAGATGCTGCAGTATTGTTGAGAGACAATGATTCAACAAGCTATGAGATTTCCGATCTACACCTTATTGTTCGAAGTGAAATTCAAGACAATGTCACAGAACGTGTTGAATTTGACAACTTCTCATCCATGTTTCAACTCAATGAAAACGAAAACCAACAAACTAATATATACATTGCTTCCAGGGATATTGAGTATGCTATTGCAACGTTCATGACAGAAGATTTTCACTCCAAGACTTCAACCCAAGACTATAACGGGACAAGCTACTATTTTTCACATGGCATTCCAAGTATTCTAACAAATGATGCTCCAGTTTATGTTGGTATTAGTGTCAACAATATACCTGTTGCAGACCACCCAATAAACTATTTCAGGGCAAATGAATACTTGGACATGATTTTTGACAATGACAACAGATCAATGGAACACATGACTACATTGACAAAGGATGGTACCCTATTAATACGAAGTGCAAGTACTCTAGCAACTCGTCAGTGGGCCCTGGGTCTACCAATAGATGTAATGGATGAAGACATACCCTATAACATCACATTTCACAGCACTGGTAATATCAACACGAAGAACTATTCACTTTTATTCGTCAAGTACAACTCTCTTTTGGAGATAGATACTGGTGAAAACGGCTCGAAATACTTTTTCACAAGGTAATATATAAAATGGATAAATATTTGCTACCTCTCTGTCTAGAAACATGGCCTAATAGAGCCATTCGATATGCTCAACCAGCTACAAACTATGTAGGTAGGAGAATGATCCGACAACCGTTACATGAGACTGAGTTGCTGTGGGGTCGTCCTTTACCCAACAAGCCCAAAGCCATACATATCCTGAGGACATCTCATGTGGTTCCAAAATTCCAGTGATCATTTGTAAATTCCAGTATTTTTTTCTATTATTTTCGAACTTGAAATTATATATGGAGGATATTGAACAACTCAGTAACAATTTGGAGGATGTGGAAGTGATTCAACCCAAAGCAAAGAGGGTCATGTCTGAGAAGCAGAAAGAGGTACTAGCAAGAGCACGGGAAAAAGCTTGGGCCAAGAGAAAAGAATTAGGAGAAATCAGTAGACAAGAGAAACAGCTCCAGAAACAGGAGAAACAAGTAAAGCAACAAGAAAAGGCTACTGAGATGAAACTTCGTAAGAAGGCAGTCAATAAGAAACTGAAGACAACTATTGTTGTTAGTGATGATGACTCTGACGAAGGCGAACAGGTGATAACAGATGATTCCCAGCCAGAATCAGAAGAAGTTGAAGTGAAACAGATGTCAAGACAAATTAAAAAACGCTTGAACGTTACAAAAATTCCAAAAATAAGCCAGGAGGAAACTGTTGAACTGTTTAGACAGAAAATAATGAATGATGGGAAACGACTGGCTTATCAATCACTCTTCCCTGGGTCACAATTGCAATGCCCTTTTTAGTAAAATATTATGTCCTGTAAAAATAGATGAATATCACAGAAAACGCAGTCAGTAATTGTATTCATAAAAAACTCGTTTATAAGCCAAACACTTACACACAATGTTTAAACACGTCCCTGCCACGCAACTATTTTGTAGCCCTTTTCATTGGGAGCCGAGGGACTGGTAAAACATATTCTGCTTGCCAATTATTGAAACAATATGAGCTTGCGGGTTTTGATGGCAAACAGGCTATGAGAATTCTTGTATTTTCACCTACCCATGATGCAAATCCAGTATTCAATTGTCTGAAGATTCATCCTGATGATATTATAAGTAATTACAGTGACTCAAAGCTTTTAGAAGTTATTGAAGACATCAAAAAAGAAAAAGAAAACACTGAACAGTTCAAGAAAGATTTGCAAGTTTGGGCAAAGTTTTTCAATGGAAAAATAGATGCATTGACATTTGATGAGATAGATTTTCTTGAGAGAACTGCATACCAAAAGCCTACTTGTAGATACCCAAACGGTACAATAAATTATTTTGTATCGGATGATCTGGTGGGTAGTAGTGCATTCAAAAGTGTGGGTAAATCAGCATTGACAATATCAGCATGAATAGCGGTGCTCTCACTTGTTTTATGTCTTGGTGACTCCTTGTGTACTCCCTTAGAACTATCGGTCCTGACAGTACTGTGACAGCTTCCTGTGGACTGCGTCACCGGTTCCCCTGACACGGACTGTATAGCCTGTACCCTTATCAGGGTACAGGCTGCCGCTCCTTCCTCCACTGGTGCCCCTTAATGGGTCTCCTGTGCTTGTAACATTATTCTCGTCTCCGTGTATAGATTGGCGCGTCTGTTCCGCTGCTTTCATCTCTGTCCACTCCACGGAGTGTATTAAAGCTGATAGGTCATCGGGCTCCTCATGGTACCACTGCTTTGCAATGCATCTTATGCGTCGTCCTCTACTTGGCTTCAACGAGCTTCATTCTGGAAGTTCCGAAGTCCTGACATGACGACAAATTGGCTGATTGATTGCGCGCCAGTGGCCTCTGCTGCCGGAGAGGAGGATCCTTCCGCCATCGTGGAAGTAACCCCCCCCCGGTCATTCCTCCATCTTCTCTTCCTTTTCCTCCCCTGCCGTCTGTCGCCTCCTCCCGTCTGTCGTAGATGACTGTGACGTGCAGACTCAAGTCGGCGACTAGCCTGGACATCGGTGGAGATACCCCGTCTTCGTCTGCTCGCGTCCTTGACGTCGCTAACCTTTCTCCGGTGTTTGAGGCTCTGCCTGCATACCGGAGGTTGCCAAGCCGACCAAGCTCCCTGCTGATGTCTACGTCGTCTGTGCCCCTTTTGCTCTGCCCAGCCGACGGTCGGCTACTGGCATGAGCTTGCGCTCTAGTGGCTCTGTGCTACCTTCTGGAGAATTTTTTCGATCAAGCTGGCGGATCGCCGGCACTGCCGTAGGGTTCGCCAGAGGAGAACGACCTACGCGTCTGGACCTGGAGATTCTGGAGGTGGTAGGAAGCAGGGGGGTATGGTCAGCACCACTACGGGTGCTGCTCCCTCTACCCCCCAACCGGGTGAGTCGAGCGATAGAGGGGGGGACTTGGGATTGACTGATCATCGACGGCGGGATATTAGGACCTGTACATGCCTCGGCTCTGCTCTTCGCATCCTAGCGATAAATTTTCGAATTCTGCCCTTGCGATTTGCGATTTTCTGCCATTGGTGCGATTTTCTGCACCAGGTGCGACTTGCTGCACTGTCATTCTCGTCTCCTTTTTCCCATACCTCAAATCTCGACTTCGACCTAACGCTTCCCCACCTTCTGTGATCCCAGGTGTCGCAGCGCCGGACTTCGCCCATGCTAAAGGCCGAAGTGGACGCCGTCCTGGCCCTAGTCCAGCGGCCGTGGAGTTTCTTTGCCATGATATCTTGGTGGATATTTTTTCTCTCTTAGGATCCTTGGGACCCCTGGGTGCGTTCCGTGGTTCGACAGTGGTCGCGTTCTTTGTCTTACCGTTCCCCTAGGTGCCCCTCCTTAGGTGTATGCCTCAACTACATGCGTTTGAGTTCAAGTGTTTGAGTTCTGATAGGGCTTAGGAATTTTTAGTTAAGTGGTATAGAGGCATGGTTGATCTCGATTAGTTGTGGCAGTGCATGAGTTGTTGATGATGACACTGCTCAGCAGAGTGCTAGTGTGTTATCTTCGCAATCGGCTGCACAACTAGGGAGACAAGACTCCATACGAGCTGTTTTTTGGGGTTGTGCCTGATGTGTCGTTGTTGCGTGTGTTTGGTTGCCCTTGCTACGTCACGTTAGTCAATGGGAAAAAGCGCAACAAGCTAGTCGGAAAGGCATTATTTGGTAGACTGGTTGGGTATTCCCTGGTGAGTAAGGTTTCTTATATTTGGGTTTCCCATGTTGCGCCAGGTCGTAGAGAGTAGTGATGTACTCTCTATCTCCAGTTCAGTTCTAAACTGTCTTCCTGGGCTCTCCCATTAGTATGGGTCCCCGTGCTCGCTTGCATCCCTCCTGTCATCAAACGGTGATATGTTCGTGTCGCCGGTTATTCCCTACGCCCTTTAGCAACCCCAATTGTTGATGACTGTCCTGGGTGGGGTGTATCCAGATTGCATCCCAGGTCAGGGACTGATCATGCTGTATTGTGTGTGAAGTTTTAGGGCGGGTGGGAGTTGTATTTCCGAATTTTAATTTAGCCGAATCCCAGGGGGTCGCCAGGCCCTCCTCTGCGCCACTTTCCGTCGGCGAAGCTCTAGGATTCAGACAGTCTCAGGTCATAGTGGAGCCTGTCATAGGTCCATTGTCTAATAGTCGCCAACCTCCGGCCACCTTGGATGGCTCGCAGGCGTTGTTTCTCCCTTCGCCTCCTGCCGTCCCTGGTGGATCATCCGGGTCAAGCCCATGTGATGATGTAGCCGTCACGTGGAGTGAGTGATGATCTAGAGTATTGGTCTGGTTTGATACTGCGTATGGCTGGGGTGTTACAGTCGACCCAGGATTCATTGTTTTAGGTGCTGCTGGTTCTCATACGTAGGTTAACATGGCCCTATGTGTGGGTGCCTATTCCTCAGCACCGCCTAGACTGACTTATAGGGTAGTCTAGATTGGTGGAGCGTTAAGACGCTTTGTTTAGGCAGCTTCCTTTCGGCTGTCTTTCTTGGTTTTGGTGGAAGGTGGTAATTAATTCAGACCACCGTTATAGCGTCTTGATGGTTTCTGACTCTTAGTTCCATAGGCAGATGGTTCATTCGGTGGAGCTCATCATAGATTAGCTATTTTTTTTTACTCCACACAGTTTTTAGATCACCAGACCCTCCAGTGATTAGAACTTTTTGTGGAGTGTAGTAGTTGTTTCCCTTCAGATTTTACTGTGAATTGGTGGGCTGGGTAATCTTGCAGTTGTACTTGCAGATGTACCGCCGCTCACCTCTTTCTTGTTTTCCGAATGTATTTCAAGCGCCCTTTCAGTCCATCCTTTGCAGTAAATGATTGAAGTCCTTTTTTCTGCGTTTACTATTTTCAAGTGGACAATAGGTTTTATGTACTATGGTTGTACATCTAACCTTCTATTGTTCATTGAACTGTGTTTCCTTTGTTGGTTACGAGTTTCTTGGAAATTTTAACTTCGCATCCTTTGGATTTTTTCAGTTGCTGCAGGTTTGGTTTGCTTGTGGTTAGGCGCTTGGTTTGTCTTGAGTGCACGAGTTCTTTGCGGTGCGATACCCACCTCCTAGAATGTTTTAGTTCGTGCCGTAACTGGGGATTTATGATAATTAACTTTCATAAATCTTCTTACTTCCATCTTTGAGTAAGAAACCAGTTCATCATGGTGTTTTCATCCCAACCTAGTCATGAATTCTATGCTAAGAATAGTTTTTAAGGTAGTGGATTTTTCCATCGACTTTATTTTTCCATAGTGGACTTTTGCGTCATCTTGTCTGCGTCCTTTAGGATTTGATTCTCTTGTGTGCTGCTCTCACACGACATTTCGGTCTTCTCTTTCGGTTACGTTCTCGGTTCTTTGAGGCACCGTTGTTCCCCTTCCTTTGGTATTAGGATTGATTTCTGTTTGGCCTCCCTGTGATTTTCTGGTTTGGTGCCTACTATTCTGGATGAATAGTATTTTTGCGCTTACCATGGATGGTTACATTTCCATTTTGGCCTCAGCTCAGCTCGGTAAGACCCATGTTTTTTGCTGCTACATTTTCGGAGTACTACAGTGGTTTTTGGTTCATCCTTTCTCATCCTTTTATTTTAGACAAGGCTTTCTTCTGGTTTCCTGTTTTTCCGCTGTTCCTTAATGATTTTTGTTTGCTACCAGTTTATAGTCCTATGTCCCCAGTGCCATAGGTGGAGTACTAGTATTGTATGTCACCTGCGTCATAGGTGGAGTATCAGCATGAATAGCGGTGCTCTCACTTGTTTTATGTCTTGGTGACTCCTTGTGTACTCCCTTAGAACTATCGGTCCTGACAGTACTGTGACAGCTTCCTGTGGACTGCGTCACCGGTTCCCCTGACACGGACTGTATAGCCTGTACCCTTATCAGGGTACAGGCTGCCGCTCCTTCCTCCACTGGTGCCCCTTAATGGGTCTCCTGTGCTTGTAACATTATTCTCGTCTCCGTGTATAGATTGGCGCGTCTGTTCCGCTGCTTTCATCTCTGTCCACTCCACGGAGTGTATTAAAGCTGATAGACAAACTTGGTTTTGAAGAACAGGCATTTGGGTATAAACATCATGATTTGCTCACAGAATTTGAAAGCTATACCCAAGAGCATCAGAACTAATAATTCATTGTTCGTTTTATTCAAGTTTGCATCAACCAAAATATTGGTAGATCTTCATGATGAAGTCAGTTCTACTCTCACCTTGAAGAAGCTTGAGAGGCTGTATATACATGCACCACAGGATGAGCATGACTCTCTTGTTATAGATTTCACAGGAGACAAACTAAATAGGTTCAAGAAAAACTTTGATATTGTTCTGAACCTGCAATAAAACATTTTATTTTTTCTAACTGGTTGTTAAAGAATGGCCTCTTTGACACAAGAATACAAGCAAACGAATGAATACAAAAACTTCTGAGCTGCAATTTTAGACATGTCTCCTGGTCTACCTGAATACTTGGTAGATGTAGCTATTTCTGTACATATCAATAAACCATTGTTGTATAGGGACAAGAAAGCTATCAGGAAAGACTTGCTGAATAAAATTAAACCTGTTTCTGGTACTGAGGTTTTAGATGGCTTGGTTACAATACAAAATGTAACAGTATAATATATCCCATCTTATAAAATGTCTCCACCTGTCTTGAAAACACAATTGTTGTACATATCAAGCATTTTTCGAACAAGTGGAACGCCTGACAATTTCACAACATCATTGCCTGCAGGAGTCCTGCAAAATCCCTATGGAGGGAGGACGAAAGTCACAGTTGCAGATAGATGTCATCATCAACAGGTGTTTTTATTCGATTAGAGCAAGTAACAATGACTGTATTGTTAACAACAATGGTACCAAGACATCAATCAGAATTCCAATTGGGAACTATACCCTTGATTCTTGGCTGACAGAATTGGGTGTGTTGCTTACGGGATGGACAATAACCCATAATGAAACAAACGGGCTTTGTATATTCAACCCTCCTGGGCCAGGGTATTCATTCGAATTCGAAGATAAAAGTAGTTATTTGTTTGGGTTTCTGCCTCACGAAACACCTGGTGGTGCTCCCATTGTTAGCTCCTTTCCATTGCGTTTAAATCTTGAAAGTTTCCTGACAATCCATCACAATTTACCCAAGGTAACTAACAGTGCTGTCAACAATTTCAGACAAAACAATATGCAGGAATCTGATGTATTAATCCGTCTACCTGTTAATGTTGAAAGTTTTGCCAACATCATTTATCAGAATACAGCAGACGACTTTTCTTTCTATACAAGCGCCTCACATGTGTCAGAATTGAGTTTGAGCATTAAAGATGAACATAAAGACTCTATAGGGCCTTTTCCCTACGACTGGAGCATCACTCTCAGAATAGATTATGAATCTGATACTGATCCTATTAATTCTATTTTATCAATTTTGAAATCCATAGACCAGAAATTGCTTTTACTTTCCATCAAATAATATCAAAGAGTATATTAATGGGATTCTTTAATACTCTCAAATCTGGCGTTGGTAAGGCTGTGGGCACTTTCGGGAATGTGGTTAGGAAGGTAGCTGATTTCGGCGGAGGTGTAGCTCGGAAGGTGGGACAATTTGCCGGACCAGTGTCCAATGCGGCAGCCTCTGTTGCTGACTTGTTGGGACAGGGAGGGGTAGCGGACGGAATAAGGGGCGTAGGAAGCGCGTTACAGCAGTTCAGTCCAGAAGTTGAAAAAATACTATCCAAAGCTAGTGGGGTAGGCCGTATAGCTCAAGGGCTAGCAAAAGTCATCAAGTAGTGAGTAGCAGCAGCTCCCGCCACGCAGTGATGAGTCGCGGGCTGAACGGGAACCTTGAGACAGTCGGGTCCTGCTGCGGCTCCTGACTTCCTCTTGACTTCCTCGGCTTCGTCTCACGGCTGAATCGGCAGACGGTTGCAGTTGGTTCCTGTCGGGGAGAGTAGAAATGTGTAACGAAGTGTAATCAAGTATGCCACAACTGATGTGGACTCTCAGCCACGCTGTCCTTTATGGGGCGTAGTTGGCATGCCCCCGAATCTTCATTTTTGAGTCGAGCGGAAGTCATTCATTCGTCATTCTTTCGTCATTCTTTTCTTCCTTCTGGCGGGACTCGCGTCAGCTCCCACAGACAATTCCAACGACTACTGCAGGGGCAACCACGACTAATGCAGGGACAACCACGGTACCTCCTGCTCCTGGACGGAGCAGGATGCACGAAGGGTCTACGCGAAGCAGTACTGCAGTACTGCAGGGGCAACCACGATCCTGTGGGGCAACCACTCCTCCTCCTGCGAGTAGCGGGGGCGGAACGGTAACCGGTAGACAGTCGCATCCTGCGCGGAGAGTAGAAAGGTGTAACAAAGTATAACGAAGTCTGGCTAATCGTATTTTGTCGTATTTTGTCGTATTGTTTCTTATCTATTCGCGGGACACACGTCAGCTCTCGAATCTATAAGGCGAATCGCGTCAGCTCCCGAATCTTAGGCGAATCATGGACAGAAACACCCCGCACAAATGGATGCTTCGCATCCATGAGCCTACGGCTAATCAACAAGCCGCCCACGGTACTACCACGGTATTGCACGGGGAAATCTATCGGACATCCCCCGAGATATAATTCGTGCGGAGGGACTATCGGAAAGACCCCTACTGGTTTTTGGGGGTAAAATGAAGTTATCGGAAAAGACCCGAAGACCGGCATGCTCCATAGGTAGGTGACGGATCGATCGTTGACAGTTCAATTTCTTGCGCTGATCCATCCTAGATCCATCTATTCCTCTTCTCAAGACCGCACTCCGCGACCTGAAGTCATACCTCGCGGCGTCCATTTCTTTCTTTCAATCTTTCCACGCGATGAGCATGTCAGCCATGGAGCTATTCCGGCTCCTTTTCTTCATAATTATTCCTGCTGTAAACCGTTCTCGATCGGGCGCCATAGCTTGCGCAGGCGCTGCTTGTTCTACGGTAGCCTCTCTTCCGGGGAATGAGCATGAACGTCTAGCCACTACCGTGGCTATGATGCTCAAGAGTATTTACCCGCACTATTAGGCATCGGTGGCATAATCCCACAAGCCTTCCGTCGCCATGTTGCAGAGCGATGAAAGACGAAAAAGAAAAGTAGAATGAAGAAGGGGCGTCGAATGGAGAAGAAATTGTTAGAATGTCCCAGATTCTGTCTTGCTCGAAGATGATCTGTGATCCAAAAGTTCGGAAACTCCTGGCTAATGAAACTAGCAGGTCGGTTGAAGAAAGCAATACGCGTCAGTTGCGCGACCGTCGCCGGATCAATGCCGGACTGTGCCGGAAGGAGCCGGATATTTTGCGACCCATCCAGAGCCATCCAACCCACACCTCGGTCGAGGGCCTGGATGGATTTTGGCTTTTGGATGGGTCGTCTGGATGGGTATTTCGTCAGTACATCCGTACAAATACGAACCATCCAAAACCCCTATGGGAAGGTAAACACTGGATGGGTCGTCGGTTATCCGTACTTAACGACCCATCCAGACCCATCCTGCCCCAATGGGAATCCACCCTAAGCAGATACACCACGGTTACACCGGTCACACTGGAGGAGGAGGAGGAGGAGGAGGAGCAATTTAACCTAAGGGTTCGGCGCCCGTGAGCGCCCTCGGGCGACGCCAGCCGGCGTTGCGCATGACCTGCGGATGCCGCATGGAAGCTTCGATACGCAGAAGACCAAGACCGAGACCCAGACCGAGACCCAGACCGAGACCCAGACCGAGACCCAGACCCAGATCGAGACCGAGACCGAGACCCAGATCGAGACCGAGACCGAGACCCAGACCCGCCCAGACCCAGACCGATACACAGACCCAGACCGAGACCCCAGACCGATACACAGACCGATACCCAGACCGAGGCACAGACCGATACACAGACCCAGACCGATACCCAGTCCCAGACCAAGACCCAGTCCCAGACCGAGACCCAGACCGAAGCACAGACCCAGACCGAGACACAGACCCACGAAACCACGACCGTGCGAGAGGTGACCGCCCGGTAGGGCGGTCACCTCTAGTTCACAGGTATCGTACGGTAGTACCGCGGTAGGTGTCTTTGAAGCTGGAAGGGCAAAATTAAAGTCATCGTAGTAATACTTTTCTCATACGTGCTTGCCGCGGAAAAGCTTACAACATGAGCAACCCGGACTTTGCCGATCCGAATTGATAATATTTTGGCTCGCCTATTTGCGTTATCTTGTACACCCATTCCTTATTGATTTGTGCCTGGACAAATCTACCTGCTTTCTTGCTCCTGCATCGGCTGTTATATCCCGTGCCAGATCACCTGCTGCTGAGGTTGCGGTCGTGCTGGTAGTCTGCGATCGGGGTGAGCGGGACGTTTGGATCGACTAACCCCCTTTCAAGCAGCAAATATCACAGCATGGTAGAAGGCAGTGAATTTATCCTAACACGAAGAGTTTGAAGTTCCCAGGTCGCGCAATCAAGGATGCAGCTGACGCTCAAGAGTAGGCCGATGCTGCGCTTCAGGATCCAACCCCTGTCCTTGTGCCAACCCAGACCACAGCGAGGTGCTACTGCTGCTTCCCCAGCTATTCGTGCCAATCTGAGTAAGAATGAGTTACAGCTGTGTCTTTGGGTGGGTATCATGGACACCTTTTGTGGTGTGAGACAAGCAATGCAGATATGGTCCCTCCCTCCCTCCCTCCCTTGTCGCAAAGTAAAAACAACCTACGCATAGAGGGGAGGAGTGCATCTTTAATCAGAATCATATGTATTGATGTTGATCGGTCTTAATGGGTCTGCATTTTGTTTATATTACTGTACAGTTACCTTCAGGATCAACCTGCTGTCCTGACCTGACATTCATGCTCCCTGACCTGCTGGTACCGGCTCGCATGTAGATGAGCGTCCTGTTTGGCCTGGGAAGGGAGGAAAAAGGACAGAGCCTCAAAGAGAGGGTGGTGACGATCCTGTTGGTGGTAAGCCAGGACAGGCATCCCCCGTGAAGGACCCCACTGGAGCCTCTCAACAAGGAATGGGGAAGTCCTCTACACAGTTCGGACCACGCTGTATTGACTTTCAGCTGAATGGATCGGTAAGTCCTGCCATCATTCAATCACTGAAAATTGAGAGGGTCTTGGGCACCTTTTTCTGCACCCCTACAGCACCCTTCCCACCCAGAATGCACCCTGTGTAAGCAAAATGATAGGGTGCTGTAGCCCAGGGGGCAGTTAGGAAGTTCTAATACCTATGACTGCCTATGAAGTATTTTTTTGTAATCTGGCTTACCCCCCCCCCCCCCCCCCCCCCCCCCCCCCCCCAGAGGACCATATCTCCCTCAGCAATTATAATTAGGGGGTCAAAGTAGGGTGTGTAGTGATCCTCGACGATCTCTATTAATTTGTGGTCTGACATTTGTATGTGAGCTAAGTTAGGGGCCTTAAGGCCTATTATGCGGTACACGAGCAACTCCCTAACTGCCCCCCGCTATAGCCCCCTCAAATTAGTAGTGTTTATATTTTTCACACAATCAAGGTTTGGATCTTGGATGATCCGTTTATTGCAGCATCACATACACTGGATCTTTTGTTCAACCTGGTGTTGCCTCTATCTTGATGACTACATACATTGCTACTTGCTTGTTTACATGGGCTCTACATTCATGGAATCACAACCCACGACGTTTACTAGGTTGAGTTGCTACATGAATATCAATTAAAGAAAGCTAGCCTCGAGGGGGGGGCAAGAAAAATGATTTTGTACCGCGTGTTCAATATGGATAGAGAACCTCGAGCAATAGTCGATAAAAAAAAATCAAGTTGATACACCCACCGTTTTAATTTTATTTGTACTTTGTGTAACTTTCTTGCCAGTGCGAATTTTCGAGCGTTAAGTGCACCATCGAGAAGGGCTCGAAGAGATGAGTACGAATCTGCAATTGTAGTCGGTTACACCCAGTGTGTAATTTGTGGGGGCCCAGGAAGGCACATCCAGGCTGGACGCCAGGCAGAATGCCAGGCTGGGCATCACCTACACCTTCGCGCCCAGCGTGGCACGAGCGGCAGTTAGGCTGAAAAATACGCGCGCGCAACGCGTTCGTACGCGCGTTCTGAATTCTGGTCCCTGACGAGGTTCCTAAAGCAGTCTAGCCTGGGATCTAGCCCCCCCACCCCACCCCCCCACCCCCACCCCAAACACCCACCCACCCACCCTCCTCCCCACCCCCCACCCCCACACCATCAACCCCACCCACCCCCACCACACCCGAGCAGACCCTCAGGCTCCAGAATACAATTTGAGTCAAATAAATCTATGATAATGATGGTGGTAATGATAGATAGACAGACAAATAACGCCTTCAGTCCTTTTCATACCTGGGTGATCTCCTCCAAGGGCGCGGACTAAGACTGAGCTACCCAAGAAAGTTGTACAAATACCATACTGAAAGCAAAATTTAACGCTCTAATTTCACGGGAGCAACCGTGAAATCGAGGCGTATACTATATTACGCGACGAAAAAACCGTGAAATCGAATTTCAGGGCCATATTAGGGTTTGGGCCCCTGGATAGGGCTTACTACCCCTACCACAGAGTGCTCTTGTTTATGAGATGTCTTAGTTGCAGGTCCTAGAACTCAAATTAACTGAGCAGCTAGCTGAGCAATACATGAACTCTGTGTGCCCTTGTTTATGAGATGCCTTAGTTGCAGGTCCTAGAACTTAAATTAACTGAGCAGGAAATGTAGTGATCAAACGAGTTGATGCAAAGTACTACCCTACTTGCAGACCCTATAACCATGTACCCTGATACAACGGTACATGGTCTACGGTAATAGTATGAACACTACTACCTATACCACACTCATGAGTACCGGTACACAATGTTATCACAAGTCTGTATTGTGTTTTTAAGAACAGGCAATGAATCAGTGTAACATGTTTAAGTTGAAACATTTAAATGGATTTTATTAAAATTTTAACCGTAAAATGTGTAACGTCAAATTATATCCCTCTGAAAAAAAAGTGAAATTAAAACGTGAAATTATAATAAATCCCCTCAAAATGACCGTGAAATCTTTCGAAGCGTTAAATTTTGCTGTCAGTGTGGTACTAAAAACTGAATAACTGTGTCCAAACTTCTATATTTTTGGTTGTATGGTTAGAAAGGTCTTGACGAGATGATGCTCATGGACCCCCCTTCCACTATGTATTACTGTCTGGGTGTCCAGATATGAAGCCTCGGGGGGGGGGGGGGGGGGGGGGGTGGAAAAACAATTTCCGAACATGCGGTCTGCAAACTGTATTCTTGCTCCCCCCTCGGCTGGACTAAACAATAATGTGCAGTAATTGTACGTTCGATGGTACTGTGTGCAGTCCTGTACCTCATACTGTCTGTCACAGCTGATTGGGACCTGAATACAAGTGCAGTCATTCATGTACAGAAGTATGAAGCATACATTGTGATACAAACATGTAAATCAATCGATCATTGCATTCTGTGTGCAGGCCTCAGTAACTCCGGCAGAGCTTGCTCGGATAATCACGGGACTCGCAGACCTGACACGCTTGGAACAAGTGGTCAAGGTCTATGGTCATAACTTTGACGAACGGCACGTGTCGGCTGCTATGACCAGGGTAGCTAAATCGGAAAGGGATAACCAAGTGGCCATGGCACAAGGAATGATGCAGGAACTGGGTGTCTTGGCCCTGCCTGGACTGAGCAAGATGGATGCTCGCTGCCTATCCAGTGTGTTGTGGGCCTTAGGCAAAGTTGGAGGTCCAGTCAACCCAGACTTAGTACAGGGGATCTTGGCATATACTAAAGAGGAGCTAGCAAGCTTCAACCCCTTTGACATCTCAAACCTTCTGTTGGGAATGGCAAATCTGCAAGCTCCTACCGATGGCATTATCCATGAAATAATGGACGCTGGAATGAGGAGGCTTCCAGAATTCAAACCTCAAGATCTGGCCAACACTTTATGGGCGCTAGCAACAATAGGGATTCCTCCGGATGGCCCTTTCATTGACGGCTGGCTATACTTTGCGACTTCCCAGCTGCCTGGCTTCGGTGCTCAAGCCCTAGCCAACAGCTTGTGGGCATTAGCCAAGCTGGGTATTAAAGATGAAGCTTTCACTGCTTCCTGGTTCAGAGTGGCTACAAGGAAGCTGCCGGAATTCAATACCCAAAATCTGTCCAACAGCTTGTGGGCAGTATCCAAGCTGGGGATCGAAGATGATGCTTTCACTGCTGCCTGGTTGAGAGAGGCCAAGGTGAAGCTGCCTGGCTTCAATGCTCAAGAACTGTCCAACAGTTTGATGGCAGTATCCAAGCTGGGTATCAAGGATGAAGCTTTCACTGCTGCCTGGTTGAGAGCGGCAAAGCTGAAGCTGCCTGAATTCGAAACACAGGACCTCTCCAACAGCTTAATGTCAGCAGCCAAGCTGGGAATTGAGGATGGTGCTTTCTCTGTTGCCTGGTTGAGTGTGGCTACGAGGAAGCTGCCAGAATTTAATGCCCAGGAGCTATCCAACAGCTTGTGGGCAGCAGCAAAGCTAGGTATCGAGGATGAAGCATTCATTGCTACCTGGTTGGTTATGGCTAAGCGGAAGCTGCTTCAACTCAATAATATTGGCGTTACACAGATATCTGCTGCAATATTGTCTAGTGACAGCTGGGCCATCGCCACAGAATTCAAGGCCAAGATTGCTGCCATGCTTAAAAAAGGGGAGTGACATGGAGTGTTGCTACTTAGAAGGGCAACTTGGATATCATTGAGAAAGGAAGTCCCTCGCAGATATTTGCAAACCATGTCTGATAATGTGTGAGTTTCGTGGTATCAGCGGTATATTTTACCTCGTACTGTATTAAAATCCATCCAATAAGGTGCCATCCTCCAGGATATCCACTGGTGTACCATAATGAGGATGATGAGGATGCCCGACTGACGGACACCAGTGGTGTATTTTGCTACATAGGGTACTACAATCCAGCAGGTGCCATCCTCCAGGATATCCACTGGTGTACCATAATGAGGATGATGAGGATGAGGATTACATTTTCCTGGTGCCCAACTGGACTCCAAATGTGCCGCGGCTTGACGGGGTCATGGGGGGGGCTTAAGAACATCACAAGACATTTATGCGCCAAACTAGATGGCATAATTATAGTAGGTATCCTTGGTAACCTTAGCTGATCCCTTCATGTTAGCACTGCTTCATTTCTGGGCTACGCATGGTAGCTTTCAGCCAGCTCCCTTAGCCAGACACTAGGTGAAGACAAAAGCTTTCAGCTGCATTGAAATGCCAAGTCGGCTTTCACACGCACAAGCTAGCTTCTGGTTTGGCCCAAGGGCAGGGAAAGGGACCTGCCTAGAAGGTGCTACCATACCATACGAGTAGCCCCCAAAATAAACAGTGCATGTCAGCAGATTAGAAGCTATTTGGGTGCTGTGTCATGGCCATGGTTACTGGCATGAGGCTTGATATTATGAATCTCCGGTGCCTTTGATGTGAGGACTTGCTTTTCTAGCATGTACTCATGCATGTAAGACCTAAAAGTTGTTAGCAATGATTGATGCCTGCAGCGTAAGAGAAGGCTACGACGCTTGGAAATGTATCCATGGCAACCCAAAGCCCTACCGCCTGCGCAATCGCACTGCTTGAATGATCGGCATACTGATTTCACTTATTTCGTCGATTTTACAAGGAGATAGGACAGTCGATTTCGCTGTTATTTCTGATTGCTTTGCTTTGTAATATGCAGGCTAGTGATGACCATTCGTGCCGCTTGAATGATCGGCAGACTGATTTCACTTATTTCTTCGAGTTTTTAAGTTCATCTAACAATTGCTTTTAATTTAAAATTTCTTTCCTTTTTTTAGTAATGCGCAGGCCAGTGTTAACCTACAAGCCCACTGGGTGAGGGAGGCTACGAGGAAGCTGACGTAATTTGATGTCCCAGATCTGTCCAACATCTTGTGGGCAGCGTATGAAGCTTTCACTACTGCCTGTTTGAGTGCGGCAAAGCTGATGCTGCCTGACTTTGATGCCCAGGATCTGTCCAACAGCTTGTGAGCTGCAGCCAAGCTGGGCATTGAGGATGGAGATTTCATTGCTACGAACATGCATCCAATGCAGTAGCATCTTGCGACAGATGGGCCATAGACTCCGGTTTTATGGGAGTGATTGCTGATGATTAAAAAAGGTTGAATTGGAGTCCTATATCAGGGACTACCTAGATGCCTCTGAGTGCGGTAAATAGACGTGTATTTTTCCATATCATGCGTGTCTGGAAATGTGTGAGCTGTATGGTACATATTGTGTTGGATAACGTTCAATAACGAAGTTCAAATTCTTCGAATTTGTCCAATGGTGTGGCTATACATGGAATCAGTAGTACCAGTAGCAATAATCTATTATTTTAGCTTTCCAGAGTGATGTGCAGAGCACAGAGACGAAGGGGAGCAATGAAGGCTATAGATATTACACTCGATAAGCCATGCAGAGCATGGGCAAGAAGGAAGTAGCGGGAACGCACAGTACCTCAGGGTACTGGCGGGTAGGGTCCGTGCCATAGCTGGCAGCGGCACTACAGTACAGTGCAGCAGGGCGGGAGTCCTGTGCACTCTAAGTCACTCTAGGTGAACCGGGGAAACCGGTGAATAACATCCCCCCCAATTCCTGGCATTCTTCATATTGGAGAATTCCGGGAATTAGAGGAGTCAATAGACTAGAGTGATAATTTTAAATATTATGTGGCAGGTACAATAATTTATAACTGATCAGGCTTATCAAGAGTTCAAAGATAAAAGGGTGCCGCATTGGCAAAGCGGTTTAGCACAGTGGAGGCGTCAATCTTATCTAAAGAAATCAAGAGTTCTGAACTAGGGTGATAGCTGAAGGGGCAGCCATGAAGGTACAGGCTTAAACTAGATAGAAGAAAGCAGTCAGTCATGAGGCAATCAATCAATATCAAGGAAAGGTCTGGGGAGTCAGGGTCTGAATCTGTCTGCTCCTGGAGTGGACTCTAGGAGCTGCAGGGAAGCTGTAGGGAGTTCTATAGGGGCAGCTGGGAAGTTGCAGGAACACTGCTGGTGACTAAGAGTCTAGGTCTCATCATCCAGGTATGGGACCTGGTAGAAACCATCACGTCTGAGCCTTGTGGTGATTGCTTGGTGCAAGTCATCCCAGAGGTCAGATGTGGGGTCAGCATGGAAGATAGGGGGGCAGAAGTTGAGGATGAAACAATCCTGGTGATTCCATGGCATTATAGAATCATCCACATAGATCAGGATGGGACTGGGCTCATTGTCAGTCCTGATCTGGTGGGACTGGAGTAGGATCCCAGGCTGTGTGTGGGCTGCATTGCAGTAGGCACTGACCATGGCTGCTTGCAGGCATATAGTCCACTTTAATCTGTCTTTCATGCTTGGTGAGCACGTGTCATATTTGTAGACTAAAGTGGCCAGGAGCCTGGTGTGTGTGTGGATGGGGGTAATGACATGGGCAGGGTTTGTGGGCATGTCCTGGGCTCTCCAAGCATTGTTGGGGAGGGATCTCAGGTTCCTGTACCTTGCATAGAAGTTGGTGATCAGGGTGTACAGGGGAACTCTGAGCATGTTCACTATGCATGGTGGGGTGTGTAGTGAGATCATGTGATCCAGGATTTCCATCAGTTCCCCCAGGGGGTAGTATCCCTCCTGGGTTTCTTCCAGGGTGTAGCTGACTACGGGCACGTGGGTATTGTTTTGAATGTCATTATCCGAGGATGGTTCAGAAGTAGGTGGGGTGCTACCTAGGGAGAAATCGGTGATGCCATGAGGAGTCATGGTTTGGACCTGGGGGTCTTCCTGGAACAGGGATGATACTGGGTTGTCCTCTGCAGTCTCTACAGGTGGCTGTACATGTGGTAGTACAGGTGACAGTACAGGTGGCACTGCAGGTGGCTGCACTATTAGGGGCACTACAGGTGGCTCTACAGGTGGCACTGCAGGTGGCTGCACTACTAGGGGCACTACAGGTGGCTCTACTGGTGGCACTGCAGGTGGCTGCACTACTAGGGGCACTACAGGTGGCTCTACTGGTGGCACTACAGTTGGGCACTCGCAGGTTGGCTGCAATCTACTAGGGGCACTACAGTGGCTCTACTGGTGGCACTACAGTTGTTG
Source organism: Chlamydomonas sp. ICE-L (assembly GCA_013435795.1). Lineage (NCBI taxonomy): Eukaryota > Viridiplantae > Chlorophyta > Chlorophyceae > Chlamydomonadales > Chlamydomonadaceae > Chlamydomonas > Chlamydomonas sp. ICE-L. The sequence goes on from JACBWV010000821.1 coordinate 190,591, forward strand.
GGCTGGTAGGTCTGGCGAGGTATCTGTGTGAGTAAACTGCCCTCATGGAGGTTTTTAGGTGGGCTAAGCTTTTCTCTGAAGCCTGTATCTGATTGCATGGAGGTTTTCAAGTGAGATAGCTGTTCATTGAAGTCTTTCTCTTCTCTATGGGCTGTGCTATTGTGGGGAAACCGTGCTTGGTTGTAACAGTCTGACCAGTAAAGGTACATGGGTGCAGGTGGTGGAGCAGTGCTCTGGGTACTAGTGGGGTTTTGTCTCCTTCTCTGCCTCTGGTTACTGGGGGTTTGAGCTACAGGGGTGAGGGCTACAGGTGGCTCTACAGGTGGCTCTACAGGTGGCGTTGGTGGCTTGTAAGCCAAACCGGTACGTGCTGAGGTGCACTCACGTGAGCTATGTCCAAAGCCTCCGCAGTTCCAGCATGTCATAGATGAGTTGAGTTCTCGCCGTCTGTCAGCTTGCGTCCTGGCTTCTGCAGGTGACCAGTTTCTAGCAGCTAGGGAGCAGGAGGGTGCTTCTGGTGGAGGAGAGAGAGAGATGGTGGTGGTGATGGAGTAGAGGGAGGAGGTGCAGTGGTTAGCGTGATGGGCCCATAACCTTTAGCTTTCCGGAGTTACGTGCAGAGCACAGAGACGAAGGGGAGCAATGAAGGCTATAGATATTACACTCGATAAGCCAGCAGAGCATGGGCAAGAAGGAAGTAGCGGGAACGCACAGTACCTCAGAGTACTGGCGGGTAGGGTCCGTGCCATAGCTGGCAGCGGCACTACAGTACAGTGCAGCAGGACGGGAGTCCTGTGCACTCTAAGTCACTCTAGGTGAACCGGGGAAACCGGTGAATAACAATTATGACGTTGCCATAAACTCAAGCCATCAGATTTGAATTAAGCTGACTGGGTGCTGCGATACATTTTTTCACTCTAGGACGAGGGATCCCGTACACAAAACAGCGCCCACGGAGGATTCAGCAAGAAAGGCGGAGAAATTCCAACTCAATATCGACAGACACCCGCTGGAAACATGGTTAAATACCAGTAAAGGGCATGTTATGATGCTTTTGGACTGCTTTCCTAGCATGTAACAATTCGAATGCAAATTCAAAAATTGCCTACTTGCCTAGCATGCAGTAGTCACGTCATGCATTGAGTCTACTACCCGCTGACAGAGTATGTCCTTGCAACCATGCGTCCTGGAATTGTACAGCTTGATTGGAATATTGTATAGCTCGATTGTAAAGTTGATTTCATCAACATGTATTGCAGCAGTTCCCCTGTCATGGCAGGCATTGATTACATTGTATTGTTGTAGACAGGCCGTGGTTGTCTATGGTGTGTTATGCTATTGTCTATGGCGCGGACCACTTCAGGCTAACAAGACTTGACATAGTGCATTTATTGTCTGTTTTTAGATTTTCTGAAGTATGGCAGTTCCGACTTCCAGATCCTTTCGTGGCAATAGATAGTCGAATCGCTGCATGGAAAGAGCCGCATGTTTCGCGGAGCTTTCCCTTCTGGACTCACCCCATTGTCCGTTTGTCCGCTTGTAACCCTGGCCCTTCGTGCCCCCTGCCCCTTACGTGAACCCTGGCGAAAGTCCGCTGCACTCGATTCCGGTCCCATCTGTCGCTCCGATCGCCAGCACTCTCCGCCAATTTCACGCGTCGCTTGCGACACGCCTAGGAATTGTCAACTGATTCCATCGGGTAAAGCTGGCCTGGAAGATATCTCTTGGTACGACCTTGCCTTGGGACAATGATCAAAGATGATCAGAAATTTAGGGGGTCCTGTTCGTCCGCCAGCTGGGAGCTGTCAGTCCCGAAGTTCCGCTAGCAGTACCGTGCTCAAATGTTTAGAATTTTCGAACTGATTCGAAAAAGCAGGGGGGGGTTGCACGAGTAAGTGTTTGATGGGGGGTTGTGGGTGTGGGGGTGTGGGGGGGGGCTTGTGTTCGTGTTTGGGGGTGGTTGTGTTAGGGCACTGGGGGGGGGTGGGTGGGTGTGGGGGGGGGGGGGGGGGGGGTGTGGGTAGGTGGGGGAGGGAGTGGGGGGTCTGACTTGGGCGGTGTGTGGCGCATCTGGCGGATCATCGTGTTGTGTGTCTGGTTGGGGTGTTAGTGTGGGGTGGTGGGGGGGGGGTGGTTGGGGGGTGGGTGTTGTGGGTGGTGTGGGTGGGGGGGGGGGTGTGTGTGCATTACGCTCAATGGCGGTGGGGCGCGCGGTGGTGTGCGTGTGGGGGGGTGTGGGGGGGGGGGTGTCGGAACGCGCGAGTTGGGGGTGGTTGCGAGTTCGGGTGGGGGGGGTGGTGGTGGTGGTTCGGGTGGAGGTGTAGGGGGTGGGGTGGGTAGGGTGTGGTGGTGGTGGTGGGTGACTCCAGAGAACCTTCCTCAACCTGGACGACAAATCATAACGAGAGAGTGAACTTCTGAATGCAGGGACTCAACTTCCTGATCGATCTTGATAACGCGCCCCATGGTGTTAAGCTGAAGAAAAAGCTGGCCCAGCACGCAGGTAATCACATTACTACATGGCTTCTGCAGTCCTGGGGTATCATCTCCTACATGCATGGATGGATACTCGTCACACTTACCATTCACACCTTATTTTAGAGCTCCGTTCCAATTCGAATACTCACAGAAAGACTTAGAATGGAGGGGGAACTAGATGTTCAACACAAGGAGTCATAGTAGACCTGGATATCCCTTAAACCTGTCTACGCCCTTGTGATTGAAACCAGTAATCAGAAGAGTAGTATAGCAGTGCTCATGCTGGCCTGATATGTAGGGACCGGCATATCATATGACGCTGGCCAAAGGCGAGTATGATATCATATGATATCATATGAATATATGATATCTTACGAATTGCATCATATGATATTGTCTATAAATGGTAACTTTAGCCTAATCAGACTGCCGGCATCATATGATATCGTATGATACCATCTGATGACATGATATCATATAATATCATATTGCTGTTCCTTACTGATATGTTGGAGACCGATGGAGCCCATCGACCCGATTCCGGTAAAGTAAGCATTGTGTATTATATTGATATTAGGTGTGGAATGCTATCTCGAGACTGTTTGCCCCCATGGTTGCTCCGCCCACAGACAGTGCTCAACCTAAAGACTGATAGAGTGGTAGATCCTGTAATCAAACTCCTACTGTCAAAACCAACACCTGAGTCCATGTTTCTGACCCTCCAGACTGCCCCCCCCCCCCCCCCCCCCCCCCCTGTCCTCCAACAGCTGTGCTGGGTGCTGCTATTTCTGAGGTACTACACCCTGGAGTAACTCATGTGGTCGCCACCCACATGGAGCAGCCTGTTTGTAAGAGCATTTGCCATGCTAGACAAAATGAAGGCTCCTACACTCCCCACCTTGTGTCGGTGGATTGGGTGTATGAAAGTGCATTGGCTCTGTCTCTCAAGCCCTTGTCTTCGGTAAGATATGCGACCCCCGACACCCACACCCACATGTACACCCACACCCATAAACACAAACATCCATGCTCAGAACGAGGACCAACAGAGGCATGCATACTCACACAGTTCCACATGGCCACAAACTCACTCACGAACGCTGACACTGTCACGCATGCAGGCTCTTTACCAAAAAAAGGTGCTTTGAGGCGTGTACCGAATGAATTAATGTTGTTATGTGTTGTGTTGATTTGATTTGATTAGCTTCAATTTGATGTAATGTAATTTAATTTATCACTCATGCAGGCTCTTTACCACACTCAAAAATAGAAAAACAAGGTTGCACTCACACATGTATGCAAAAAACATGGACGTTCTCAGACATACATGCACCACTAAACATTGGCGCACTCACACATGCATGTAGACAACACGGACGCACTCAGACATATGCACAGCACTAAATATGGAAAATGGCCTCACGAAATATCACATGCATGCGCAACACATGGATGCACTCACACATGTACGTACTCACACATGCATGCAGAAAACATGGACGCCCTAAGATATAGACACAGCACTAAATATGGACAATTACGTCTCTTAATATCACATGCATGAGCAAAACATGGATGCACTCACACATGCATGCACTAAACATGGATACACTCACACATGCACGCAGAAAACAAGGACGCACCCAGGCATATACGCATCTCAAAACGTAGGTGCTCCGACACATCAGTGTACAGATCATGGACTGACAGCCTCAGGCCGGCAGGAACACACAAACCAACTCTCTCTCTCTCTCTCTCTCTCTCTCTCTCTCTCTCTCTCTCTCTCTCTCTCTCTCTCTCTCTCTCCCCCCCTCCCTCCCTGTCTTTGAAACACACACATGCAATAGACACACTGGTGCAGACACCTGCACTCACACTGATCACACACACCCAGACACACACATCCAATAATCTAACCGGAGCCATGTGCATGTATGCACGCACCAACTATCTAAATCTAACCCAAACCAACTATCTAACCCAAACCAATTATCTAACCTCGAGCCATGTGCATGTATGCACGCACCAACTATCTAACCCAAACCAACTATCTAACCCAAACCAGCTATCTGACCCAAACCAACTATCTAACCCAAACCAACTATCTAACCCAGGCAAATGATGTAACCTCGAGCCATGTGCATGTATGCACGAACCAACTATCTAACCCAAACCAACTATCTAACCCAAATGAATGATCTAACCTCGAGCCATGTGCATGTATGCACGAACCAACTATCTAACCCAAACCAACTATCTAACCCAAATGAATGATCTAACCTCGAGCCATGTGCATGTGTGCATGCAGCCTTATCCTTTGCCAGCCATCCCAGGCTTTGCCCAGAAGGCGCCTGAAATTAGTGTCTCAGGCTACTCGGTGAGTTCTGTCAGGAGATGCAACCACTGTTTCTTTTTGGGGCTACTCATGGCAGCTTCCAGTCAGCTCCATCAGCCAGCCACTGATTAGCCCACAAGGCGCCTGAAATTAGTGTCTCAGGCTACTCAGTGAGTTCTTTCTGATCGAAGTGATGGGTATGCCACAACACACTAAACTTCACATATTTCACGTCTTGGGGGTGTTCGCGTTTCCAAACACCTACTTTGCACACAGATGTCTTACGGCATACTTCGAATCAGATTCTAATCAACATATTGATCTATTCATATAAACTATCTGATCATATTAGCAACCACTGTTTCTTTTGGGGGCTACTTTTGGCAGCTTCCAGTCAGCTCCATCAGCCAGCCACTGGGTCAAGCCCAAAGTTGCAAACTGGATAAGAGTGACTGTCATATCAGCTTTCAGTCGCACTAGCTAGCTTCTGGTTGGGCCCAAGGACAGGTAAAGGGAGCTTCCTAGAAGCTACTATGTGTACCCCCAAAAGAACCAGTGGATGCAATCTGTATATGGTATATGAGCTTATGTCACTGTCAGCCACTTCTTTGCTTTTCTTTCTGGCCACGGGCAGGAGCTACCAGGTAGCTCCCTGTGCCAGCCACTGATTTGCCCAGAAGGTGCCTGAACTTCGTCCAGTGTCTCCGCCCAGTGTCTCCAGCTACTCAGTGAGTTCTATCGGGAGGTGCAAATGATATGGGATATTAGTAGGGGTGTCAATAGCGCGCTATTCTCCAAGATTATCGGGCGATATATCATACAACACTTGGTAAGGTATATTGATATAATGATATATTGTACGGTATTATACAATATATCATATGATATCGTCCATATATCATACAAATATACAATATATCTGCACAATATCGTACTTGACAACCCTAGATATTAGGCCATGACACTGTCATCGACTTGGTACTGATCTGTTGACCGCTTGATACCATTGTGATCTGCATTGTCATCTTGTTGATGGTGACGCGTTGACTGTTGATAAACACAGCTACTCAGTGAGTTCTGTCAGGTGGTGCAATTGAGATGGGATATTAGACTGTGGCATTGTCATCGACTTCATAACAACCTGCTGACTGATTGATGCCATTGTGATCCGCACTGTCGTCTTGTTGATGGTGACGTGTTGACTGTTGACAAGCACGGCTACTCAGTGAGTTCTGTTGGGAGATGCAATTGAGATGGGATATTAGGCTGTGGCATTGTCATTGACTTCATAACGACCTGCTGACTGATTTATATCATTGTGATCTGCAATTTCATCTTGTTGATGGTGACGTGTTGACTGTTGACAAGCACGGCTACTCTGTGACTTCTGTCGTGAGATGCAATCGAGATGGGATATTAGGCTGTGGCATTGTCTTCAACTTTATAATGCCTGTTGAATGATTGTTGTAATTGTGATCTGCATTGTCATCTAATTGATGGTGGCGTGTTGACTCTTGACAAGCACGGCTATTCAGTGAGTTTGGTCTGGAAATGCAATTCAGATGGGATATTAGGCTGTGGCATTGTCATCGACTTTATAATGACCTGATGACTGATTGATGTCATTGTGATCCGCATTGTCATCTCGTTGATAATGACATCTTGTTGATAATGGCATCTTGACTGTTGATACACAAATTGGAAAAATTACCATTGCACTGCATTACAGCACTATGTATCTTAGTGTTTATCAGTGCTTTCTCTTTTTAAGCCCTTTCTATACGATTGGGCAAGTCCCTTTTGCCTATTTGGCTTACCCCTGGACTGTAACATACATACATTATCACAAACAATCTCAGGATTTGGAGCGCATGGTAGTGCTGTACAAGATTTCCTGCTGCGGTACACAAGCCATAGCCAGTGTGACACCTGGGAAGACTTCCCACGTCCTGGTGAAGGATTTTTCCATCTCATCAGAGAAGTTGAAACTGATCAAGGAGAGGTAGGATAATCTGTGAAGCTGCTAGGACACTGTTGGGATATGTGGGAGTATTTATGTTAGACCCATGAATGTAAGGCCTCCTTGATCCTGGTGAATGGCTTTCCCAGGCGTCAAAGAAGATGAAAAGGGTAAAGTAGGGATAGGAGAATCTGTGAAGCTACTGGGGCACTGTTGGGGAATGTGGGAGTATTTATGTTATACCCATGAATGTAAGACCTCCTATATCCAGGTGAATGGCTTTCCCAGGCGTCAGTGAAGTTGAAAAGGGTAGAGGAGGGGTAGCAGGATCTATGAAGCTGCTAGGGCACTGTTGGGGAAAGTGGGAGTATTTATGTTAGACCCATGTATGTATGACCTCATATATCCTGGTGAATGACTTTCGAAGGCGTCCAAAGCTGATCAGGGTAAAGAAGGGTTAGGATAATCTGTCAAGCTGCTAGGAGACTGTTGGGATATGTGGGAGTATTTATGTTAGACCCATGTATGTAAGGCCTCCTTGATCCTGGTGAATGGCTTTCCCAGGCGTCAAAGAAGATGAAAAGGGTAAAGTAGGGATAGGAGAATCTGTGAAGCTACTGGGGCACTGTTGGGGAATGTGGGAGTATTTATGTTATACCCATGAATGTAAGACCTCCTATATCCAGGTGAATGGCTTTCCCAGGCGTCAGTGAAGTTGAAAAGGGTAAAGGAGGGGTAGCAGGATCTGTGAAGCTGCTAGGGCACTGTTTGGGAATGTCGGAGTATTTCTGTTAGACCCATGAATGTAAGACCTCCTATATCCTGGTGAATGGCTTTCCCAGGGGTCAGAGAAGTTGAAAAGAGTAAAGGAGGGGTAGCAGAATCTGTGAAGCTACTAGGGCACTGTTGGGGAATGTGGGAGGAATGCTGTAAGAGTGTAAGACCCATGCATTTTCCTTTTTTGTTGTGAAAGGTATATCACCCCAGGAGGTGGGTCTCCCGAAACAAACCAGGGACACTAAAGATTCAGTTTGAATGGCATGACAGAGTCCCTGTTTCCTGGTTAAAAAGTTCTATGCAGCATCGCAAACGACGCGGAAATTTGACGGAGTGTGTTGGCAACGGAATGACAGGTGGCAACGGACTGGAGCTGACCAAAGCCAGTTAGTTATGAGACAGTTGGCTGACGTGTCAGGCTTCAACGTTTTGGTCACAAACGGACAAATGGGTAACCCTGGGGGCTCCCGCCAGCCCCCCAGAAGGGAGGGCTCCGCCAAAAAGGTGCTAGGGCACTGTTGGGGGAAGTGGGAGTATTTCTGTAAGACCCATGCATGACAGAGTCCTGTGTCCTGGTGAAAAACCTAGGGGGTCAGAGCGGTTACAAATGAACAAAGAGAGGTAGGAGACTCTGCCAGGGCGCTGCTGGGGATGTGGGAGTATTCATGTAAGAGCCCCCATGTCCTGTTGAAGTAGGTTTCCGGAGGTAAGAGAAGTTGATAAGGGTAAATGAGGGGTAAGAGAAGCTGAGGAGCTACGTGGGCACTGTTGGGGGATGTGATGATATTTATGCTAGACCCATGTATGTGAGAGCCCCATGTCCTGTTGAAGTAGGTTCCCGGAGGTCAGAGAAGTTGAAACGGGTAAAGGAGGGGTAAAGGAAGCTGAACAGCTACAAGGGCACTGCTGGTGGAGGTGATTATATTTATGTTAGATCCATGTGTGTGAGGGCCCCACGGTCTTGATGATGAAGGTTCTCGGGGTCAGATAAGTTTAAAACCTACAAGAGCACTATTAAGGGATAGGGCCGGATAGGGGGATACATATGTATGACCGATGTCTGGAAGACCTCCATGCTCCAGTGATTAACGTTTTCCATTTCATTCCATTCCATTCCATTCCATTTCATTCCGTTTCATTCCAATTCATTTCATTTCATAAGAGAAGTTGAAGCTAAGAAAAGACATGTAGGAGAAGTAGTCTTGTCGGGCCATTGGTATTGAGGTGTATGTTACAGTCCAGGGGTGGCCTGCTGGGCTAAATTTACTTGCCAACCTCGAAACATCTAGAAAATTGTATTGATTATCCAGATTGAGAAAGAACAATATAGTTCATGTCACACCTGCACTATTATCTAGACCTCCACTATCTTCACTCCTTAATTCTGCAGACGCCTGAAGATCCAGATTTTACATGGGGGATGGTTGGACCAATGCATCTCTGCCTGGTCTCACATACCTGAAGGTAAGCTCAGATGCATAGACCTACTATAAGGTCAATGCACACATAACCGCTGTTCATATATAACAGTATAAGTGACCATGATGCGAGCGTACTTTCAGGTAGATGAGACCAGGCAGAGATGCATTGAAGTTACAGTAGGTCTTATTCTGCCTAGCCTGATTCTGCCTGGTCTGATTGGCCTGAAGGTAAGCTCAGACGCATAGATCTACTATAAGGTCAGTAAACATACGGTATAACCATTGTGCATGTATAACTGAGTAGGATGCGAGCGTACCTTCAGGTAAATGAGACCAGGCAGAGGTGCATTGAACTTTTAGAAGGTCTGATTCTGCCTGAAGGTAAGCTCAGATGCATAGACCTACTACAAGGTCAATGACTCATCATACTAGGGTCTGATTCTGCCGCAAGGTAAGCTCAGATGCATAGACCTACTACAAGGTCATGACTCACTTGTTGTAGGTCTGATTCTGCCGCAAGGTAAGCTCAGTTGCATAGACCTACTACAAGGTCAATTACTCATTGTTGTAGGTCTGATTCTGCCTGAAGAGTAAGCTCAAGATGCATAGACCTACTACAAGGTCAATGACTCATTGTTGTAGGTCTGATTCTGCCGCAAGGTAAGCTCAGATGCATAGACCTACTACAAGGTCAATGACTCATTGTTGTAGGTCTGATTCTGCCTGAAGGTAAGCTCAGATGCATAGACCTACTACAAGGTCAATGACTCATTGTTGTAGGTCTGATTCTGCCTGAAGGTAAGCTCCAGTGCATAGACCTACTACAAGGTCAATGACTCATTGTTGTAGGTCTGATTCTGCCTGAATGTAAGCTCAGATGCATAGACCTACTACAAGGTCAATGACTCGTCATAGTAAGTCTGATTCTGCCTGGCCATAGGTTGTTGGAGTAGCCTATAGTAGGTCTATGCATCTGAGCCTACCCTCAGGGCAAATGAGACCAGGCAGAGATGCATTGAAGTTATAGTAGGTCTGATTATGCCTGGTCTCATATACCTGAAGGTAAGCTCAGATGCATACACCTACTATAGGCTACTCCAACCACCTATGACCAGACAGAATCAGACCTACTATAAGTTAGATACATCTCTGCCTGGTCTCATCTACCTGACGGTGCGCTCGCATCCTGCTCAGTTATACATTATCTGTCTATTTGGACTACCCCTGGACTGTAACATACATAAATTCATACATGCATATACATGAACAATGGTTATATTTTATTGGTATCCTGGTTATTGGTATTTTGTTAATTGATCTTATGGTATTATTATTAGGGAACGGCAACTATATTAGTGTTTGAAAAACTAATATTAACTAATATTATTATAGTGTCACAATAATATTAGTTTTTCAATACAATTGAAAATTCTGGTGAGACGGCTCGTCCGACTAATATTATATAATATTATTTAATATTATTTATTCACTAATATTATACAACATAGCCGACCCCTAATTATTATGCTTATTGGTTCCAGTATTATGGTCTCGTGGTTCTTTGACTTATATGTGTACCTGTGTTGTATTGGTGAAATGGTTACTAATGAAATGGCATTACAATTTGTGTTATATTTATGCCAAGAAGGCAGAGACCAGTGGTACACTTTGTTACAACCTAGATGCCCTCACCGCTAAAAAATCTGTCAAGTGCACTCTCAAAAGAGCAAATGCGCATTTCAAGCATTCCCCTCAGCATCTCCTTCATTTCTTCCAAATAATTCGAATACATGAATAGTACGACATATTACGAGGCGTGAGGTTGGGGGGGCCAGTCCGTTTTGCTTCTAAATCTGTGTTCCCTAATCGTCTGTGCAGAGCCATTTCATGAAGGTGGATCACTAAAGTAACAAGGCACAGCAGCAGCAGCAGCAGCAGCAGCAGCAGCAGCAACGGCAGCAGCAGCACGGCAGGGGGCAATGCAGCCAAAGCAGCCAGCAACTAGCAGCAGCAGCATCAACAATATCCCGTCCCAACTCAGCAGCGTGCAGCAATATCCTCCCCAGCAGCAGCAGCAACAGCAAGATCCCGCCCCAACTCAGCAGCTGCACTTGCCGCCAGATGGGCAACAACAGATCTCTGAGCCAGCGCCGCACGCAACGACTCAGCTGCAACAACATGCTGACACTCAGCCTGGCAACATACCCAACACAGGCTCGCTCCTCAACCCATGCAGACACAGGCACAACACGCAGCCAACAAGGTGCAGCTCGCAGACGCTGAGACTGCTCTAGACACTACGCAGCTCGCACCTCAACCCACACATACAGATCCTCGAGAAGCAGCCACCACCCAGGTACAGCAAGCAGCAACTCAGTGCAGCCCTGTCCCACACAGGCACAGCAAGCAGCCACAACCCAGGTGCAGCATGCAGCCACCCAGATGCAGCAAGCAGCCACCACCCAGGTGCAGCCCTGTCCCACCCAGCCAGCTACTGAGCAAGAGCACTCACCGGCAGTTCCCTTGCATGCACCCACACAGGATCAGCAAGGGCATGACCCATCCCAACACGAGCCCACACAGATGCAGCACGCACCCACACAGATGCAACATCCGCAGACACAGGTGCAACACGCACCCACACAGATGCAGCACCCACCCACCCGGCTGCAGCAAGCGCCCACTGAGGCCAAGCCAATTGAGATCAAGAAGGAGATAGACACAGAGAACCTACACAAGCTTCGTTCCGGCATGAGTCGTAACCCCGCACCACAGACCACCCTCTCTTCTCTCCCTACCTCTCCCCTCTCCCCAGAAAATGCGTAAGCCAGAGGGCCAGGCCTGTCCCCCGCCTCCCCTGCTGCCGCTAGATAGCTTGCCTCCTATCCCCTCCCCCTCAGCCTGCCCTCCCCTTTGGCGCAGGAGGGGGTCGAACCAACATTGAGGCCCTGTCAGTGGTTAACATGTCAGGTGAATGCGCTTCCGGTATCCTTGCTGAACAATAATCAACAGGTATGAGATGTTGGCCTCGATTGGTGGTTGGCCCCCAGTTGCAGCAAACGGGCCTAGGCCCCCTAATTTTACGCCATCGTAATAAGGATGGTACAATTTATGTATTTATTTATGGGGAAATTAGCCTCCGCTTAATGTAAACTCTAAGCCCATCTAGACCCTGAACCCTAAACCGTAACCCCCCCCTACACCCTAAACCTTTGAAGACAGAACTTGACCCCTAAACCCTAAACCCTAAACCCCCTACACCCAGTAAACGTAAGTGTATGCTAACTGAAGTGGAGGCTACTTCCCCCCACTGTCTCAACAGGAGGCTTTGGACTTGTGTAGAAGGCGTGTGAGGC
>JACBWV010000821.1:203417-305917 GCA_013435795.1 Chlamydomonas sp. ICE-L
CTTCTTCCTTTGTCCGTTTCCCTAGATCCCTCACGTCTGGTTATTACCAAATTTTACGTATATTCGGGACAAGGATGCGCGAAACTGCCGTTAACTACCCCTTTTTTTTTCGAGGGTCCAGTCTTTATGTCGATTTTACAACGTCCCCTTGGGAGGGCTTTGGCAAACGACTTCCGGCCCGCCCCATTCATTCCATTACCCGCTGTGTTCATGAATCCCAATCTTCTCTATATTCGCGTCCGACTTGCACACGTTGTAGTGGTCTACTTAGACATATCTTGGTTTACGGTTTACGCACTCCGGCGGACGCTGACTTTGGCAGCAACTCTGGACACGGTTCTCCAGGTCACCTTGTTTCCAGATCACGAATTCTACGTACGAAACTCTCATTATACGCGTTTCCTTCAGAACAAACGGAGTTTGTTAATTTCCTGGGTCATTACATGGACGCGACGGAATTAAGTTGATCACGCAAGGTTAGAACATCAGTGACTGGCCTACCCGAAAACGGCGAAAGAGGATCGGCTCATTCGCGGTTGGGCATGATTTTCGCAAATTTATCCAATGGTAGTTCGTTCTCGCTGCCCGCTCAAACCTTGTCTCAACATCACGGGTGTGAACTGGGTCTTGTTCAAAGAAGAACATCTCGTCTCATTCAAAGGCCCTCAAGGAAGCTTTGCTATCCGCTCCAGTCCCGGGGCCGATTTCAGAAATATCGTTCGATTTCCAGTTCTTTTTATTTACCGACCGCATCTGTATCGGTCCACCGACGACGCGTGCTTGCAGCTAACACCCACCATCGCTTCTTCGTCTCCGCAAGATAGTAATCCCAGCGGAGCTGACTATACTACGTACGGAAACAGAGCTGCGAGCAATCATTCACGCGTTGACCGAGTGGCGATTGCTACCGCGAAGGGAAGGTTCCCACAGACATTGGTCACTGCCCCACAACCGCTCAAGTATTTGGACCAAGGCGTCCCTTTTCATCCCCTGCACAAATGGGTTCCTACGTTTGGCTTATTGGAGGACGTATCGGCTCCCTTTTCCGTTTACTTCCGGAGTATTGAGCGGGTCGCCAAATAATATGGAGATCCCGGCACCACCGCGCACAAATCCATACACCCCATATATTGTTCCTTACCGCCAACGTCGCTCTGGGTTTTGGCACCAGCGTTGGTTCTTCTCTCTCTTGGTCAGCGAATGCCGGCTCAGATAAACGAAGCGACGTACTATTTGACAGTCGGTTCCGTGGTCGGGATTTCGCCTCCCAGCCCATCCCGACTTTGCGTCTCTCTCCCGTATATCTCGGTTCATGCGGCACGGAACAGGGACGACGCTGTCTGGGCATCAAGCCTTAGCTTGCGCCAGCGCACTCTCCTCTTCGTTGTCAATAAGGGATTCGAATTTTTGGCTGGAAACAAACTGGACTCGAATTGCCCGCCGGGCTGCACGCGTCTATCGCGACGACAGTTTTCCAGCAAACGGGTACTGGTTCACAAGTCTTAACCGAACTAAGTCCGCACGGTTTGGACCTGCACGAGTTTGTGTGTTACATCGACGCAGCCCTCTCGACTCCTGGATATTATCCGCGAAGCTCTACGACCCTATTACCATGGGCCATGTCCGGTCGCACCACGTTTACATTGTGTATTGTCTCGGTTCACGCACTTTTGACTGGGCACATTTACAGTATTATACGTGCTGGACGTGATGCACCCTTCGTTCACAACATATGCCATTAGTCGACCAAATATGATCACAAGCCCTGAACGCAAAGCTAACTTTCCCCCGCCGCTACACCACGTTGTCCCGTGGACATTTCTGAGATAATCTTGATCTGAGAGTTATTGGGAATGTCGTTCCTTACTATGGACACTTCATTACGGCGCTTCGCAACTTTCTGGCCAGACGTTATGCTCATGACGCCCATGCTGTATTACGTTCGACAATTTACCCGAGTCGAATGTCATCATGGACGAATCCTGGTCCACTATACGCTAAACGCAGAGGAATTTGTGCTCTTTCTTATAGCCTTCAATCGCGCGTCACCTGCCGCTATTCCATTCGATCAAAAGAAGAAATCCTCAGTGATCGTACCGTGCCGATTCAAGGACATTTTTTTCGTTAGCCCCGCCGCCGTGGCCTCTCTCATTTCCCGTATATCCCTTAATGGGCAGCGGACAGATGTTCCGTACTTACGCTGCGTTCGCAGCCTCAACACTGACAGGTCTTAAACGGAACCGCTATGAACCCGCTTCATCGAGACATTTGACTTCGCTTCTATACGTGGGGGGCCGTACCAAGCTTGGCTTGGTCCCCCCCTGATTATATTCCGTCCCATTGCGCCTTGTTCGCGACCCTTCTTCCCTTGCACATCAACACCAGTCACCTACTAAGCCCACGTCCATTTCAAAACACCCTTATATTTTTGGGCCCGTGACAATGGCTTTACGACCTCACTATTCGACGCCGCTAAAGGGTGTTGAGGTGCTACACAAATTATATGTCTACGTGCTGCCACAAACTGTGTGGGGACGATCACCAATGCACGACTCCCAAGATGTACAGTGCAATGGCATGTCATGGCAAGCCGCGCTTAAGATGGCCAGATATAGCCCATTACGAGAAAACGACCGAACGGAGGTTTTCTTCAACCTGGTGATAAATTCTCTTGTCCACCGCCAATATGACAGTTTGAACATTATGGTTGTTAAACCAAAAATTTACGGCCTTTTGTTGGGCCACCCGATTACGATTACGGAACGCATTGGTTCACTGTCGGTTACCGTATGGTCACCGGCCCAGCTCGTCTAAGCAAGTCACGGCGTGCCGCTTGGGCCTTTGCCCCATGATTGATGCGTATCACCCGTGTTCACGGGGGGCTTTTGAGTCTTAAGCCAGTGTGGCGCTGGCGTATTCGGGCGTTGTCCACGTGGTACATTTCCCGCTCGGAGTTCGACTCTCATGACGGCGATCCCGTGTGAATTCTCCAATGCCTATTCATGCTTGCGATGATTCTTAGATGTCGAGTGTGATTAGCTCAATCCATGCTTAATACGACTGTTCGTTCTCGTATTTTTACTTTGGTCGATGGCAATGACTTCTTTCCCCGGTATTTGTAGCATACTGAATCACTTGGAGAATATTTCGCACATAGGCGGTCTAAGAAAAAAGTGCCCCTCCACATCGTCGTGAATGGCAATCTATGCTGTTATCGCCACCGTGGTGTCCCTCGTCCGTACGTGTCAATAATAATCGGGGCCCAGTCACAACCAATCGCACTCGGACGCATCGACACGCGGTTAGATGCTTCATTCTACAGCGATCTTCCCGACTGGAGTACTCAAAAGGGATGTTTTTTTTTGTTTTTAATGGTTCTCTCCGATGAACAACTTGATCTCATCAAGTAATTTTGCGCTACTTCGGCACTAGATACGTACTCGGTATTAAAAATCCCATCTTTTCTTACGATCAGAGTGCGTTTGGGTCCGCATCTTCTTCTGGAGTGTTGGGGTTGGAGTGTGAACGGTATAGCACCTTTCACGTATCGGCCTTCCAGCCAAGGCTATATACGGGTATCACCTTACCGTTAAGCCACGTTGGAACGCACATTGATACAGTACCATCTCTGTAGCTTAGCTCTGATTCAAGCGCTCCTTATATTGCGAACATGACACTAGCTTTCTCTGGGTAAGGAACCCTTCGCCTCCTTCACGCAGACGTTCTGTCCAAGCACTCGACCTCTATCTACTTAGTGTAAACTTTCCCCTGTTCTGCTAGTTCACCTTTATCGCCATGTCCATGTTAACCACATACCTCATGTCACGTTAGTTTATGCTAAACCCTCTCACTAGCTGCTTAGGCAGCTTATCATTAGCTGTACACCATGGTATAGTAGGTACAAGGACTGTGTAATCAAAGCCGGGTCCGACTCGTTATTTGGGCAGATGCTTGCAGTTATTGTTGAGAGGACAAATGGATTTTCCCCAGAACAGCTGATGCGATTCGATCTCACCTTATTGTCGAACGTGAATATTCAAGACAAGTCACAGAACGTGTGAATTTGACAATCTCTCATGTTTCACTCACTGAAACGAAAACAACCAATAATAATACATTGCTTCCAGGGATATTGAGTAGCTGTATTGCAAAGTTCATGACAGAAGATTTTCCTCAAGACTTCACCCCTAAGCCTATAACGTACAAGCTACTATTTTCACATGGCCATTCAACGTTATTCGAACAACGTATGCTTCCAGTTTATGTTGGTATTCGTGGCTAACATCCTTTCGTTCTTAATTGTTGAGGATCCACCCATATAATTATACTATTTACAGGGCAACATGAATTAATTGGACATGATTTGACCATGACAACCGTCAATGGAACACATGACTAAATCGATCACGTGATGGTACTTCCCTATGTAATTTCCGAACCGAGCATTCATTCTAGCAACCGTCAAGTTGCCCCGGACCTGGTCGACCAATCGATGAATGGATTGATAGAAATACCTTTATAACATCACTATTTAAGCACTTGGCTATCATCCAACACGAAGAACTATTCACTTGATTCGTCAAGTTATTCAACATCTTTGGAGATAGTACTGGTGCAAACGGCTCGTAAATTTACTTTTTCAACAATTGGTAAGATAAAAGGATAAAATATTTGCTTACATTATCGGTGCTAAGACATGCATAAGAGAGCCATTTGAGCTGATCAACCAGTACACACTATGTAGGTAGGAGAATGATCCGACAACGTTTTATTACGAGACTGAGTGCTGTGGGTGTCGTCCTTTTACACAATCAAGCTCACAAAGCCTTACATATCCTGTATTGACATCTCATGTGGTTCCAGAAATTACAGTGATTCTTTGTAAATTCCCTTATAATTTTTTTTATTATTTTCGAACTGAAAGTTATTATGGAGTGAATGAAACATACCTCTAGTAACATTTGGAGATGTGGAAGTGATTTCTTCAACCCCAAGCAAAGAGGGTCTGGGAAAGCAGAAAGATTTTCTGTTTTTTCTGGTACTAGCACGCGCGTTGGCGAAATAAAGCTGGGCCCAAGGAGAAAAGGAATTGGAGGAATTTTATAGAAATCGGAGACACTGATGAAGAAAACAGGGCTCAGAAACCGTGTTAGAAACAAGTACAAGCAAACAAGAAAAGGCTTACGAGATGAAACTTCGGTAAGGAAGGCACAGTTCACTACGAAAACTGATAGACAAATATTGTTGTTATGATGAGGACTTGGCGATATGGGCGAACAGGTGATACAAGTCGATCCTAAGCCAGAATCATTGTAAGAAGTTGAAGGTAATTCACGATGTCAAGCCAATTTAAAAACGCTTTTTCTTGAACGTTTATTCACAAATATTTTCCAAAACTGAAGCGGGGCAACTGTGTACCTGTTCTAGAAAGAAAATAACGAACTTGATGGAACTGAAGTGCTCTACAATTCATCCTTCTGGGCCTATATGGAACCAGCGCTTTTAGTAACCTATTGCTTCCTGGATATAATAATAGAGCGGATATATCCCAGACAAACGACCAGTCAGTAATTGTATGCATAAAAACTCGGTTTATAGCCCAACCACTTACATACACCACCGGTTAACACCCTGATCCCTGCCCGAAACTATCTTCTGTACCCCTTTCATTTGGGAGAAGCGGGGTACTGCGTAAACATATTCTGCCTTGCCCAATTACATTGCAACAACAAATATGAGCTGCGCCGTGCTTTCTGATGGCACAGGCTTATGACGAATCTTGTAGTTTCACCCTACCCATGATGAAATCACAGTAATTCAATTGGTCTGAGATCATTTTCATCTCCTGATGATATTATAAGTAATACAGGACCAAAGCTTTTAGAAGCCTAGTGACGACATCCCCCCAAACAGAAAAAGAAAACATGGAACAGTTCAAGAAAGATCAGGCAAGAGTTTGGGCAAGGTTTCTCAATGGATACATAGATGCATTGACATAGAGATTGAGATACCGATTTTCTGAGAGAACTGCATACAAAGCCTACTTGTAGATACCCAAACGGTTACCATAAATTATTGGTCACGATGACTCTCTCCCTCCCTTTTCTTGCTCTCCTTTCCCCCCTCCCTCGCCGGTCTTGGTGGCGTAGTAGGTGGGATGTCAAACAGTTGTCGGTAATTATCAGCTATGCAATCTCAGCATGACTTTAGCATGTTTGCTTCCACTTGTTTTAGTTTGTCGTTCGGTGACTCACTCTGTGTACTCCTTCGAAACTTATCGGTCCTGATCAGTACGTGACAGCTGCTGTGGACTGCGTCACGGTTCCAAGGACACGGACTGTGTATTTTGTCTGTACCCTTTTCAGGTACAGGCTGCTACTCCTTCACCTCCCAACTGGTTGCCCCCCACTAACTGGTGTTACTCCTGTGCGTGTACACATTTTTCTTTAGTCTCGCTCAATTGTATAGACTTGGAGCTGCGCTGTTTCCGCTGCTTCATCTCTGTCTTCACTCCACGGTTTATGTCGTATTATATGCTGATAGCGTCACCGGGACCCTATGGTACACCCACTGATCTTTTTGCAATGCTTTATGTAGTGGTCACATACTTGGTTCAAAAGAGCTTCATTCTGGCACGTTACGCTTAGTCCTATGTCCCCTGATGCACCACTAAATTGCTGATGCCATCACTTTTTTGCTTTGCCTTGCCAGTGGACTCTTGTCTGCCAGGATGCTAGGACTGGTCATTCTCGCATTTATTGTTGGAAGTAACCCCCCCCCGGCTTTTTCTCCATCTTCTCCTCATTCCTCCCCGCGTTCTTGTATGTTTCTACTACCGTCGTCTTGTCTGATGACCCTGCGACGTGCATTTGACCCAAGTACTGTCCTGCTGACTGTCCTTGGACATCGGTTTGTGAGATATACCCCGTCTGTGTCTGCCGTCGTCCCCTTGCATAGTCGACCAACTTCGTATCCGGGTTATGAGGGCCTTCTGCCATGCTTATTACCGGCCAGCGTTGCAAGCCGTGACCAAGCTTCCTTGTCTTAGGTTATGTCTACGTCACGCTTGCTGCCCACTTTGCTTGCCAGCATCGTACACGGTCGCGCTCTATGTGCATTATGAGCTTCGCCGCTCTCAGTGGCTCCGTGTACTCGGTTGGAGAATTTTGTTTCAGATAAATGATGGCGGATCTGCGGCCACCCTGCCTTCGAGGGTTCGCCGACGGAGGAACGACCTAGCGTCTGACATTTGGAGATTCCGGCACCCCCCTTGGTTTTTGCACGCTGAAGCAGGGCGTGTTTCTTATGGTTCTAGCACCACTAAGGGTGCGCTCACTCTTCCCCCCATAACCGGTGAGTCGAGCGAGTTAGAGGGGGGACTTGGGGATTGACTGATATCGACGGGCGGGATATTAGGACTTGTACTATGATATTAGCTCTGATCTTCGCATTTTTTTCCTCTTCCCGCGATAATTTTCGAATTCTTGCTTACTTGCGATTTGCGGAATTCTTTCCGCATGGTGCCCGTATTTTTGCTGCTTACCAGGCGACTATGTATGTCACGTCATTTTTATAGGTCTCTTTTTTTTCCCATCCCTCAAATCTCGACTTTCGACTCCTAACGCCGTTCCCACATTCTCGCTGATCACACCCGGCGCTCGACTAGAGCCGGATTTCTTCGTATATCCATGCTAAAGGCCGATGTGGACCGCCGTCTTTTATTGGCCCTAGCCAGCGGTATGTGGCCGTGAGTTTACTTTGCATTGATATCTTGGTGGATATTGTACTCTATCCTTTAGGATTCTCTTGGGATCCTGGTGCGTTTACGGGGTTAGACCTTGTGGTCGCTGTCTTTGTCTGACCCAGTTTCCACTAGGTGCCCCTCCTTAGGTGTAGCCTCAACTACATGCCTGTTTTGAGTCAAGGTTTGCCCGTCCGACTTAGAGTATGGCATTTTTCGTTGAAGTTGGTTATAGCGGCCATGTGCTCTCGATAGTGGTGGCACGTTGCCCATTGAGTTGTGATGATGACACTGCTCGCAGAGTGCAGTGTTTATCTTTCGCAATCGGTGCAAAACTAGGGAGCAAGATCCACTTACGAGCTGTTTTTGGGGTTGTGCCTGATGTGTCGTTGTTTTGCGTGGTCGCGGTTTTTCTTCTGCATAGTCACGTTAGTCAGTGGGAAAACGCGCAACAGTAGCGGAAAAGGCATTTATTGGTAGACGGGTGGTATTCTCTCAGTGTGGTTTTAGTAGTGGTCTTAGATTTGGTGTTTTCCTGTTTGCGACAGGTCGTTCGAGAGTAGTGTGCGCATCTCTCTACTATAGTTCCAGTTCTAAATGTCTTTCCTTGTGGCTTCTCCCATTAGTAGTGCGTTCACCGTGCATCGCTGCATCCCTCCCTGTCGCATACAAACTGGTGCTTATGTTGTTGTGCGGTTATTTCCCTACGCTTTTACTTTTAGACACCGATGGTGATGACTGTCCTCTGGTGCCGGGTATCCAGCTTGCATCCCAGGTCAGGGTACTGAGCATTGCTGTATTTTTGGGTGAGTCTTTAAGTGTGACGGGTGGGTAGTTCCGTATCTTTCCGAATTTTGTAATTAGCCGAAAATTCCCAGGCTGGTCGCCCAGGCCACCTCCTCTTGAGAGACACTTACGTCGCGACCAGAAGCTCTAGGCTTCAGACGTTTCGGTCGAGTGGAGCGGTTATTATGGTACATTGTTCGTAATAGTCGCCCCTCCTGCCACCTTGATTGGGCTCTCAGCGAGTTTGTTAGCCCTTAGCCTCATGCCGTCCCTGGGGATCATCCGGGTCTAAGCCCATGCATGTTATGTAGCTAGTCACGTGGTATGGGCTGTGCTGACTGCAGAGTTATTGGTTGTGTTAGTTTTTGATACTGCTGCTATGGCTGGTGTGTGTTTGACAGTCGACCACAGGAGTTGCATTGTTTTAGGTGCTGCGGTCTCCTACGTAGGTTAATCATGCCTTCTGATGGTGATCGGTGTGACGGTATTTCCTCAGCACCGCCTACCCAGTTTCTTACGGACCCGTCGAAGGGAGTCTAGATTGGTCGGAGCGTTTCCCAGAAGTTTGTTTTAGGCAGCTTCCTTTCGGTGTTCGCTTCTGGTTGTTTTGGTGTTTGAAGGTGGTAATCTATTCGAACACGTCTCCTTTTTCATAGCGTCTTGGATGGTTTTGACTCTTAGTTCATCCACGGCAGATGGTTCATTCCGGTGGAGCTAATCAATATGACTAGCTATTGTTCTTTTGAACTCACACAGTTTTTAGAATCACTTCAGATTCATCGTGATTAGAAAGTTTGGTGGAAGTGTCGTTAGTGTTCCCTTCAGATTTTAGGTGAAGTGGTTTGGGCTTTGGGAATCTTTGTAAGTGTATCTTTGCGATTTGTACCGCGCACTTTTTTTTTTTGTTTCCGAATGTGATGTTTTTCAGTTGCCCTTTCAGTCCCTTCCTTTGCAGTAATGATTGAAGTCACTTTTTTCTGTTTCGTTTAACTATTTTCAAGTGGACAATAGGTTTTATGTACTATGGTTGGTTACATCTAACCTTTATGTTCATTGGAACTGGTGATTTCCTTTGTTGGGGTACGAGTTTCTTTGGATATATTAACTTAGCATCTTTGGTTTACGATTTCAGTTGCTGCAGGTTTGGTTGTTGTGGTTAGGCGCTGGTTGTCTTGAGTGCCGAGTTCTTTTGCGGTTGCGATACCCACCTCTAGAATGTTTAGTTTCGGTGCCGTAACTGGGAGGATTGAATGATAATAAATTTGCCTATATGACTTTCTACTTCCATCGTGAGTATAAGCATACCAGTTCATCATGGTGTTTTCATTTTTCCCATAACTAGTCCATGAATTCTCTGCTAGAATAGTTTTTAACCACGGTTAGTGGATTGTTCCATCGACGTTATTATTCCATAGTGGATCTTGCTGTCATCTTGTCTGTGTCCTTAGGATCTCTTGTATTCTCTTGCTGTGCTTTGCTCTCTACACGGAACATTCGGTCTCTCTTCTTTCGGTGTCCGTATCTCGGTTTTTCTTTTTTGGCAGGCACGTTGTACCCGGCCTTGGTCTTAGGATGTTTCGTTTGGTTTTTCCTACCTGTGATTTCCTGGTTTGGTGCTCTACATTCGTGTATGACATAGGTATTTTTCGCTACCATGGATGGTTACATGTGCACATTTGCATCTAGCTCAGATCGGTATAGACCATGTTTTGTTTTGTTCTGCTACATTTCGGAGTATACTGTGGTTTTTGGTGTAGCCTATCCAATCCTTTTATTTTTAGAAAGGGGCCTTTTTGGTCGGTTTTGGCCTGCGTGTTCTATTGATTTTTGTTTCGCTACCAGTTTCGCTATGTCCCAGTGCAAAGGTGGGTTAATAGTATGTGTAGGTCTAACTTCGTAAAGGTGGATGTCATAGCATGAATAGCGGTGTACTCTCATATTGTTTTCTGTCTTGGTTATCTCCGTTGTACTCCTCTTAGAAACTATCGGTCCTGACAGACTTTGGGACAGTCTTCTGTGGAATGCGTCACCGGTTCCCCGACACGGACTGTAAGCCTGTATATCCTTACAGGGTACAGGCTGCCGCGCATTCTCCATGGCCCTTAATGGGTCTCTGAGATTGGTAACATTATTCCGTCTCCTGTATAGATTGGCGCGGTCTTGTTCCGCTCTTTCATCTCGGTCCACTCACGGAGTGTATTAAAGCTGAGAGAACACACTTGTGAAGAAACAGGCATGGGTATAAACATCATATTTTGTACTCACCGGGTAATTTGGAAAGCTATACCCAAGAGCATTCAGAACTGATATAATTTCCATTTGGCTCACGTTTTATTTTTTTTAAGTTGCCATTTCACCAAAAATATGGTAGATTCATGATGATCGTTCAGTTCTTTACTCTCCCCGTTGCTTAAAAGCTGCGAGCTGGCTCTCCATGTCTTACCACATAGGATGGCAGCTTAGGATCGTCTCTTGTTATAGATTTCACAGGAGACTAAACTAAATAGGTTTCAAGTAAATCACGTTTGAGATGTTGTTTGAACCTGCAAATAAAACATTTGATTTTTCTAAACTGGGTGTTAACGATATGCGCCTCTTTGACCTCATTGATTATATCATGCAAACGAAGAATACAAAAAACGTCTGAGATGCAATTTTAGCCCTGTCTCCCTGGTCTAACTGAATACTGGTAGATGTAGCATTCTGTACATATCCCTAACCCATTGTGTATAGTGGACATTGGATATAGCTATCAGGAATAGTACGTGCTGAATGTAAATTTAAATTATTCCGTGTTTCGTTTCTTTTTTGGTTGTATGAGGTTTTCGATGGTCTTGGTACAATTCACAAAATGTTAACAGTTATTTAAATATTAAAAAAATGATATCCCATCTTTTTAAAAATTAAATGTCTCCTACCTGTCTTTTGCAATACACACATTGTTTAAATATCAAGCATTTTATGAACAAGTGGCTACGCGGACAATTTTCACACATCCTTGCGCAGGAGTCCTGCAAAATCCCTCCAGGGATGGTACGGACGATATCTGGAAAAGGTCACAGTTTTGCAGATATGATGTCATCATAATTTTACAGGTGTTTGTATTGATTTAGTAGAAAGAACAATGACTGGTATTTTTGCTTAATTTACAAAACCAACTTGGGCACCAAGCACTATTAAATCAGAATTCACTGTTGGGAAACTTTGTATTACCCTTTGATTCTGTTGTGCAGAATGGGTGTGTGGCTTACGGGATTTGAGACAATAAACCCTATACTGAAAAATACGGGCTTGGTATATCTATTACTCCCCTGCGGCCAGGGTATTCATTCGACTATTCGAAGATAAAATGTAGTTTATTTTTGTTGGCGTTTACTTGGCCTCACCGAACCACCGTGTGCGCCAGTCTCCATTTTGTTTAGCTTTCCCTTTCCATTGTTCGTTGAAATTCCCTGGAAAGTTTTCCTGATCAATCCATCATATACTTTTTTACCCAAGCGTATAACTAACAGTGCTGTCAACAATCAGAACAACACATTGCAGGAAATCTGATGTATTAATACCGGTCTATCATCTGTACCATGTTGAAAGTTTGCCAACCATCCTTTAGTCTAGTAATACCATGCTAGTACGATTTTCTTTATTCTTACTAAGCGTCTCTACATGTGTCAGAATTGAAGTTTGAGCATCTGTAAAGAGGAACATAAGGAACTTATAGGGTTTTACCTTACGACTGGAGCATCACTAGTAAGAATTAGATTCTGACTTTGATACTGATCTTTTATTATCTATTTAGCAATTTTTGAAATCCATAGATACAGCGAGGAAATTGCTTTTTATTTCATCATAATTATATATACAAGAGTATTGATAAGGGTATTCTTTATAACTCTCACATCTGGCTTTGTGGGTAAGGCTGTGGGGCACTTTGGGAAGTGGTTAGGAAGGGTAGCTGATTCGCGGAGGTGTAGTCGGACGGTGGGTACAATTGCCGGACCATGTGTTCCATTGCGTTTGCAGCGCTGCTGTTGCTGACTTGTTGGACATGGAGGTTTTCGCGTTGGTCCTAGCGGACGGAATACAGGGCGCTAGGAATTGCGCGGTTACAGCAGTCAGTTCACAGTATGTTGATATCAAAAGAGATTATCCCAATAGCTATGGTGGTATGGCGTTTTATAGCAGGGCTAGCAAGTGCATCAAGAGTAGTGTCGCGTAGCAGCAGCTCCCGACCTACGCCGTGTATGATGCTCGCTGTTTGTTTGCTTGTCCCTGAAAAGTGAACCTTGAGAAGTGGGTCCGCTGCGGCTCGACTTCCTCTTGGACTTCCTCGGATCGCTCTCACTGTGCTGACTCGGCAGACACCGGTTGCAGTTGGTTTACTGTCGGCGGAGAGTAGGAAATGATTCCTGGATTGTATTACGAAGGGGTAATCAAGTAGGCATACAACTGATTGTGGTTACTATCGCCACGCTCGTCCGTATGGCGGCGTAGGGGACTGCCCGAATCTCCTGTTGAGCGTAGCGGAAGCAATTCATTAGGCATTCTTTCGTAAATTTCTTTTCTTCTTCTGGCGGGTACTCGCGTCAGCTCCCCCACCAGATCAATTCCAACGCTATGCAGGCGGCAACCACGCACCTAATGCAGGGACAACCACGGTTACCCCTGCTCCTGTGACGGATCGCATGCGATGCAGAAGGGTATACGGATAGAGTACTGCCCGTACTGCAGGGGCAACACCACGATCTTTGAGGGCAACCCATCCCTCATCCTGCGGTAGACGGGAGGAACCGGCTAAACGGTAGCCAGCGCATCCTGCGCGGAGAGTAGACAGGGGTAACATATAAGCTAACGCAGCTGCTAATCGTATTTTGTCGTATCCATTTGTCGTATTGTTGCTTATTATTCGCCGAGGACGAAGACAATAGAAGAAGACCGATGTTAGGTCTCTCGCATCTATATAGGGAACTCGGTCGCTCCCGAATCTAGGGACTCCTGGACAGAGAAAACCCCCGCACAAAATGGATGCTTCGCAATCCATGCGCATACGGCTTAATCAAACAAGCCGCCCACGGTAATACCCCGTATGCCGCGGGATTATCTATCGGACAGCACCATCAGAGACATATTCGTGAGGCGGGACCCTAATGCGGTAAAGACCCTATGGTTTTCTGGGGTCCTAAAAGCAAGCTTATTCGGAACAGACCCGAAGGATCCGGTATTAGCCCATATTGGTAGTGTACGGACCTCGATTGTGACAGTGCCAATTTAGGACGCTGATCCAGCTAGATCCAATCTATTCTCTTCTTCAAGACCGCACGCGCGACCTGATAAGTTTCATACCTCGCGGAGGACATCTTTCTGCAATCTTCCACGCGTATTTGAGCAGTAGCACATGGAGATTATTTAGGCGACCTTTTTCTTCAAATTCTTACTGCTGGAAAAAACCCGTTCTTCGATCCTTTCGGGGACTACATAGCATTGGCCCCAGGTCGCGCTTGTTTTAGTGTAGCTCTCTTCCGGGGATTTATGAGCCTAATGAACGTCTAGGCCACTACCTGTGGCTATGGATGCTCAAGAGTATTTACCCGCACTATTAGGCTATCGGTGGATCATCCCAACGCTTCCGTCGCCTGTGCAGAGCGATGAAAGTCGAAAGAAAAAGTCAGATGATAGAAGGGGCGTCGAACTGATATGGAGATAGAATATGTTTTAGATATGTCCCGATTGCTGTCTTTGTATCGAATTTTTTTTTTTTCATGATCGTGATCCCATAAAGGTCGGAAACTCTGGCTATGAAAGTAGCAGGTTCGGTTGAAGTAAACAATTCCTTGCGGTTGCGCGAACGTCGTCATGATACAATGCCGGACTTTCGCCGTGAAGGCAGATGGATATTGCGACCCATCCCGACCACTCCAAACCCCATCCTCAGGTGCAGCGGCATGGATGGTTATCGGGGTTTTGGGAGGTCGTCGTCTGGTAGGGGTCATTTGTCTCAGTCATCCCTGACAAATTACGAACCATCCCAAAACCCCTTATCTGGGCAGTTTAAACACTGGATGGGTCGTCTGGGTTATCCGTACTTTATAACTGCCCCCACTCCAGACATCCATTACCCTGCCCACCAATGGGAAATTCCACATCTAAGTCAGTTGACCACTTTGGTTTTACACTCGGTCACATGGTAGTGAGGAGGAGGAGGAGGAGAGCAATAAACCAGGGTTCGGCGCCCGTGAGCGCTCGGCGCACGCCAGCGGCGTTGCGCCAGACCTGTAGGATGCCTGTATGGCAGCTTCATAAGTCAGAAGACCAAGACCGATACCCAGCCCGAGACCCAGACCGAGACCCCGACCGCGACCAGACCCAGATCGAGACGAGCCGAGACCCAGATCGAGGACGAGACCGCGACCAGACCCGCCCAGACCAGACCGATAAACAGACCCAGACCGAGACCCAGACCGCTACACAGGGACGAAACCAGGATCCGAGGCACAGACCGATACACAGACCAGACGATAACCCAGTTCCCAGACCACGGACCCAGTCCCAGTCACGAGGACCACCCCGTTATCCGAACCGCAAAGTACCCAGACCGAGACATCAGTACACCACCACGAATTTACACGACGTGTTCGATGTAGGTGTACCGCCCGTATGGGCGGTCACTCTAGTTCACAGGTATCGTTACGGTGCTACCGCGGTAGGGGTCTTGAGCGTTGAAGGGCAAAAATTAAAGTCATCTGTAGTACTACTTTTCTCATCGTGCTTGCCGCGGAAAAGTTACAAAATGAGGCAACCCGGACTTTGCCGATCCGAATTGCTAATATTTTGGCTCGCCTATTTGCGTTATCTGACCACCCAGTCCCTTATTGATTTGTGCCTGGGACAAAAATCTACTGTTTCTTGCTCATGATCGGCTTCTGTTTAATCTCTGTCTGCCCAGATTCACCTGATTCGCTGGGTTGCGGTAGTCGCTGGGTGAGTCTGCGATCGGGGTGAGCGGGAAGTTTGGACGACTAACCCCCTTTCAAGCAGAGCAAAATATACCGATGTATAGAAGGCAGTGAATTACTAACACGAAGAGTTTGAAGTTCCCAGTCGCGCACTCAAGGATGCAGCTGACGCTCAAGAGGAGGCCGAATGATTGCGCGTCCCAGGGGGAAAGGTGAAGAGACAACCCCCTGTTCCTTGTGGCCAACCCGACAACAGCGATTTGGTGCACTGTTGCTTTCCCCAGCTTTTCGTTGCAATTGAAGTAAGAATGAGTACAAGGCTGCGTCTTTGGGTGGTATATGGAAAAATCTTGTGGGGTGTTGAGACAAGCAAGCCCCCCCCCCAAAAGAAATTTATTTTTTGTTTTATGGTCCCTCCCTCCCTCCCTCCCGTCGCAAAGTAAAAACAACCTACGCATATAGAGGTTGGAGGTCGTGCTTCTTGAATCAAGAATCTATGTGTATGATGCCGCATGAGGTCGTATATGGGTCTGCATTTGTTTATTATTAATGTACAGTACCTTCAGGATCAACCTGCTGTCCTGACTGACAGTCATGCACCCGGACCGCTTTGTTCTTTGTGTGACCGGCTAGCATGTTAGATGAGGTTCCTGTTTGGCCTGGGCAAGGAGGAAAAAGGAAAAATAGGATCAGAGCCTCAAGCAGAGGTGCCGGTGACGATTCCGGTTGGTGTGAAGCCAGTGTACAAGGATATCCACGTGAAGGTATCCCCACTGGAGGCCTCGTCACCAATTTGAATGGGGATAGTCCTATGAGTCAAAGTTTCGGACACGCTTGTAGTGGATCTTAAGCTGAGTGGATTATTCGTCTTAAGTCCTGATTCATCATTCAATCACGAAAATTGATTTGAGGGTTTTGGGCACCTTTTTATTGCATCCATTATCTCCATTGCATCCCTTCCCACCCATTAGGGAATGCTACCCTGGTAAGCCAAAATGTAGGGTGTGCTGTAGCCCAGGGGGGCAGTAGGAAGTGGCTAATTCACCTATGACTGCTTATGCTTTACGTATTATTTTTTTTGCTTGTAATCTGGCGTAACCCACCCACCACCCCCCCCCCCCCCCCCCCCCCCACCCCCCCCCCCCCCCCCCCACCCCAAGAGGACCATATCGCCTAAGCAATTACTTAGGGGGGGCAAAGTAGGGTGTGTGTGATCCTCGAAGTCTCTAATAATATGTGTGTGTCTTGACTGTGTATGTGAGCTACGTAGGGGCTTAAGCCTATTATGCCGGTTATCTTTACGAGCAACTTTTCTCTTATTTCCTACTAACTGCCCCCCGCTAGCGCCCCCTCAATTAGGAGTGTTTATATTTCACACATCAAGGTTGATTATTTAGTGGAGGATACGGTTTTGTTATTGCAGCCTCACATACGACTTGACCCTGCTGTTTTCTATCCTGGTTGCATTATCATCTTGTGACTACATACATTGCTAATGCTTGTTTATTTAATGGCCTCCTAATTCCTTGGACTCACATATCCACTGAAGTTACTAGTTGAGTTGACTTATTTTGACTACCTTTTTTAAACCGATTAAGATATCGCCTTGCGGGTGTGGGCGTCATTAGAAATATATGATTGGTACGCGTTGTTTTCAATATGGATAGTACTGCGTGCAAAATAGTCGATAAAAAAAATCAGGGATACCCCGACCGTTTTTAATTTTATGTAACTTTGTGTAATTTCTTTGGTCACGTTTCTTTGTTAATTTTTTTCGAGCTGTTAAGTCACCATCGAGAAGGGATCGAAGGCTATGAGTACGTCATGTCCAATGTAGTCGGTAAATCCAAACGCCGCTGTCAATTTGTGGGGTGTTTCCCAGGACGGCTAACTCCCGGACTGGACGCCAGGCAGACATGACATGGCCTTGGGCATCAACTCCCACATTCCGACGGTACCTAGGCTGCTTCTTCCCTTCGGCGGAAGTTTAGATGAACAAATGACTTGCCGCCCCGCGCGCAACTTCGCCGTGTGTCTACGATTGCAGTTCTGAGGTTGGGCTCACCTGACGAGGTTCACTTTTAAAGAAGTCTTAAGCTGGGATATAGGCCCCTTCTTAAATCCTTAAACCCCCCACCCCAAACACCCACCCACCCACCCTCCTCCCCACCGGCCCCACCCCCCCCCCAAAACCATCACCCCACCCACCCCCACCACAAACACCCGAGCAAGACCCTCAGGCTCCAGAATACAATTTGAGTCACATAAATCTATGATAATGATGGTGGTAATGATAGATAGACAGACAAATAACGCCTTCAGTCCTTTTCATACCTGGGTGATCTCCTCCAAGGGCGCGGACTAAGACTGAGCTACCCAAGAAAGTTGTACAAATACCATACTGAAAGCAAAATTTAACGCTCTAATTTCACGGGAGAACCGTGGTGAAATCGAGGCGTATACTATATTACGCGACGAAAAAACCGTGAAATCGAATTTCAGGGCCATATTAGGGTTTGGGCCCCTGGATAGGGCTTACTACCCCTACCACGAGTTGCTCTTGGTTTATGAGATGTCCTTAGTTGCAGGTCCTAGAACTCAAATTAATGAGCAGCTAGCTGAGCAATACATGAACTCTGTGTGCCCTGTTTATGAGATGCCTTAGTTGCAGGTCCTAGAACTTAAATTAACTGAGCAGGAAATGTAGTGATCAAACGAGTGATGCAAAGTACTACCCTACTTGCAGACCCCTATAACCCATGTACCCTGATACAACGGTACATGGTCTACGGTAATAGTATGACACTACTACCTATACCACACTCATGAGTTTACCGGTACACAATGTTATCACAAGTCTGTATTGTGTTTTTAAGAACAGGCAATGAATCAGTGTAACATGTTTAAGTTGAAACATTTAAATGGATTTTATTAAATTTTAACCGTAAATGTTGTAACGTCAAATTATATCCCTCTGAAAAAAAGTGAAATTAAACGTGAAATTATAATAAATCCCCTCAAAATGACCGTGAATCTTTCGAAGCGTTAAATTTTGCTGTCAGTGTGGTACTAAAACTGACTAACTGTGTCCAAACTTCTATATTTTTGGTTGTATGGTTAGAAAGGTCTCTTGACGAGATGATGCTCATGGACCCCCCTTCCACTAGTATTACTGTCTGGTGTGTCCAGATATGAAGCCTCGGGGGGGGGGGGGGGGGGGGGGGTGGAAAACAATTTCCGAACATGCGGTCTGCAAAACTGTATTCTTGCTCCCCCCTCGGCTGGGACTAAACAATAATGTGCAGTAATTGTACGTTCGATGGTACTGTGTGCAGTCCTGTACCTCATACTGTCTGTCACAGCTGATTGGGACCTGAATACAAGTGCAGTCATTCATGTACAGAAGTATGAAGCATACATTGTGATACAAACATGTAAATCAATCGATCATTGCATTCTGTGTGCAGGCCTCAGTAACTCCGGCAGAGCTTGCTCGGATAATCACGGGACTCGCAGACCTGACACGCTTGGAACAAGTGGTCAAGGTCTATGGTCATAACTTTGACGAACGGCACGTGTCGGCTGCTATGACCAGGGTAGCTAAATCGGAAGGGATAACCAAGTGGCCATGGCACAAGGAATGATGCAGGAACTGGGTGTCTTGGCCCTGCCTGGACTGAGCAAGATGGATGCTCGCTGCCTATCCAGGTGTGTTGTGGGCCTTAGGCAAAGTTGGAGGTCCAGTCAACCCAGACTTAGTACAGGGGATCTTGGCATATACTAAAGAGGAGCTAGCAAGCTTCAACCCCTTTGACCATCTCAAACCTTCTGTTGGGAATGGCAAATCTGCAAGCTCCTACCGATGGCATTATCCATGAAATAATGGACGCTGGAATGAGGAGGCTTCCAGAATTCAAACCTCAAGATCTGGCCAACACTTTATGGGCGCTAGCAACAATAGGGATCCCTCCGGATGGCCCTTTCATTGACGGCTGGCTATACTTTGCGAACTTCCCAGCTGCCTGGCTTCGGTGCTCAAGCCCTAGCCAACAGCTTGTGGGCATTAGCCAAGCTGGGTATTAAAGATGAAGCTTTCACTGCTTCCTGGTTCAGAGTGGCTACAAGGAAGCTGCCGGAATTCAATACCCAAAATCTGTCCAACAGCTTGTGGGCAGTATCCAAGCTGGGGATCGAAGATGATGCTTTCACTGCTGCCTGGTTGAGAGAGGCCAAGGTGAAGCTGCCTGGCTTCAATGCTCAAGACACTTGTCCAACAGTTTGATGGCAGTATCCAAGCTGGGTATCAAGGATGAAGCTTTCACTGCTGCCTGGTTGAGAGCGGCAACGCTGAAGCTGCCTGAATTCGAAACACAGGACCTCTCCAACAGCTTAATGTCAGCAGCCAGCTGGGAATTGAGGATGGTGCTTTCTCTGTTTGCCTGGTGAGTGTGGCTACGAGGAAGCTGCCAGAATTTAATGCCCAGGAGCTATCCAACAGCTTGTGGCAGCAGCAAAGCTAGGTATCGAGGATGAAGCATTCATTGCTACTGGTTGGTTATGGCTAAGCGGAAGCTGCTTCAACTCAATAATATTGGCGTTACACAGATATCTGCTGCAATATTGTCTAGTGACAGCTGGGCCATCGCCACAGAATTCAAGGCCAAGATTGCTGCCATGCTTAAAAAGGGGAGTGACATGGGAGTGTTGCTACTTAGAAGGGCAACTTGGATATCATTGAGAAAGGAAGTCCTCGCAGATATTTGCAAACCATGTCTGATAATGTGTGAGTTTCGGGGTATCAGCGGTATATTTTACCTCGTACTGTATTAAAATCCATCCAATAAGGTGCCATCCTCCAGGATATCCACTGGTGTACCATAATGAGGATGATGAGGATGCCCGACTGACGGACACCAGTGGTGTATTTTGCCTACATAGGGTACTACAATCCAGCAGGTGCCATCCTCCAGGATATCCACTGGTGTACCATAATGAGGATGATGAGGATGAGGATTACATTTTCCTGGTGCCCAACTGGACTCAAATGTGCCGCGGCTTGACGGGGTCATGGGGGGGGGCTTAAGAACATCACAAGACATTTATGCGCCAAACTAGATGGCATAATTATAGTAGGTATCCTTGGTAACCTTAGCTGATCCCTTCATGTTAGCACTGCTTCATTTCTGGGCTACGCATGGTAGCTTTCAGCCAGCTCCCTTAGCCAGACACTAGGTGAAGACAAAAGCTTTCAGCTGCATTGAAATGCCAAGTCGGCTTTCACACGCACAAGCTAGCTTCTGGTTTGGCCCAAGGGCAGGGAAAGGGACCTGCCTAGAAGGTGCTACCATACCATACGAGTAGCCCCCAAAATAACAGTGCATGTCAGCAGATTAGAAGCTATTTGGGTGCTGTGTCATGGCCATGGTTACTGGCATGAGGCTTGATATTATGAATCTCCGGTGCCTTTGATGTGAGGACTTGCTTTTTCTAGCATGTACTCATGCATGTAAGACCTAAAGTTGTTAGCAATGATTGATTGCCTGCAGCGTAAGAGAAGGTACGACGCTTGGAAATGTATCCATGGCAACCCAAAGCCCTACCGCCTGCGCAATCGCACTGCTTGAATGATCGGCATACTGAATTCACTTATTTCGTCGATTTTACAAGGAGATAGGACAGTCGATTTCGCTGTTTACTTTCTGATTGCTTTGCTTTGTAATATGCAGCTAGTGATGACCATTCGTGCGCTGAATGATCGGCAGACTGATTTCACTTATTTCTTCGAGTTTTTAAGTTCATCTACAATTGCTTTTAATTTAAAATTTCTTTCCTTTTTTTTAGTAATGCGCAGGCCAGTGTTAACCTACAAGCCCACTGGGGTGAGGGAGGGCTACAGGAGGAAGCTGACGTAATTTGATTGTCCCAGATCGTCCACATCTTGTGGGCAGCGTATGAAGCTTTCACTACTGCCTGTTTGAGTGCGGCAAAGCTGATGCTGCCTGACTTTGATGCCCAGGATCTGTCCAACAGCTTGTGAGCTGCAGCCAAGCTGGGCATTGAGGATGGAGATTTCATTGCTACGAACATGCATCCAATGCAGTAGCATCTTGCGACAAGATGGGCCATAGACTCGGTTTTATGGGAGTGATTGCTGATGATTAAAAAAAGGGTTTGAATTGGAGTCCTATATCAGGGACTACCTAGATGCCTCTGAGTGCGGTAAATCGACGTGTATTTTCCATATCATGCGGGTCTGGAAATGTGTGAGCTGTATGGTACATATTGTGTTGGATAACGTTCAATAACGAAGTTCAAATTCTTCGAATTTGTCCAATGGTGTGGCTTTACATGGAATCAGTAGTACCAGTAGCAATAATCTATTATTTTAGCTTTCCAGAGTGATGTGCAGAGCACAGAGACGAAGGGGAGCAATGAAGGCTATAGATATTACACTCGATAAGCCATGCAGAGCATGGGCAAGAAGGAAGTAGCGGGAACGCACAGTACCTCAGGGTACTGGCGGGTAGGGTCCGTGCCATAGCTGGCAGCGGCACTACAGTACAGTGCAGCAGGGCGGGAGTCCTGTGCACTCTAAGTCACTCTAGGTGAACCGGGGAAACCGGTGAATAACATCCCCCCCAATTCCTGGCATTCTTCATATTGGAGAATTCCGGGAATTAGAGGAGTCAATAGACTAGAGTGATAATTTTAAATATTATGTGGCAGGTACAATAATTTATAACTGATCAGGCTTATCAAGAGTTCAAAGATAAAAGGGTGCCGCATTGGCAAAGCGGTTTAGCACAGTGGAGGCGTCAATCTTATCTAAAGAAATCAAGAGTTCTGAACTAGGGTGTAGCTGAAGGGGCAGCCATGAAGGTACAGGCTTAAACTAGATAGAAGAAAGCAGTCAGTCATGAGGCAATCAATCAATATCAAGGAAAGGTCTGGGGAGTCAGGGTCTGAATCTGTCTGCTCCTGGAGTGGACTCTAGGAGCTGCAGGGAAGCTGTAGGGAGTTCTATAGGGGCAGCTGGGAAGTTGCAGGAACACTGCTGGTGACTAAGAGTCTAGGTCTCATCATCCAGGTATGGGACCTGGTAGAAACCATCACGTCCTGAGCCTTGTGGTGATTGCTTGGTGCAAGTCATCCCAGAGGTCAGATGTGGGGTCAGCATGGAAGATAGGGGGGCAGAAGTTGAGGATGAAACAATCCTGGTGATTCCATGGCATTATAGAATCATCCACATAGATCAGGATGGGACTGGGCTCATTGTCAGTCCTGATCTGGTGGGACTGGAGTAGGATCCCAGGCGTGTGGTGGTGCTGCTTGCAGTGTGGCACTGACCATGCTGCTTGTCAGGCAATATCCACTTTTAATCTCTTTCATGCTTGGTGAGCACGTGTCATATTGTAGACTAAAAGTTTCCCAGGAGCCTGGTGGTGTGGGTGGATGGGGGTAATGACCGGTCAGATTTTTTTTGTCCTTTCTGGGCTCTCCAAGCATTGTTGGGGAGGGATCTCAGGTTCCTGTACCTTGCATAGAAGTTGGTGATCAGGGTGTACAGGGGAACTCTGAGCATGTTCACTATGCATGGTGGGGTGTGTAGTGAGATCATGTGATCCAGGATTTCCATCAGTTCCCACAGGGGGTAGTATCCCTCCTGGGTTTCTTCCAGGGTGTAGCTGACTACGGGCACGTGGGTATTGTTTTGAATGTCATTATCCGAGGATGGTTCAGAAGTAGGTGGGGTGCTACCTAGGGGAAATCGGTGAGGCCATGAGGAGTCATGGTTTGGACCTGGGGGTCTTCCTGGAACAGGGATGATACTGGGTTGTCCTCTGCAGTCTCTACAGGTGGCTGTACATGTGGTAGTACAGGTGACAGTACAGGTGGCACTGCAGGTGGCTGCACTATTAGGGGCACTACAGGTGGCTCTACAGGTGGCACTGCAGGTGGCTGCACTACTAGGGGCACTACAGGTGGCTCTACTGGTGGCACTGCAGGTGGCTGCACTACTAGGGGCACTACAGGTGGCTCTACTGGTGGCACTACAGGTGGCACTGCAGGTGGCTGCACTACTAGGGGCACTACAGGTGGCTCTACTGGTGGCACTACAGTTGTTGGGCTGGTAGGTCTGGCGAGGTATCTGTGTGAGTAAACTGCCCTCATGGAGGTTTTTAGGTGGGCTAGCTTTTCTCTGAAGCCTGTATCTGATTGCATGGAGGTTTTCAAGTGAGATAGCTGTTCATTGAAGTCTTTCTCTTCTCTATGGGCTGTGCTATTGTGGGGAAACCGTGCTTGGTTGTAACAGTCTGACCAGTAAAGGTACATGGGTGCAGGTGGTGGAGCAGTGCTCTGGGTACTAGTGGGGTTTTGTCTCCTTCTCTGCCTCTGGTTACTGGGGGTTTGAGCTACAGGGGTGAGGGCTACAGGTGGCTCTACAGGTGGCTCTACAGGTGGCGTTGGTGGCTTGTAAGCCAAACCGGTACGTGCTGAGGTGCACTCACGTGAGCTATGCCAAAGCATAGAAGTTCCAGAGTCCAAGATGTGAGTTTCGCGTCTGTCAGCTTGCGTCCTGGCTTCTGCAGGTGACCAGTTTCTAGCAGCTAGGGAGCAGGAGGGTGCTTCTGGTGGAGGAGAGAGAGAGATGGTGGTGGTGATGGAGTAGAGGGAGGAGGTGCAGTGGTTAGCGTGATGGGCCCATAACCTTAGCTTCCGGAGGTGGAGAGTTACGTGCAGAAGAGCAAGGACAGAAGGGGAGCAAAGCAATGAAGGCTCTAGATATACACCGATAGCAGCAGGAGCCATGGGCAAGAGTAAAGTTAGCGGGGGAGGGAACGCCACAGTACCTCAGAGTACTCGGCGGTTAGGGTCCGCTGCCCATAGCTCAGCGGACTACAGTACAGTGCAGAAGGACGGGAGAGCTCCTGTGCCAACTCTAATCCTATAGGTGAAAACCGGGAGGAGTGGAAAAACCGGGTTATAACAATTATGACGTTGATCCAGCTAAATTCAATCCTCCTAAGCAAGACCATCGAGATGTTGACAATTACTGACTGGCGTGTGCCGATACATTTTTTCACTCTGGACGAGGGATCCCGCTACACAAAACAGCGCCCACGGAGGATTCAGCAAGAAAGGCGGAGAAATTCCAACTCAATATCGACAGACACCCGCTGGGGAAAACATGTTAATACACAGGTAAAGGCATGGGTGATGATTGCGTAATTCCTTGGACCTGCCTTCATGAGCATGAACAATTCAATGCGAAATATCAGCAAAAAATTTGCACACCCTAAATGTGGCTAGGCAGATAGTTCAAGTCATTCGCAGTGAAAGATAGCTAGTAGCACTTCTACCCGGCGAAGAGTTAGTGTCCCCGTGGTGGAGCCGAGCAAACGTTGGGGTGAGACGGTCCTGCGCAATTGCTGACAGCTTGAATTGAGAATTACGTACTGTAGCAGCCTAGCTTTAACAAGGGATAGAATTGGTCTTGCCAACAAACATGATTGAGTGCTGAGCCAGTTCCATCCTGTCATGGCCGTAAGCGCAAGTAAGGCCAGGTTCTGATCTTACAGGACCATGTCCAGTTGTTCCGAGTACGCAAGCCAATTGGGGCCTCCCCGCCTAGTGGGGGCTGTGCTTAGTGTCCGGCCCTTTGGACGTATGGCTGCGGCTGGCTTGCATATCCTTTGTTCCCTCCTTCACCCGAAGGGGCTCCTGCACTTCCTGCGTTGCGAGTATTGTACGGGCACTCTCATGTCCAGGCGTATAACCCAACACTAGAGACACTCACCCATGTGGCTCTGACGGAATGGAGAAAGGTGTGGGCTACATGGGCGGTAAACCAGAGCAGGGCTTTACCTAGGACTGTAACGGGGCGAAGTCCTTAGTCTTGTTTTAGGATGGTTGTCCCTGGCCCCGAGGCGCCGAAGGCGGATCTGGAACGGCGCGTTGGATGACTAACAGAAAGAGTTCCCGACTGGGCGGCCCGTGGCCAGCACGCGGATCTGCATCAATACTTTTTACGTAAGGCGGACGAGCGACACGATTATGTGAAATAAGCAGTAAGATTAAGTCGAATCGCTTCTTGCATGGAAAGGAGAGAGCGGAGTGGTGTGAGCACCCCACGGTATGAAGGCGTATTAGGGTGTTGCGCGAGCTCCTTCTGACTCACCGATCCATTGTCGCGTTATGTCGCGACTGTTAAAACCTGTGGCCCTTCGAGCCCTGACCCTTACGTGAACCCTGGCGAAAGTCCGCTGCACTCGATTCCGGTCCCATCTGTCGCTCCGATCGCCAGCACTCTCCGCCAATTTCACGCGTCGCTTGCGACACGCCTAGGAATTGTCAACTGATTCCATCGGGTAAAGCTGGCCTGGAAGATATCTCTTGGTACGACCTTGCCTTGGGACAATGATCAAAGATGATCAGAAATTTAGGGGGTCCTGTTCGTCCGCCAGCTGGGAGCTGTCAGTCCCGAAGTTCCGCTAGCAGTACCGTGCTCAAATGTTTAGAATTTTCGAACTGATTCGAAAAAGCAGGTTGCACGAGTAATTGTTTGCTTCCCATCTCAACACGTCTGGACGGAATCATCTGTCAAAATCTTCTTTTATGAGCGCTGCAATATTCCAGGTGACGCCACGCGCGAGTTTGTCTTTCGGTTGCGGACGAGGCAGCGCGCTTCCTCAACCTTGGACGACAAAATTCATAACGAGAGAGTGAACTTCTGAATGCAGGGACTCAACTTCCTGATCGATCTTGATAACGCGCCCCATGGTGTTAAGCTGAAGAAAAAGCTGGCCCAGCACGCAGGTAATCACATTACTACATGGCTTCTGCAGTCCTGGGGTATCATCTCCTACATGCATGGATGGATACTCGTCACACTTACCATTCACACCTTATTTTAGAGCTCCGTTCCAATTCGAATACTCACAGAAAGACTTAGAATGGAGGGGGAACTAGATGTTCAACACAAGGAGTCATAGTAGACCTGGATATCCCTTAAACCTGTCTACGCCCTTGTGATTGAAACCAGTAATCAGAAGAGTAGTATAGCAGTGCT
Organism: Chlamydomonas sp. ICE-L; assembly: GCA_013435795.1. Lineage (NCBI taxonomy): Eukaryota > Viridiplantae > Chlorophyta > Chlorophyceae > Chlamydomonadales > Chlamydomonadaceae > Chlamydomonas > Chlamydomonas sp. ICE-L. The sequence goes on from JACBWV010000821.1 coordinate 229,966, forward strand.
CATGCTGGCCTGATATGTAGGGACCGGCATATCATATGACGCTGGCCAAAGGCGAGTATGATATCATATGAGATCAATGAATATATGATATCTTACGAATTGATATATGATATTGGTCTATAAATTGTAATTTAGCTAATCAGACGCCGGCACTAATCTGATTACGTATGATACCATATGACTTGACATGTATCATAGAATATATATTGATTTCCTTAAAACTGGGATATGTTGGAGACCGATGGAGCCCATCGACAAGATTCGGTGGAAAGTTAAGCATTGTGTATATATTGATATTAGGTGTTGGGATGCAATCCGAGCACTGTTGCCCCATGGGTTGCTCCGCCCACAGACAGGCTCAACCCAAAGGACTGATAGAGTGGTAGATCTGTAATGCAAACGCACGGGCAAAACAACACATGAGGCCAGGGTCTGACCCGCCAGACGGACCCACCCCCCCACTACCCACACCCCCACCCAAAAAACCCCCCCCACACACAAAAAAGGCAACAATACACCCCATACAACAAAAAAAACACAAAGGAACAACATACAAAACAACCAAAGAAGAAAAAAACAACAACTGAGAAGAAAAAACAGAAACCACAAAAAAAAAAAACACAAGAATAGAACCAAACAAAACAAAAAGACCCGGGCCACCCCAAAAACAACAACACACAAAACAAAACAAAACAAAACCAAAAAAAAATACAGAACCCACAAAGCAACAACCCCAAAAAACACAAAAAAACAAAAAAAAAAAAAAAACCACACAACCCAGAAACAGAGCAACCAAAAACCACACAACAGAATAGACCCAAAACCAACGCACCCAACAAAAAGAAATAAAACCAAAAAAGAAAAAAAAAAAATAAAAACACACATCAAAAAAAAGAAAACAACCCAAAAAATAAGAGAGAAAAACCAAAGAAAACAACAAAAAAAAAAACGAAAAACAAAACTAAAAAAAAAAAACAAAAACAAAAAACAAACACAAACACAAAAACAAAACTAACAACGAAACAAAAAACAACCCCCCACGCCCCCCCCCCCCTGTCCCAAAACAGCGTGCTGAGTGCTGCTATTTCTGAGTGTACTAAACACTGGAGTACTCATGTGTCCCACATCACACATGGAGCAGCCTGTTTGAAGAGATTGGCCATGCTAGAACAAAAAATGAGGTCCTAAACTCCCCCACCTTGTGTCGGTGGATTGGGTGTATGAAAGTGCATTGGCTCTGTCTCTCAAGCCCTTGTCTTCGGTAAGATAATGGACCACGACCACCACACCCCACATGTACACCACACCCTAAACACAAAAATCCCTCCTCAGATACGAGCACAACAGAGGAATGATTACTCACACAGTTCCACATGGCCACAAACTCACTCACGAACGCTGACACTGTCACGCATGCAGGCTCTTTACCAAAAAAAAAGGGCTTTGTAGGCGTGTTTTCTTTTTGTTGTACGAATGAATAAGTTGGTATGTGTTGTGTGATTGATTTAGATTAGACTTCAATTTGAGCAAATGCTTAATATGTAATTTAATTTATCACTCATGCAGGCTCTTTACCACACTCAAAAATAGAAAAACAAGGTTGCACTCACACATGTATGCAAAAAACATGGACGTTCTCAGACATACATGCACCACTAAACATTGGCGCACTCACACATGCATGTAGACAACACGGACGCACTCAGACATATGCACAGCACTAAATATGGAAAATGGCCTCACGAAATATCACATGCATGCGCAACACATGGATGCACTCACACTTACGTACTCACACATGCATGCAGAAAACATGGACGCCCTAAGATATAGACACAGCACTAATATGGACAATTACGTCTCTTAATATCACATGCATGAGCAAAACATGGATGCACTCACACATGCATGCACTAAACAGGATACACTCACACATGCACGCAGAAAACAAGGACGCACCCAGCAATATACGCATCTCAAAACGTAGGTGCTCCGACACATCAGTGTACAGATCATGGACTGACAGCCTCAGGCCGGCAGGAACACACAAACCAACTCTCTCTCTCTCTCTCTCTCTCTCTCTCTCTCGTCTCTCTCCTCTCTCCTCTCTCTCTCTCTCTCCCCCTCCCTCCCTGTCTTTGAAACACACACATGCAATAGCACACTGGTGCGACACCTGCACTCACACTGATCACACACACCCAGACACACACATCCAATAATCTAACCGGAGCCATGTGCATGTATGCACGCACCAACTAATCTAAATCTACCCAAAACCCAACCTATCTAACCCAAACCAATTATCTAACCTCGAGCCATGTGCATGTATGCACGCACCAACTATCTAACCCAAACCAACTATCTAACCCAAACCAGCTATCTGACCCAAACCAACTATCTAACCCAAACCACTATCTAACCAGGCAAATGATGTAACCTCGAGCCATGTGCATGTATGCACGAACCAACTATCTAACCCAAACCAACTATCTAACCCAAATGAATGATCTAACCTCGAGCCATGTGGCATGTATGCACGAACCAACTATCTAACCCAACCAACTATCTAACCCAAATGAATGATCTAACCTCGAGCCATGTGCATGTGTGCATGCAGCCTTATCCTTTGCCAGCCATCCCAGGCTTTGCCCAGAAGGCGCCTGAATTAGTGGTCTCAGGCCTACTCGGTGAGTTCTGTCAGGAGATGCAACCACTGTTCTTTTGGGGCTACTCAATGGCAGCTTCCAGTCAGCTCCATCAGCCAGCCACTGATTAGCCCCAAGGCGCCTGAAATTAGTGTCTCAGGCTACTCAGTGAGTTCTTTCTGATCGAAGTGATGGGTATGCCACAACACACTAAACTTCACATATTTCACGTCTTGGGGGGTTCGCGTTTCCAAACACCTACTTTGCACACAGATGTCTTACGGCATACTTCGAATCAGATTCTAATCAACATATTGATCTATTCATATAAACTATCTGATCATATTAGCACCACTGTTTCTTTTGGGGGCTACTTTTGGCAGCTTCCAGTCAGCTCCATCAGCCAGCCACTGGGTCAAGCCCAAAGTTGCAAACTGGATAAGAGTGACTGTCATATCAGCTTTCAGTCGCACTAGCTAGCTTCTGGTTGGGCCCAAGGACAGGTAAAGGGAGCTTCCTAGAAGCTACTATGTGTACCCCCAAAAGAACAAGTGGATGCAATCTGTATATGGTATATGAGCTTATGTCACTGTCAGCCACTTCTTTGCTTTTCTTTCTGGCCACGGGCAGGAGCTACCAGGTAGCTCCCTGTGCCAGCCACTGATTTGCCCAGAAGGTGCCTGAACTTCGTCCAGTGTCTCCGCCCAGTGTCTCCAGCTACTCAGTGAGTTCTATCGGGAGGTGCAAATGATATGGGATATTAGTAGGGGTGTCAATAGCGCGCTATTCTCCAAGATTATCGGGCGATATATCATACAACACTTGGTAAGGTATATTGATATAATGATATATTGTACGGTATTATACAATATATCATATGATATCGTCCATATATCATACAAATATACAATATATCTGCACAATATCGTACTTGACAACCCTAGATATTAGGCCATGACACTGTCATCGACTTGGTACTGATCTGTTGACCGCTTGATACCATTGTGATCTGCATTGTCATCTTGTTGATGGTGACGCGTTGACTGTTGATAAACACAGCTACTCAGTGAGTTCTGTCAGGTGGTGCAATTGAGATGGGATATTAGACTGTGGCATTGTCATCGACTTCATAACAACCTGCTGACTGATTGATGCCATTGTGATCCGCACTGTCGTCTTGTTGATGGTGACGTGTTGACTGTTGACAAGCACGGCTACTCAGTGAGTTCTGTTGGGAGATGCAATTGAGATGGGATATTAGGCTGTGGCATTGTCATTGACTTCATAACGACCTGCTGACTGATTTATATCATTGTGATCTGCAATTTCATCTTGTTGATGGTGACGTGTTGACTGTTGACAAGCACGGCTACTCTGTGACTTCTGTCGTGAGATGCAATCGAGATGGGATATTAGGCTGTGGCATTGTCTTCAACTTTATAATGCCTGTTGAATGATTGTTGTAATTGTGATCTGCATTGTCATCTAATTGATGGTGGCGTGTTGACTCTTGACAAGCACGGCTATCAGTGAGTTTGGTCTGGAAATGCAATTCAGATGGGATATTAGGCTGTGGCATTGTCATCGACTTTATAATGACCTGATGACTGATTGATGTCATTGTGATCCGCATTGTCATCTCGTTGATAATGACATCTTGTTGATAATGGCATCTTGACTGTTGATACACAAATTGGAAAAATTACCATTGCACTGCATTACAGCACTATGTATCTTAGTGTTTATCAGTGCTTTCTCTTTTTAAGCCCTTTCTATACGATTGGGCAAGTCCCTTTTGCCTATTTGGCTTACCCCTGGACTGTAACATACATACATTATCACAAACATCTCAGGATTTGGAGCGCATGGTAGTGCTGTACAAGATTTCCTGCTGCGGTACACAAGCCATAGCCAGTGTGACACCTGGGAAGACTTCCCACGTCCTGGTGAAGGATTTTTCCATCTCATCAGAGAAGTTGAAACTGATCAAGGAGAGGTAGGATAATCTGTGAAGCTGCTAGGACACTGTTGGGATATGTGGGAGTATTTATGTTAGACCCATGAATGTAAGGCCTCCTTGATCCTGGTGAATGGCTTTCCCAGGCGTCAAAGAAGATGAAAAGGGTAAAGTAGGGATAGGAGAATCTGTGAAGCTACTGGGGCACTGTTGGGGAATGTGGGAGTATTTATGTTATACCCATGAATGTAAGACCTCCTATATCCAGGTGAATGGCTTTCCCAGGCGTCAGTGAAGTTGAAAAGGGTAGAGGAGGGGTAGCAGGATCTATGAAGCTGCTAGGGCACTGTTGGGGAAAGTGGGAGTATTTATGTTAGACCCATGTATGTATGACCTCATATATCCTGGTGAATGACTTTCGAAGGCGTCCAAAGCTGATCAGGGTAAAGAAGGTTAGGATAATCTGTCAAGCTGCTAGGAGACTGTTGGGATATGTGGGAGTATTTATGTTAGACCCATGTATGTAAGGCCTCCTTGATCCTGGTGAATGGCTTTCCAGGCGTCAAAGAAGATGAAAAGGGTAAAGTAGGGATAGGAGAATCTGTGAAGCTACTGGGGCACTGTTGGGAATGTGGGAGTATTTATGTTATACCCATGAATGTAAGACCTCCTATATCCAGGTGAATGGCTTTCCCAGGCGTCAGTGAAGTTGAAAAGGGTAAAGGAGGGGTAGCAGGATCTGTGAAGCTGCTAGGGCACTGTTTGGGAATGTCGGAGTATTTCTGTTAGACCCATGAATGTAAGACCTCCTATATCCTGGTGAATGGCTTTCCCAGGGGTCAGAGAAGTTGAAAAGAGTAAAGGAGGGGTAGCAGAATCTGTGAAGCTACTAGGGCACTGTTGGGGAATGTGGGAGGAATGCTGTAAGAGTGTAAGACCCATGCATTTTCCTTTTTTGTTGTGAAAGGTATATCACCCCAGGAGGTGGGTCTCCCGAAACAAACCAGGGACACTAAAGATTCAGTTTGAATGGCATGACAGAGTCCCTGTTTCCTGGTTAAAAAGTTCTATGCAGCATCGCAAACGACGCGGAATTTGACGGAGTGTGTTGGCAACGGAATGACAGGTGGCAACGGACTGGAGCTGACCAAAGCCAGTTAGTTATGAGACAGTTGGCTGACGTGTCAGGCTTCAACGTTTTGGTCACAAACGGACAAATGGGTAACCCTGGGGGCTCCCGCCAGCCCCCCAGAAGGGAGGGCTCCGCCAAAAAGGTGCTAGGGCACTGTTGGGGGAAGTGGGAGTATTTCTGTAAGACCCATGCATGACAGAGTCCTGTGTCCTGGTGAAAAACCTAGGGGGTCAGAGCGGTTACAAATGAACAAAGAGAGGTAGGAGACTCTGCCAGGGCGCTGCTGGGGATGTGGGAGTATTCATGTAAGAGCCCCCATGTCCTGTTGAAGTAGGTTTCCGGAGGTAAGAGAAGTTGATAAGGGTAAATGAGGGGTAAGAGAAGCTGAGGAGCTACGTGGGCACTGTTGGGGGATGTGATGATATTTATGCTAGACCCATGTATGTGAGAGCCCCCATGTCCTGTTGAAGTAGGTTCCCGGAGGTCAGAGAAGTTGAAACGGGTAAAGGAGGGGTAAAGGAAGCTGAACAGCTACAAGGGCACTGCTGGTGGAGGTGATTATATTTATGTTAGATCCATGTGTGTGAGGGCCCCACGGTCTTGATGATGAAGGTTCTCGGGGGTCAGATAAGTTTAAAACCTACAAGAGCACTATTAAGGGATAGGGCCGGATAGGGGGATACATATGTATGACCGATGTCTGGAAGACCTCCCATGCTCCAGTGATTAACGTTTCCATTTCATTCCATTCCATTCCATTCCATTTCATTCCGTTTCATTCCAATTCATTTCATTTCATAAGAGAAGTTGAAGCTAAGAAAAGACATGTAGGAGAAGTAGTCTTGTCGGGCCATTGGTATTGAGGTGTATGTTACAGTCCAGGGGTGGCCTGCTGGGCTAAATTTACTTGCCCAACCTCGAAACATCTAGAAAATTGTATTGATTATCCAGATTGAGAAAGAACAATATAGTTCATGTCACACCTGCACTATTATCTAGACCTCCACTATCTTCACTCCTTAATTCTGCAGACGCCTGAAGATCCAGATTTTACATGGGGGATGGTTGGACCAATGCATCTCTGCCTGGTCTCACATACCTGAAGGTAAGCTCAGATGCATAGACCTACTATAAGGTCAATGCACACATAACCGCTGTTCATATATAACAGTATAAGTGACCATGATGCGAGCGTACTTTCAGGTAGATGAGACCAGGCAGAGATGCATTGAAGTTACAGTAGGTCTTATTCTGCCTAGCCTGATTCTGCCTGGTCTGATTGGCCTGAAGGTAAGCTCAGACGCATAGATCTACTATAAGGTCAGTAAACATACGGTATAACCATTGTGCATGTATAACTGAGTAGGATGCGAGCGTACCTTCAGGTAAATGAGACCAGGCAGAGGTGCATTGAACTTTTAGAAGGTCTGATTCTGCCTGAAGGTAAGCTCAGATGCATAGACCTACTACAAGGTCAATGACTCATCATACTAGGTCTGATTCTGCCGCAAGGTAAGCTCAGATGCATAGACCTACTACAAGGTCAATGACTCATTGTTGTAGGTCTGATTCTGCCGCAAGGTAAGCTCAGTTGCATAGACCTACTACAAGGTCAATTACTCATTGTTGTAGGTCTGATTCTGCCTGAAGATAAGCTCAGATGCATAGACCTACTACAAGGTCAATGACTCATTGTTGTAGGTCTGATTCTGCCGCAAGGTAAGCTCAGATGCATAGACCTACTACAAGGTCAATGACTCATTGTTGTAGGTCTGATTCTGCCTGAAGGTAAGCTCAGATGCATAGACCTACTACAAGGTCAATGACTCATTGTTGTAGGTCTGATTCTGCCTGAAGGTAAGCTCAGATGCATAGACCTACTACAAGGTCAATGACTCATTGTTGTAGGTCTGATTCTGCCTGAAGGTAAGCTCAGATGCATAGACCTACTACAAGGTCAATGACTCGTCATAGTAAGTCTGATTCTGCCTGGCCATAGGTTGTTGGAGTAGCCTATAGTAGGTCTATGCATCTGAGCCTACCCTCAGGCAAATGAGACCAGGCAGAGATGCATTGAAGTTATAGTAGGTCTGATTATGCCTGGTCTCATATACCTGAAGGTAAGCTCAGATGCATACACCTACTATAGGCTACTCCAACCACCTATGACCAGACAGAATCAGACCTACTATAAGTTAGATACATCTCTGCCTGGTCTCATCTACCTGACGGTGCGCTCGCATCCTGCTCAGTTATACATTATCTGTCTATTTGGACTACCCCTGGACTGTAACATACATAAATTCATACATGCATATACATGAACAATGGTTATATTTTATTGGTATCCTGGTTATTGGTATTTTGTTAATTGATCTTATGGTATTATTATTAGGGAACGGCAACTAATATTAGTGTTTGAAAAACTAATATTAACTAATATTATTATAGTGTCACAATAATATTAGTTTTTCAAATACAATTGAAATTCTGGTGAGACGGCTCGTCCGACTAATATTATATAATATTATTTAATATTATTTATTCACTAATATTATACAACATAGCCGACCCCTAATTATTATGCTTATTGGTTCCAGTATTATGGTCTCGTGGTTCTTTGACTTATATGTGTACCTGTGTTGTATTGGTGAAATGGTTACTAATGAAATGGCATTACAATTTGTGTTATATTTATGCCAAGAAGGCAGAGACCAGTGGTACACTTTGTTACAACCTAGATGCCCTCACCGCTAAAAAATCTGTCAAGTGCACTCTCAAAAGAGCAAATGCGCATTTCAAGCATTCCCCTCAGCATCTCCCTTCATTTCTTCCAAATAATTCGAATACATGAATAGTACGACATATTACGAGGCGTGAGGTTGGGGGGGCCAGTCCGTTTTGCTTCTAAATCTGTGTTCCCTAATCGTCTGTGCAGAGCCATTTCATGAAGGTGGATCACTAAGTAACAAGGCACAGCAGCAGCAGCAGCAGCAGCAGCAGCAGCAGCAACGGCAGCAGCAGCAACGGCAGGGGGCAATGCAGCCAAAGCAGCAGCAACAGCAGCAGCAGCATCAACAATATCCCGTCCCAACTCAGCAGCTGCAGCAATATCCTCCCCAGCAGCAGCAGCAACAGCAAGATCCCGCCCCAACTCAGCAGCTGCACTTGCCGCCAGATGGGCAACAACAGATCTCTGAGCCAGCGCCGCACGCACCGACTCAGCTGCAACAACATGCTGACACTCAGCCTGCAACATACCCAACACAGCTCGCTCCTCAACCCATGCAGACACAGGCACAACACGCAGCCAACAAGGTGCAGCTCGCAGACGCTGAGACTGCTCTAGACACTACGCAGCTCGCACCTCAACCCACACATACAGATCCTCGAGAAGCAGCCACCACCCAGGTACAGCAAGCAGCAACTCAAGTGCAGCCCTGTCCCACACAGGCACAGCAAGCAGCCACAACCCAGGTGCAGCATGCAGCCACCCAGATGCAGCAAGCAGCCACCACCCAGGTGCAGCCCTGTCCCACCCAGCCAGCTACTGAGCAAGAGCACTCACCGGCAGTTCCCTTGCATGCACCCACACAGGATCAGCAAGGGCATGACCCATCCCAACACGAGCCCACACAGATGCAGCACGCACCCACACAGATGCAACATCCGCAGACACAGGTGCAACACGCACCCACACAGATGCAGCACCCACCCACCCGGCTGCAGCAAGCGCCCACTGAGGCCAAGCCAATTGAGATCAAGAAGGAGATAGACACAGAGAACCTACACAATCGTCTCCGGCATGAGTCCGTATCCCCGCACCAACAGGACCACCCAGGCTCTTCTCTCCCCTACCTCTCCCCAGAAAATGCCGTAAGCCATGAGGGCCAGGGCCTGTCCCCCGCCTCCCCTGCTGCCGGCCTAGAGGCTTGCCTCATATCCCCTCGCCTGCCCTCCCCTTTGGACGCAGGAGGGGGTCGACCCCCCTTGGAGGCCCTGTCAGTGGTTAACATTGTCAATGTGAATGCGCTTCCGGGAGCCTGTGCTGAAACGAAGTATCAACAGGTATGAGGATGTTGGCCTCGATTGGTGGTTGGCCCCAGTGCAAGCAAACGGGCTGGCCCCCTAAATTTTACGCCTCGTAATAAGGTGTACAATTTATGTATTTATTTATGGGGAAATTAGCCTCCGCTTAATGTAAACTCTAAGCCCATCTAGACCCTGAACCCTAAACCATAACCCCCCCCTACACCCTAAACCTTTGAAGACAGAACTTGACCCCTAAACCCTAAACCCTAAACCCCCTACACCCAGTAAACGTAAGTGTATGCTAACTGAAGTGGAGGCTACTTCCCCCCACTGTCTCAACAGGAGGCTTTGGACTTTGTGAAGGCTTGTGAGGCGGGTAATGGAAGTGCAGACATGAAGGGCAGCAGGCTAGGCAGCTGCGAGCGTGGTGCTGCTGTTGATGGTGCCACTGGCTACATGAAGGCTCCTCTTGCAGTTGGAGTAGCTGAAGATATTATTGCAGTGGCTGAAGATGTACGTGGAGAAGCTGAAGAAGTTCTAAGAGTAGCTGATGATGTCCCCGGAGTAGCTGCTGACTTCGTTGTAGATGATGCTGGTGGTGCAGCGGAGGGCACCCCTGGGGGATTAGGACCTGGTGCTGGTGCTGGTGCTGCTGGCGCACCTGAAGATTCTGCTGCTGCTGCTGCTGAATATTCTGAGGTTGAGCCCAAAGCAGGCTGTACCCAAGATATGGAAATCAATACTGATGATGATGCAAGTGTGAAGCCTTCAACTGCCTCTACCGCTGGTGCTGCTGCTACTGCAGCTGCTTGTGCTGCTGCTGCTGTTGCTGCCGATGCTGAAGGTACTGAAGCTTCCGTTGGTGTGCCTATGGCTGTGGGTGATGAAGATACCAAGGATGGGGCAGCCGCCACCGCTGCTGCTGCTGCTCCTGTGTCTGCTCCTCTTGAGACTGCTGATGCCGCAGCTGAAGGCATTGAGTCTGAAGCAAGCCCAGCAAATGCCGCCGATTCTACCCCTGCTGCTGCTGATCCCAAGTCAGAGGATTCTGTTTCTGCAGCTGCTCCAGCTGATATAGATGATGTAGCTGCTCCAACTGATGTAGCTGATGTAGCTGATGTAGCTGCCCCAGCTGGTGTAGATGAGGAGAGGTCTGGCGCTACTGATATTGTACACATTGAAGCTAGGACTGCTGATTCCGTCAGAGTCAAGCCTGGAGCTGCTGATCCCGTCAAGGTCGAGCCTGGAGCTGCTGATCCTGAGGATATTGAACCTGACACAACCGATCCTGATGAGGTTAAGACTGCTGATCTTGATGAGGTCCTTGAGCCTGAGATGGCTGATCCTGATGAGGTTAAGACGTTGGATCCTGATGAGGACCTTGAGCGTGCCCCTGCTGATCCTGACGAGGTCAAGACTGCTGATCCTGATGTAGACCTTGAGCCTGAGACGGTGGATCCTGATCAGGTGGAGACTGCGGATCCTGATGAGGACCTTGGGCCTGCCCCTGCTGATCCTGTGGACCTTGAGCCCGAGACTGCTGATCCTGATGAGGACCTTGGGCCTGCCCCTGCTGCTCCTGCGGACCTTGAGACCGAGACTGCTGATCCTGATGAGGACCTTGGGCTTGCCCCTGCCGATCCTGTGGACATTGAGCCCGAGACTGCTGATCCTGATGATATGGAGCCTGCAACTGCTGATCCTGACGTGGTCCTGGAGACTGCCCCTGTTGATCCAGACGATAACCTGGAGCCTGCTCCTAATGCTCTTGTGGACCTTGAACCTGGTACTGCTGATCCTGATGATGAGATCGTGGTAGATTCCCCAGCCCCAGCTGAGCAGGAAGACACCCCTGAAACAGCGACACAAGAGATTGTGGTGGACACCCAAGAAGTGGACTTGGTTGGCGGGGAGGGACCTAGTGGGCCAGGAGCTCCTGTGCATTGCAACTCCCCTACTGTGGAACTTGAACCTGAGACGGCTGATCCTGACGAGATTGAGGATGCTGACGCTGCACCTGTGGATCTTGAAGCTGAGGCTGCTGATCCTGATGAGGTTGAGGCTGGTGCTGCTGCTGCTGGTGCTGCTGAAATTGTGGATCTTGAACGTGAGACTGCTGATCCTGATGAGATTGAGGATGCTGACGCTGCACCTGTGGATCTTAAACTCGAGACTGCTGATCCTGTTGAGGATGCTGACGCTGGACCTGCAGATCTTGGACCTGAGGTTGCTGCTGAGACTGATGAGGTTGATGATGCACCCACAAAAGCCCAATGTAGTGGTGATGATGCCGCCAATGCCCCGACAGGTGGGGAGGGAGCACCTGCTCCTCCACACGCTAGCAAGGCAGATAACCATAACCTTACGACGGAAGCCCCTCCTGCATCATCGCATGTGCAGCCCTCCCCAGCAGCCTCTGCACCCCCCCTGGTGCCCTCACCCTCTCCAAGTATTATCCTACCACCAGCCGCTGTATCCTCCGCAGCAATGTCCTCACCACCCATTGCGCTTTCACCCTCTCCAAACATTATCCCACTACCAGCCGCTGCACCCTCCGCAGCAATGTCCTCACCACCCATTGCGCCTTCACCCTCTCTAAGCATCCCCTTCTCTCCTGTCTTTGCACCCCTGCCCGTAGCAGTAGTTGCACCCCCTCCCACTGAGGGGGTTGAACCTGCTCCCACAGGAGTGCTTGTGCCCCCTCCCACAGAGGCGGTGGTTCAAGAGGCTGCCAAAGAGGTGCTTCATCCCAAGCCCACAGCTGTTATTGCACCCGCCTCATCCCCTTTCGAGGTTCCTTTCTCCTCATCCCCAGATGAGCGTCACCCGTCGCCTTCCACGGCACTCTCACCTGGCCCCGGCTCTGCACCACACCCACCATCAGCCCCAACGCCCACGCCCCCACCCACCTCCACGCCTGCCCCAGGCTCCTCACCTGCACCACCCACCTCAGGTGCACCGGGACCTGTGTCTGACTCTATGCCACCGCCCTCCCCTGCACCAGCCCCGTCACCAACACCTGGGCTTGTATCTGTACCACACCCGCCACCGCCCCGCAGCACCACCCCTCAACCAGCCTCTACCCCCACACCAGCACCAGGACCCACACCAGAAGTAACAGCAGACAGGGCACAGCCAACCCCCGACTGGGCCACAGTCAACCCCAAGGGAATCCTTCGCAGGAGGGGAGGCACCAACCAGAAGGGCAAGAAGGGGGTTGTGGACGCGTCCGGCCTGCTGGGCAGGGGCAGTGGACGGACACTGCAAATTCCGGCATTGAATTCTATGGCAGTAGCTGCCCTTCTGTCCCCAGGCAAGGCAGCAGTGGGGCATAACGCTGCAGGCACCGGCGGTGATGCTGATGCTGCTGGCGCAGGTGATCCCGCTAGCGGTGCCGCTCATGCTGCAGGTGCTGGGAGTGATACTGATGCTGCGGCTGAGGCTCCCCGTGCTAGTGCTGGCCCTCCAGCTGGATTGGACAAGGCTGGGGGTGATCCAAAGCAGAGCGAGGATGCAGATCCTGCGGAGCCGGGAGTTGCTGCACGACTGGCCAAAGCAGCTGCCTCCGCCGCAAGGGAGGGCAAAGCCCCCCGGGCGGGGCGGGGGAGCAAGAAGGGGGCAGGCGCTGGTGGGGGTCGTAGTGGAAAGGAGAACGTTGACATCGTGGAGGTTCCCGGCGCAGGAGGCCGCACGCTAGGGCGTAAGAGAGGCAAGGACGAGGAAGAGTCGGGGGAGAGGTCTGGAGCGTCGTCCCCTGCTGCGAAAAAGCAGGCGCGTGGGCTCACCCCTCCTCTGGTCCCATCTGCTGTGAACCCCTCCCCACTAGACCCCTTCACACAAGACCCCTCCCCGCAGGACCTCTCATCTCCGGAGGGGGGGCCGGCAGCAAAGAAGACAAAGGCTACTAGAAGTGAAACGGGGCCTTCCAAGAGCTCGTCCCCGGCGGAGGGCGCTGCTCCAGTTAAGGAAGCTGCTTCTAGGAGGAAAGGTTTGAGCAAAGGTGCAGCCTCCGCCGCAGCAACAGCAGCTAAGGAAGCTGCTAGTGCAGCAGATGCAGATGCAATCAGGGCCAGTGCAGTAGTAGCAGTAGAGCCTGCCCTTGAGCCTGCAGCCCCCTGTCTGGAAAACGACACAGCGCCCACAAAGGGAGCTGCTGCAAAGAAGAAGAGCTTGAGCAAAGCTGCAGCCTCCGCCGCAGCAGCAGCAGCAGCTAAGGCAGCTGCTAGTGCAGCAGATGCAGATGCAATCAGGGCCAGTGCAGTAGCAGAGCCTGCCCTTGAGCCTGCAGCCCCCTATTTGGAAGTCGACACAGCGCCCACAAAGGGAGCTGCTGCAAAGAGAAAGAGCTTGAGCAAAGCAGCAACAGCAACAGCAGCTAAGGCAGCTGCTAGTGCAGCGGATGCAGAGGCAATCAGGGCCAGTGCTGTAGCAGAGACTACCCTTGAGCCTGAAGCCCCCTGTCTGAAAAGCGACACAGGGCCCACAAAGGGAGCTGCGGCAAAGACAAAGAGCTTGAGCAAAGCTGCAGCATCCGCAGCAGCAGCAGCAGCTAAGGCAGCTGCTAGTGCAGCAGATGCAGATGCAATCAGGGCCAGTGCAGTAGCAGTAGCAGACCCGGCTCTTGAGCCTGCAGCCCCCTGTTTGGAAGTCGACGCAGCGCCCACAATGGGAGCTGCTGCAAAGAAGAAGAGCTTGAGCAAAGCTGCAGCAGCAAAAGCAGCAGCAGCAGCTAAGGCAGCTGCTAGTGCAGCAGGTGCAGATGCAATCAGGGCCAGTGCAGTAGCAGAGCCGGCCCTTGAACCTGCTGTACCCTGTTTGGAAGTCGACACAGCGCCAGCAAAGAGAGCTGCTGCTACCACCAAGGGTGCACCGTTGAATGCTAACGTTTTAAAGGACCCTCCAGCCGTGGTTCCAGCAGTTGCCCTGGAAGTGGGCGTAAAAATCCTTCGAGGGCGGTCGCGTAAATCTAGCATGGGGGATGGTGGTGGATCATTCTCTCGCCCGATGACGCCTGCACATGCGGTTGCACCAGGCAGTGCTGGCCCTTGCGTTGCTGGTGGTGCTAGTTCTGCTGGCGGCGCTGGTGCTGGAGTTGCATCTGCTGGCACTGGTGGTGCAGCTGCTGCTGCAGCCAAGGGGGGAAAGAAAAGCACGAAGAGAAGCAGTCTTGTGACTTTCAACACCCCCGCCGTCCAGCCCGAGACTGCGGCTGAAGAGCCGGAAGAAGTCGAGAAGGGTGAAGCAAAAAAATTGGGCAAAACATCAATCCCTAAGGGGACCAGCACTGCTGAGAAGGCAGGAAGTGCACGCCAAGCCAAGCCAAAACGGGGCAGGGTGAGTGCATCTGACTGTGGGTGGAAAGATTTGTGGTAATGGTTGGGGGGTGGGCTATATATCTATGTGCATATGTACTAGGTGCTTTGAGGGTGGGCGGATGTTTTGGTGGGTCCAAGTGGGGGGCGGGGAACTGGGGTCGGAAGATGGATTGCTGTTTTGAGGTGGTTATAATCTTGCTAGCGGTGGTGAGGAAGCCCCATCCTTGGCTGCTGCCCACCGCTCTGACGTTGACAATTGTCTACGCACTATTTACACTGACCACGTCCACGTGAACACCACTCTCTATGAGCACAACTCTCTAATAATGAACACACAGGTATTCGCTAGCAGTGGTGAGGAAGCCCCCTCCTTGGCCGCTGCCCACCGCTCTGACGTTGACAATAGTCTACGAACTATTTACACTGCCCTCGTGAGCACCACTCTCTATGAGCGCTACTCTCTATAAACACTAGTTCACTACTAATCTCTATTTGTCTCCTCATTATTTGCAATGCTCTCTCATGGACACCACTCTCTATCAACATTGCTCTCTAATAACCTACTTCCTATGAACAAGCAGGTATCCGCTACTGGTTGCGAAGAAGCCCCATCCCACTAACCTCTAATAGTTCACTCTCTAATAACACTCCTCCAACTGAACACTCCTGTGTAACAGTCTACTCTCTATGAACACGCAGGTATCCGCTCCCGGTGGTGAGGAAGCCCCCTCCTTGGCCGGTGGCCACCTCTCTGACAAGGACAATAGTCTACCCATTATTTACACTGCCCTCATGAACACCACTCTCAATCAAAACTACTCGGTAATAATCTACTTCCTATGCACATGCAGGTATCCCCTACAGGTGGTGAGGAAGCCCCCTCCGGGCCCTCTGCCCACCTCTCTGACGTCGACAAGTTCAAGGTGGTTATGGGCTCTGCGTCTGCAGTCGACTTACAAGCCGACATGGCCTTCTACGATGCTGGGATCGACGCACATGATGAATCCCATGGTGGTCACGATGATGATTTCGAGCCTGTCGATGAGGGGGTCGGGGGTGCTTGGGGAGCTGTGGAGGCTGAAGATGTGGGTGATGATGTTGCTGAGGATGTAGCTGATGAGGCTGAGACCCATGCATCTCCCCCAGGATGGGAAAGCAAACCAGCATCCCGGAGTCGGGCAGGGTCTGGTAGCAAGAGCGGTACAAAGCCCTTGGGGAGTGGAGCGAAAGGAAGGGCGCCCTCAAGAGGAAAGGGGCGGGCACAGCAAGCTGTAGCTGAGACAGAGGTAGCTCAGAAGGCGGAAGAGCAGATGGCAGCAGGAACAGGTAAAGTGAAGCAGAAAGCAGGAAAGGCTCAGTCCGAGGCTGATAAGACCAAGGCGTCAAAAAGCAAGGCTACTGCAGACAAGGCGGTTGTCAAGGCTACAGCAGAGAAGGCTGCTGCCAAGTCTGCTGCCGAGGCTGCTGAGGCTGCTGCCAAGATTACTGCAGAGAAGGAAGCTGCCGAGGCTGCCGAGGCTGCTGCCAAAGCTACTGCAGAGAAGAAAGCTGTGGAAGCTGCTGCCAAGGCTGCTGCAGAGAAGGCTGCGCAGAAGAGTCGGGCATCGTCCCGATCCAAGGGGCGACCCTTGGGAGGTGGAGGGGACAACGCAGCTGCTACCTTATCAGATGTGGAAGCAGCCGCTGTTCTTGGTGTGGGTGCTGAAGCAAAGGAAGGAAAGGACAAGGGGAGGTCAGTATCCAAGGCCAAGGGACGAAAATCAGATGGAAAGTCTGGAGCCGGAGAGGTCAACCCAGGTGCCCAGAAGCCTGGCACAACCTCCCTTGATGAGGATCTGGGTACTGGGGCGGGGCCTGCTCACCAACATAGGTGCGAAGACAATAAAGTACTTGAGGAAGCCAAGCCAGCAGGGAATTCGGGACCGGCGTCCAAGGCTGGACAAAAAGGGCGCAAGGGCAAGGGTACTCCCAAAGTGGCCTCACCCAGCACTTGGGGAAGCGGCAGCCCTTCTGGTGGCGACAAGGCACTAGAGACCCACCTAGATGTGGAGGAGGTGCCTGTAGAGAAAGTTGCTGAAGCAAAGGAAGGAAAGGACAAGGGGAGGTCAGTATCCCAGTTCAAGGGACGAAAATCAGGCGGAGCTGGAGGGGTCAACGCAGCCGCTACTTCGACAGAGGTGGAAGCAGCCGCTGTTGCAGGTGTGGGTGCTGAAGCAAAGGAAGGAAAGGAAGGGAAGGACACACGAGGGCCCAAGGCATCCAAGGTTACCAAGGTTTCCGAGGCTGCCAAGGTCACCAAGGTTTCCGAGGCTACCAAGGGTTCCGAGGCTGCCAAGGTTACAAAGGTTTCCGAGGGTAGGGGATCTGGCAAGAAGTTAGAGGAGGCTAAGCAGACAGAGGAGACAGAGGCAGCATCGAAGCCAAGCAAGCAGCTTGGGAAGAGAGGTCGAGGCTCGGCTGGGGGTGAGGAGCCTGGTGGAGCGCATGAAGAGGAGCTGCAGCCACAGCAGGCGAAGCGGCAGAAGGGAGGAGAGACTGCCAAGGACCAGCAAGAGCAGCAGAAGGGAAAGACGAAAAGGGTAGAGGAGGCTGCCAAGGACCAGCAGCAGCAGAAGAAGGGAAAGATGACAAAGGGAGAGGATGCTGCCACCAAGCAGCAGCAGGAGGCGGAGGGGAAGGGGAAGAAGCAGGCAGGCGGCAATCAACAGCAGGTGGAAGATGCTGATAAAGACTCGTCTCCCCCTGGGCAGCAGCGCCGTGCCGCGGCTGTAGAGGGGGCCTTGGTCGGTGTGTTTGCGCTGAGTGGGTTGGTCAAGGAGGAGCGAGAGAAGCGCGGGGGGCAGCTGTCAAGGCTAAGAGCGAAGCATTGGAACAAAGGGGAATGGGATCCCAAGGTGGGTTAATCATATATAGATAGATAGATAGATAAATAGATAGATCAAAATGAATATCAAAATGAATTAATAGTACGCCTTATTAAGAGGCGGGAGGTTGATGGGGCCAGCCCGTTTGCTTGCACTGGGGCCAACCACCAATGGTGGGTTAGACTTTGGCAGCTTCCTCTCCCTTCAACTTCAACTGTCTGTATGTGTGAACGTATCCATGTGTGTCTATCTGATACGAGCACCTTCCCTGCTTTGTTCATTCTGCTTGTTGCTCTGCCTTATCTTCCTTGCCACCTGCCACCTAATTGTATGTGTGTCTGTACGTGTGTGAATGTATGTAGTGCATCCAGGGTGCTACTAAGCGCGCGCGGCAGCGCGGTGCCACACTGCCTTTTTGAGCCCCTCTGCGCGTTTCGCGCAGTTTTTTCAACCCCCTGTGGGAGCAGCGCGCAGTTTTTGCGCTTTTTGCACTAAAAAGCGCTGACCAATTTGACGTTTGTGCGCTTTCAGCGCTGACCAATTTGGCAGGAAGTAGTACCCTGAGTGCATAGGCAGCAGACAACCAGGAAAGGTCTTATCGACGGTCACCGCTCACCGTGTATTGTTCTGCCTATTCACATGTATGTGTGCTGCAGTCCAGAGGTAACCAACTAGGCTCTAAGAACTTGCCCAGCCTTCAGAATGAAAGGAGAATTAGCTGATGCTAATGTTTTTCAATTTCCCACCAATTCGATCCCTACATATATGTTTAGTACGCCTTATTAGGAGGCGTGGGTTTGAGGGGGGCAGTCTGTTTCCTTCTGCTGGGGCCAACCACCAATGTGAGCTATCTATGCGTGTCTTGTTTCTTGTTGTATTGTCAATCATAGTAAGCAGAGACAGGCTATACCGTTTGCTTGCACGGGGGCCAACCACCAATGCAGTCCCAAAGTCTCCTGCTGGATGTGTTCTCTAGGTGGGACACATCCTCATGCCTAATATAGATAGATAGATAGATATAGATAGATATAGATAGATAGATATAGATAGATAGATAGATATAGATAGATATAGATATGGATGTATATGATCCCAAAGTCTCCTGCTGCATTTTTTCCAGATGACATACATCCTCATGCCTAAAAAAATGAAATAAATTATATATATGTGATCTCAGAGTCTCCTGCTGCATGAGTTCTAGGTGACACACATCCTCACGCCTAAATAATATAAATAAACGTAAAATGTATAAATATGACCCCTAAGTCTCCTGCTGCATGTGATTTTCAGGTGACACACATCCTCACACCTAAGTACTAAGTATGAAATAAATTATGTAAATGTGATCCCTAAGTTTCCTGCTGCATGTGTTTTCCAGATAACGCACATCCTCACGCCTTAATAAGAATATAAACATAAAATATAGAAATGTGATCCCTAAGTCTCCTGCCGCATGTTTTTTCCAGGTGACGCACATCCCCACGCGTAAATGAAAGATATACAAATAAAATATATAAATGTGATCCCTAAGTCTCCTGCCGCATGTTTTTTCCAGGTGATGCACATCCCCACGCGTAAATGAAAGATATACAAATAAAATATATAAATGTGATCCCTAAGTTTCCTGCTGCATGTGTTTTCCAGATGACGCACATCCTCGCGCCTTAATAAGAATATAAACATAAAATATAGAAATGTGATCCCTAAGTCTCCTGCTGCATGTGTTTTTCAGGTGACACATATCATCATGCCTACCTTGGCCCGCACCGACAAGGTGCTGTGCGGCATGGCAGCTGGAAACTGGCTCTTGGACATCTCATTCCTGGAGGACAGTGTGGTAAGATTTTCTCTATCTATCTATCTATCTATCTATCTATCTATCTATCTATCTATATCTATATCCCACCCTCTAGTGAACAGTGTTACACAACTAGGTTGCGGTCCAGCCGCTCAGTAAACTTTAACACCTAAGTACAAAAACCTCGCGCGCGCACTCTCTCTGGTTAACAGTGTTACACAATTATATTTCGGTCCAGTCGCTCAGTAAACAAAAACACTGATGTAAAATGAACGAATAATTCATCTAGTCAACTCTCAGATAGAGAAAGTACTGTAAGCCATTTAACTTAGATCTACTTGGTGGGGTCCCTCCAAAACCCAATAAAAATCCAAATTGGAAATCCCCCCCCCCCCCCCCCCCCCCCCCCCCCCCCCCCCCCCTCCCTCCCCCATTGTATCTGTCCATGTCACTTCCCTCCTACTCCCTTCCCTTGCCCCCCAACTCGCCCTATACCCCTCTCTCTTCCTCCCCCCCCCCCCCCCCCTAGAATATACCCAAGTTCACCCAACCTGCCACCAGCAGCCTACATAACAAGGGCGTGACCGACCTTGTGTTGGCAATTGAATGGGGATCCGCTGGGGGTATGGGGAAGCCACGCCGAGCCCCGCTGTCACTAGGGTTGTTTTGTGTGGGGTGTGTGTACCCTCGTTGCTGCCCTCGTGTTAGGTATGGGGATCCGCTGGGGATGGGGATGGGGAGCTAGCGTTGTTTGGTGTGCGGTGTGCGTAACCCTGTTGCTGCCCTCGTGGCAGTTCTTGCGGAACGTGTGTCTCGTGTACCGAACTTTGGTACACAGTTGCGCGTTACCTCATAAACTGGGGCTGTGCACCCTCCGGCTGTGACTAGGCAGTCTCCTTCGAGGTCACTTGACTGCAAATCCAGAATCCAGAATCTAAACGTCCAGTAGTTTGGGGCGCAGTTTGACTTAAATGTACCTGGAAGATGAGGAGACGTGACTGAAAATACAACTAGTCCGAAATTTGCTTCGAGTCGGAGATGAGGTCACTGTCTTTGCGAGTTTATCGAGCTGCCTGCCGTTTGCAAACGTCAGTTGGTGAGGTCCAAATGCAATTTGCAGGGCGAACCCTTAGGTTCCCCAGCGCATCCATTTTGCGCCTCCGTTTTGCGAACCCGTTTGGCACACCCGGCAGTACGGCTGTTGTACCAAAGTCGCTACCCATGGAGGGGCGGTAACCACCTAGCAACCGCCATACGCCAGCACCACTGAGCCATACCGAGCACCTACCCTCCCAACCACCTCCCTACCCAACCACCTACCGCCCACACCACCACCCCACACTGAGCACCTATCCACCCAACCACCACCTAACAACCACCCTTGGTGTGCAGAAACCCAACCACCAAACCACCACCCTTCTTGTGCATAAATCCACCCAACCAACACCCAACCAACAGCCTTGTTGTGCAGAAATCCAACCACCCAACCAACACCCAACCAACACCCTTGTGCAGAAATCCAACCACCCAACCAACACCCAACCAACACCCTTCTTGTGCATAAATCCACCCAACCAACACCCTTGTTGTGCAGAAATCCAACCTCCCAACCAACACCCAACCAACACCCTTGTTGTGCATAAATCCAACCACCCAACCAACACCCTTGTTGTGCAGAAAGCACTGAAGCTAGTTTCCCCTGAGGGTTATGAGTTGCATTCGTGCACCAACGCGAAGCTCATGTCGAAAGGTGTGTGCGTGTATATTGTAACAGCCCAGGGGGTAGCCAAATAAGCTAAAGGGACCTGCTACCATGATATCAGGAGAGGCTAGAAAAAGGTATGAAATCAGACTTTGTATCAGTATACACATTCTTTTGCATTCTATACTCGATTCCTTGATAGCTCGTTTTCTTACTTGCTTGCTCTTGCTTTCTTGCTCTTTTTTGCTTTCTTGCGTGCTTGCTCTTCCTTTCTTGCTTGTTTGTTTGCTCTTGCTTGCTTGCTCTTGCTTGCTAAGCTCACTGTTGTCCACAACACAAGCATATGCAAGTACGTTACAGTCCAGGGGTGGCCTACTAGGCTTGTGGGATTACGTTTCTTGCCCAACCTCAAGATATCAATCCCCTTGGATGAGAGGTGGAGCCCGGTCCATATGTGTGTCAGCAGAGGAGCGAATTTAAATATGCAATAAAATAAATAAATAAGCATATGCAGTCCCAAAATGGTGTAGATAACTATATCCAGACATGTAATTATATTCAGATTGATTCTTTCTTAATCCAGGAAGTGTCAAACTAAATCCCAATAACATAATATTGGGATGATGATTAAATTAAAGGGTGTGGCAAATAGATATATGGCCCCAACCGATACTTCTATATAGATCTATATATAGCAAAATAAATGGTATATCAGTACATCAAGGAGGCCTCTGAAAATCTGATTGTTTATTACATGTAGACTGCATTATATCAAGGTGCCCTACTGCCCTGTGCCTTCAAAAAAAGATTTTTCGTAGTTCGATAATCACTTGTGAAGCCTGCTGCCGGCGCAGTCACATTCTAAACGATTATGATATAGCCTCCATACCAACCCATCATCAGCAATTCAGCTGTAATTTGTAGAATGAAATGATCACTGTTACACGAACTCAGGACCCTCGTTGGTAAAACGATTGTTTGGGGGTCATTTCATCAGTACTTTTTCGTTTGAGCCTCTCCTGTCACGGTTGGGCAAAAGTCCCTTACGCCTATTTAGCCTGCCTGTGGACTGCAACAACATGCACAGAAAAAGACAGCAATTACAAAGAAGGTTACTTAGGACAGACTTACATTCAGACCAGGACAGAAAATCAAATGAATAAATTGTATAATAAGAATTAAATAAACAAAGAAATATATACTATTAAATGGTATAATAAATCAAGTGAATAAATTGTACGATAAATAACAAATATATGGTATAATACAACATAAACTTCTTCGGTCACATGCATAGAGGGCCTTGCATACCACACGCAATCCCAACATGCATAACCGCACACAGCAGGTGCATCAGCTTTAAATAATGATGTAAATATTACGCCTTATGGCGAGGCATGAGGTTGCGCTGGGGCCAACCACTCAAAAAACTCCACCTCCCTCTCAATGCCCCTTTCACACCACACGCACGTAATGCCCTTGCACACCATACCACACCACACGTAATGCCCTTACACACCACACCACACCACACTTATTGACCTCGCACACCACCTCCAACGTAATGCCCTTGCTCACCATACCACACCACACGTCATGCCAGTACAAACCACACCACACATAATGCCCTTACACACCACACCAGTAATGCCCTTACACACCACACCACACTTAATGCCCTTACACACCACCTCCAACGTAATGCCCTCACACACCACACCATACTTATTGGCCTCACACACAACCTCCAACATAATGCCTTTCACACCACACCACGCCACTTGTAATGCCCTAACACACCACAGGCACTCCAAGGCACTGGCGAGTCAGGAAAGCATTGTCAGGTGGCTTGGGCGCGTTTGCAGGGCTTCGCATTGTGGTCATTGGCTCCTTCCCTGCGCCCTTGTCTGCGGAGTCCATTGGGCGCATGATCAAGGCTGGGGGCGGAGAAGTGATAAAGCGATGGGACAGCAGTGCCGCTGATGGTGGTGGGGTGCACCTGGCGGTCATGGAACAGTCCAAAACACAGTCTGATAAGTGAGTGTATGATGATGAGTTGGTGGTTGGTGACTGACTGAGTGTAGGAGGGTGATTCGGTGGTTGGTGGTTGGGCCCAGCGCAAGCGAACGGGCTGACTAGTTAGTGTAGGATGATGGAGGCGGGGTGCTCCTAGTTGTCATGGAACCGTCCAAAATACAGTCTGACAAGTGAATGTATGATGATGATGGTGATGGTGGTGAATACATTTTTCCTGGTGCCCTACTGGAGTCCATTGGACGCATGATGATGGCTAAGAGAGGGGAGGTGATGAAGGGATGGGACAGCAGTGCTGCTGATGGTGGTGGGTTGCACCTAGTTGTCATGGAACCGTCCAAACCACAGTCTGATAAGTGAGTGTATGATGACGATGATGATGATGATGGAGGTCGTGGATATTTTTTCTGGTACCCTACTGGAGTCCATTGGACACATGATCAAGACTAGGGGTGCGGAGGTGATGGAAGGATGGGGCAGCAGTGCCGCTGATGGTGGTGGGGTGCACCTAGTTGTCATGGAAACGTCCAAACCACAGTCTGATAAGTGAGTGTATGATGATGATGATGGTAGTGGATAATTCTTTCCTGGTGCCCTACTGGAGTCCATTGGCCTCATGATCAAGGCTGGGGGGGGGGGGGGGGGGGGGGGCAAAGAGATGGGACAGCAGTGTCACTGATGTTGGTGCGGTACACCTGGTGGTCATGGAACCGTCCAAAACACAGTCTGACAAGTGAGTGTAGGATGATGATGGTGATGATGCTGACTATGATGATGGTGGTGAGGATAATGATGAATACATTCTGACAGCAGTGCTGCTGATGGTGGTGGGTTGCACCTGGTGGTCATGGAGCCGTCCAAGACACAGTCTGACAATTAAGTGTATTTTTTGCATTGAAAGGATTTTCACTCCCAGGAAGTGGGACCCCGTAACAAGTGGGACTCCGTAAACACCACTTCCAACAAACATGTGGGACCCCGTAAACAAAACAGCCCCCACTCTCAGGAAGTGGGACCCCGTAAACAAAACAGCCCCCACTTAGTGTTCAGAACGAAAGTCGGGGACAGTTATACTGAGGTAGGAAATTCACGTTGTAAGAAAGTGTGTTTCGCCCATTGTTTCCTTTTGGGGTGCATGTGGTTTCTGAAACACTCTAGTTGTCTATGCAGCGGGAACATGCTTGGGTGCATGTGGTTTAAAAAAAACACTCAGAGTTGTCTATACTGTGGGAACACTTAGGTTGCATGTGGTTTCTGAAGCACTCTGAGCTGTCTATGCAGTGGGAACATGCTTGGGTGCATGTGGTTTCTGAAGCACTCAGCGTTGTCTATGCTGTGGGAACACTTTGGGTGCGTGTGGTTTTAAACACTCAGAATTGTCTATGCTGTGTGGGCATGTTCTATCACCGTGTTTGATACAAAACTGTTTCATTGTTGGGCTACTTGCAGCAGCTTCCAACCAGCTCCATTAGCCAGCCACTGGCTCAATCCCAGATCTATCAGCTGCATTACGGTGCCTGTCGTTTCAGCTTTAAGACGCACCAGCTAGCTTCAGGTTTGGCCCAAGGACAGGGAAAGGGAGCTGCCTAGTAGCTGCTACACGTAGCCCCAAAAAGAAAATAAATGCCCTGCACTTCACCCTAGTCCACCCAAGCCACTCACTTGCCCCACCCCACCTCTCCTCACCCAATCTCACCTCTCCTCAGCCCACCAATCCCAACCCCAAGCTCATGTGCTTGGTTCCTTATACCACGGGAGACCAACTTCCTGGGCTGAAATACCTTCCACAACTAGAAAAAGCTTGTGAACAAGGGTAGTGGTGAATGTTCGTTTGGTTGAGGGTCGGTATCTCCCGGTGGTAGTTGTCTTATGTCTCCTTGCTCGCCTGCTCTTTTGGTTGTTTCTTGTGGTCGGCACCTATCTCAAGCTGGACAAAAATAAGTTGTGAACACTGCCTGACAAATGAGTTTCTGTGATTCCTCAAGAGGAGGTGTGTTAGCTTCCTTAACCCATGCCCCCCTAACTCTTTTGAGGTTGTAGTGCTTGAGAACCTTTTTTTCTTTTCTGGCAAGTGAATGTGTGTTTCAGAAGATGTGTTTGCTTCCTTGACTCATGCCCTCAAGCCGTTTCAGACTGTGCTCGGATAGACTGCTGTGGATAGTAGGAGGCAGAAGAGGAGAAGGAGGAGAAGAAAGCTTTTTGACATTAAAAATATCGTCAACACAATAAAGTGAACAAAAGCACACTAGACATAATAACAAACAATCGTCAACAGAGATGGCAAGAGAAAAAATATATATAAATATCAAAACATAAACATAAACAATAATAGAAACAAAAACATATATAACAAACATAAACAAAAATATGAACATAAATAAAAAAACATGAACATCAAAACATAAACATCAAAACATAAGGAACATAAGGAACATAAGAA
The DNA here is from genome assembly GCA_013435795.1 of Chlamydomonas sp. ICE-L. NCBI lineage: Eukaryota > Viridiplantae > Chlorophyta > Chlorophyceae > Chlamydomonadales > Chlamydomonadaceae > Chlamydomonas > Chlamydomonas sp. ICE-L. Next base: position 255,888 of record JACBWV010000821.1, read on the forward strand.
AGGGTAAGAAACATCAAGAGAGGTGAACAGTAAAAAACATCAAAACATCGAAGCATAAGAAACAGAATACACTAACTGACCTCGTGTTTCTGTTCTTACCAGGACGGTGAAGTCTATCTGCACGGCTGGAGTGCCCTGTGTGGACCCCCAGTATATCATTGACTGGTTGGCACACCCGTCGAATTCGTTGGAAAAGCACTACCTATTCTCGTAAGTGATTGATCCCACGCCACCACATGTACTTCACCGTATTGCTTGTGGCGAGGGTGAGCCCACGCCACCATGTGTACCTCAATGTATTGCTGTGATGAGAGTGAACCCACGCCAGCACAGCGAGTGGGTTCGGTGCTTGAATCTCGTAATTGAGCTGAGAAGTAAGTATTTAGGGTCGTCCCAAAAGTTGTTTACTTGGTGTACGTTTGCATACCATATGCATTCCTTGCTTCTCCCTCATATTTTCATCCAACACCAGACCAACAGCAGACCAACATCATAAAAACACCATAATCATACATAACAACACCATAACAACACCACACCAACACCATATGCATACCATATCAACACCACACCAACACCATACTCATACCATAACAACAGCATAGCAGCACCATACGCATACCATACCAACACCATACTCATATCATAACAATACCATAACAACACCATACTCATACCATAACAACAACATCACAACACCATAACAACGTTGAAGGACCTCACCTGGGCCGGAGCTAGATCACTGAGAGAGGATGCGAAGCGAGGAGAGCTACCTACTGTACAGCAGCGCAGAGGAGAACACCATACTCAAACCATAACAACAACATAACAACAACAGAACAACATACCCATACCATAACAACTTTGCAGGACCTCACCTGGGCCAGAGCTAGATCACTTAGAGAGGATGCGAAGCGAGGAGAGCTACCTACCCTACAGCAGCGCAGAGGATGCGCATGAGGTGTCTGAAACGTTCTGAGCTTCTGGCTGTGCTTCAGATTGTGTTGCACTGTCTTAGCGGAAAGCCTAGAGCTTCCCACATTGAGACAGCCCGGGCAGTGTGTGTGTTGCGTCTGAAACATTCTGAGCTGGCTGTTTGTGTGTGTATATTCCAGTCCATGGGTTTCCAAACAGGCTGAAGGGCTGTGCTTCAGAATGTGTAGCACTGTCTTAGCGGAAAGCCTAGAGCTTTCCACATTGAGTCAGCTCAGGCGGTGTGTGTGTGGTTTCCGAAACACTCTGAGATGTGTGTGTGTATGTTCCAGTCCAGGGGGGTCTAAATAGGCTTAAGGGCTGTGCTTCAGAATTTGTTGCACTGTCTTATCGGAGAGCCGAGAGCTCCTCACCTTGGGACAGCTCAGGTGGTGTGCGTGTGGTTTCTGAAACACTCTGAGATGTGTGTGGGTATGTTCCAGTCCAGGGGTTGCCAAATAGGCTAAAGGGCTGTGCTTCAGAATATGTTGCACTGTCTTATAAGAGAGCCGAGAGCTTCCCACCTTGGGGCAGCCCAGACAGTGTGCATGTGGTGTCTGTATGTATGTTACAGTCCGGGGGTAGGCAAAATAGGCTAAAGGTACTTGCCCAACCGTGATGGGAAGGGCTTAAAAAGAAACCGGTGTCTGAAACACTGAAGCTGCCTAAGCTAGGGAACATGCTGTATCGCCGCATGTGGTACAGGGTCGTTCGAGGGAACTCAAAAATCTGCATCATGACGCAACTGGGGTCCAAATCTGTGTCTGCGACACAACGGACCCTCAAAAATGTGTGCGCATCACGCAACACACAGTGTGTAGAACAACTTTGGTGTGATACATTAGTCCAGGAATAGGCTGGCAGGCTACAGGGACTTGCCTAACCTCAAATAATTAAAAGCAAGTCTGCATTGTTGGGAGTATCTGACTGAAAAGAAACAGTTTATAAACAAGCAAATAGTTTGATTGTCAGATGTTGTAGGACCTTAAATAGTTGTGGAAGGTTTTTCACCCCAGGAGGTGGGTCTCCCTACACGAACCAGCGACACCGAGGATTGAGTTTGAATGGCGTTGCCACTCCTGCAAAAGAGTAGGCGCACTGGGTCAGGCAGCTAGTTCAAACGGCCTGAAAATTAGCTTGCTTACCTGGCTCCAGCCTTGAGACTGCTTGCCATCTTCGGCAGCAAGAACACACGACAGAGCAGTCTTCTGATCGAAACAGATTTTATCCATTCTCGTACAATTAACTCGAAAAATGAAAAGCAGGAAATGCTACCGGTAGATATAATTTGATTTTTGTTTTGCACAATTATTTCTGTGTTCTCATTTCATTCGATTGCTATTTGCAATATCCTTTCAGCAGACATCGTGGGTTATATAATTGGATGGTGAGAGGCCGTGTCGCAGTCCTGTCTCGGCACTGATTTGCTGAGTTTTTGTACCGATCTCTCTCTTTCTCTCTCCTTTCAGCATACATTGTGTGAAGTAAATTGGGTAGATCCTCGTCTAAAAGTTTCACTCGAATAGTAACCTTGTCTTCGCCCTTCAGTATTTCCATTGTTCAGGCTGCACAAACCTCAGTGTACCCCCCCCGTCCCCCGTCCCCCCGCTCTCTCTCTCTCACTCTTAGCTGCCACTCACAACTAGGCACCAATTTAGTGTTGTTGTGACATACCGGTACCCTGGAGGTAGACAGAAGAGTCCCAAACACCGTGTGAAGTGAATGAAGTAGATCCTTTCCTACTCTTTTCCCTACTCTCACATAGTTTCTTCTTCTTTTCCAATGTTTCAGCTGTGGGTGGAAAACAAATGGGATGGGCAGCACAAACACTACTACACTAAGGTAAACGCAGTGCAATCAAATGAGTGTGGACTGTGGAGGGATTAAATACATGCCCAGGTTAAGTCGTTCAGCAAAAGGTCTTGGATTTGATTGAAACCTGGTTTTAGCCAACTCAGGGCTGCTTACCGACTTCAAATTAAAATCCTTCCCAGGCGATACCCACGGAAACCAGGGAACATACCGGTACTAAGAGGATTATATAGTTTAAAGACTTGTCCACTTACTGGCAGTGCCAATTTGCACAATTAAATTATCACCCCAGATAAGATGATGATTTAATTATTTTGTATAATTAAATGATCACTGCAGCACGAACTCAAGACAATAAAGATTGTTTGGGGTTCAGTTGATAATTGCTTTTTCTTTATAAGCCCGTCCAAGTTTCTACCCGGTTGGACAAGTCCCTTTAGCCTATTGGGCCTACCCCTGGACTGTAACAACAACATAGTGCCTGGCAAGTAAATTTGGGTCTCCACTCTCCAGGCTGCGCGTTTTTTACGTGATTCACGTAGATGGACTCCCAAAGCTTGGGTGCTAGACTGCTAGCGCATGTGCAGTTCAGCACTCACGTTTTGTAGTACCCTGCTTGAGTGCTTGATTGATGACCCTGTGAATAAACATACGGCACACGATCACAGTCCCCACACTCTCAGACGAATCTGGAGGGTGGGACTGACTAGATTATTGCATTTACCCTGACAAGTTATATGCAGCGTCGCCTGCGACGCTAAAAATGGCGGAGAGTGATCGCGAGGGAGCGACAGGTGGCAACGGAAGCGAGTTAGTTACGAGACCGTTGGTTGACGTGTCTGGCTTCATCATGGTCAGACGGTCGAACGGACAAATGGGTAACACTGGGGGCTCCCCAGAAGGGGGGGCTCCGCCAAAAAACAAACTGCACAATTCATACCATGGAACCCACCAAACATGTCCTCACATGATTAGATAAAGCCTGAGCTGACATCCATAGCTATGTAGGCATATGGATAAACCAGGAGGACGGTAATTGATTTCATTATGTACCCTGTCAGCCCCTGTGAAAATATACAGCTTATACAATCAAACACTCTCATTTACAGACATGAATAGAAAATGCATCAGCTACCATCCACAGACACACAAGTAAGGGAATCAGGAGGAGGATACTTTATTATATGGACAAATGGTGTACCCTGTCTAATTCGCATAGCATGCTCATAGGTTTTTGTGGGTGTCGCGCGGGGAGGACTAGCAATTGGGAGGCGGTGAGCAGCAGGGTACTACATTGGGCAATTCTTCAAAAGCGCAACTGCCTCCTTTTGGGCGGCGCTTTGGACTGGAAAATTTTGAAAACGAAAATCTGAGTGCTGCGCCCAGAGGAGATGTAAAACATTGCTTCAATCGCGCAGTCGGGCTCCAAAACCTTGCGCGCTAGCGTGCAATAGTGCGCGTCATGTAGTCACCTGGTGAGCAGCCCAGAGTTGGCTGAAAAACATGTAACAATTCAAATGATATGATGTACCCTGTCAGATCCCGAGAACTAGCATAGACAACACATACAATGAAATTCACACATGTATGTCCTGACATGACTAGATAAAGAATCAGCTGCCATCCAAAGCTAAATGAGCGGATGAATCTGGATGATGTTACTTGCGTTTGTTTTGTACCATTTGTCCATTTCAGAACGTGTGGCCTTAAATGCACAACTCATACCAAGGTAATCACATGCGTCCTCGCATGATTATAAAATTGATTGATGGCTGATGCCATCCATAGCTACACAAGTGAGTGCATATGGAGGATGGCACCTGATTTTATTGCATACCATGCCATCAGACCCTATGAGAGCCTGAGTGCACAACTCAGAAGTAGTGGTGAATATTCGTTTGGTCGAGGGTAGGTATCTCCCACCACCCTAACTGCGCCTACTTTGTACATTGTAGGAGGGGCAACGCCATTAGAACTGAATCCTCCGGGTCACTGGTTTGTGTCGGGAGACCCACCTCCTGGGGTGAGAGTCCTTTCACAACTACAAAAAAAACTCATTCCACGGAATCCAGGATTCAGTTCGAATGGCGTTGCCACTCGTACAAAAGAGTAGGCGCACTTGGGGAGATACCCTGACATGATCAGAAGGTTCCTGCGAGGTACCCCCTCAAAGATATGCAGGTTGCCTCTAGGTCTCTCAAACACTACAAGTCACCTCCCTTATTTCCCGACCTGGCAGCGATCCTGTCCTTGAACCCTTTGTCTATGTTCCACTTGTCACGAGATGCTATTGAAGTAGATACCTGCCGCAAATCTATAGAATTGAATTCAGCCAGCTTCCGCCTTGCCACACTCAACCAGGTAGCAACGAAAGCTTCATCCTCAATACCCAGCTTGGCTGCAGCCCACAAGCTGTTGGACAGGGCTTGAGCAGTGAAGTCAGGCAGCTTCCGCTTAGCCACACTCAACAAGGCAGCAGTGAATGCGTCATCCTCAATATCCAGCTTTGCTATTGCCCACAAGCTGTTCGACAGAGCTTGCTCATCAAAGTCAGGCAGCTTCCGCTTAGCCACTCTCAACAAGGCAGCAATGAAAGCGTCATCCTTAATACCCAGATTGGCTATTGCCCACAAGCTGTTGGACAGAGATTGAGCCTCAAAGTCAGGCAGCTTCAGCTTAGCCACACTCAACAAGGCAGCAATGAAAGCGTCATCCTCAATACCCAGCTTGGCTGATGCCCACAAGCTGTTAGAGAGCTCCTGGGCATTGAAGCCAGGCAGCTTCCGCTCAGCCACACTCAACAAGGCAGCAGTGAAAGCGTCATCCTCAATTCCTAGCTTGGCAAATGCCCACAAGCTGTTGGACAGATCCTGAGCATTAAAGCCAGGCAGCTTTGTAGCCGCAAAGTAGATCCAGCCTTCAAGGAATGGGCCATCAGGACATCCCCATTGTTGCTAGCGCCCACAAAGTGTTGGACAGGGCTTGACGTTCAAATTCTGGAAACCCCCATGCGGCAGCATCCATTAGTTCATGAACTAACAAGTCATCGATCGGAGCTTCCAATTTTGCAATTGCCCATAGAAGGTTCGAGATGTCAATGGGGTTAAAGCTCGCCAACTCTTCTTTGGTACAGGCCAAAATCCCCTGTACTAAGTCAGGGTTCACTGGACCTCCTACGCTGCCCAAGGCCCACAACACACTGGATAGGCAGCGAGCATCCATGCAGTTCACTTGATGTAGGGCAACAACACTCAGATCCTGCATCATTCGCTGTGCCATGTCCACTTGGGATTGGTTCTTCCTATCATGCACCATAGCTATCCTGTTCATTGCAGTAGCTACGTGCCTTTCGTCGAAGCTGTGGTCATTGCCCTTGATCACTTGATCCAAGCTTGTCAGATCTCTACATGCCATGATGAGTCTGTTCAGCTGTGCAGGGCTTGCTGTGACCTGCACACATCATGTAGGTGGTGATTGCAATGTCTGTTTATTTAATGTCTCTGACTTGAATGCATGAACCGCTGCATGCACGGCCACAAGCAGGGGGGGGCAGGAAGACAGATTTCGGACCGCAAGTTCAAAACGGTGTCTGATTCAGATGGGAGTTGGGATGGTGAAGTTTCAAACAAAAGGAGGGGAGAAATAAAGTTGGGAAAACGTTTTTACCACCTACCCATCCCTACCCCCCCTGGGCCACAAGGGACATCATTTTGTCATTTTGGGGTGCGCTTTTGACCCAACTGAACACAGAAAGCTGCGGGCTGCGCCTAGAGGGTTTTTTGACAAACAATTGTCAATCGCGCAGCTGGGCTCCAGAACCTTGCGCAGTAGCGCGCGTCATGTAGTACCCTGCACTGCCATGGCAGGGTCCAATCGGTTGTGACTTGCGACGACATGCAGTGCTTTGTCTGCACGTGCACGTCTGGGCATGATATAATGGAATATTACCGCACATCATATAGTTGACAAGGTAAAACAAAAGTGGCAGATATGTTCTGTTTAGCTCCGGGCAGTAGCTTCTAAGCAGCTCCTTCAGCCAGCCACTAAGGTACACCCAACTATTTCAGCAGTACTGGACAGCCGATTGTGTCAGGTTCGAGGTGCAGTAGGCTGAGTTAGGCTTGGTTGAAAAACAGCCAGGGGAGCTGCCCAGGAGCTGTTGCCTGTAGCTGGAAAGAAAATGTATAAAAGTGGGTATGCTCATTTGAAGATTGGCGGCTCAAAAGGTGGCGGCACATCATCAACCTACTCAAATATGTGGGCCATGGATGGAGAGCCCATGCATCACACAGGTAGCTACGTATGTCACCATTGAGGCATCACCAGCATGAAGGAAAGGATCGGTAGATGTATGTTGCAGTCTGCTGCAATCAGTGGATTATCCCTACTATACTATATGTAGCTTGTGTGTGTGTGTGTGTGTGTGTGTGTGTGTGTGTGTGTGTGGTGGTGGTTGTGGTGGTGGGGGGGGGTAGAATATACATGTATGGTCTCACCGTGCCATTCTTCTGGTAGCCATTACGACGCGGTGTGATCCTCTTAGAGGATTTACCTCTTCCTAGTTGAGAGCCTCCAGCAGGGACTTTCCCCAGGGAGTGACCTGCCTTACGACCAACAGTAGGTTCATCATCACCCCCTCTTGGAGGTTGCTTCCTTTGTCCTCCACTTTCAGGCCCAATAGGGCGCTCGTCTGCACGCAAGCCGGCAACAGCAGTCCAGGGAGTTATGGATGAATGGATGGATGGATGGATGGATGGATGGATGGATTGGTATTGGTATTGGTATTGGGATTGGGATTGGGATTGGGATTGGGATTGGGATTGGGATTGGGATTGGGATTGAATGGATGAATGGATGAATGGATGAATGGATGAATGGATGAATGGATGAATGGATGAATGGATGAATGGATGAATGGATGAATGGATGAATGGATGAATGGATGAATGGATGAATGGATGAATGGATGAATGGATGAATGGATGAATGGATGAATGGATGAATGGATGAATGGATGAATGAATGAATGAATGAATGAATGAATGAATGAATGAATGAATGAATGAATGCATGGATGAAAGAATGAATGAATGAATGAATGCATGCATGCATGCATGCATGAATGAATGAATGAATGAATGAATAAATGAATGAATGAATGAATGAATGAATGAATGAATGAATGAATGAATGAATGAATGAATGAATGAATGAATGAATGAATGAATGAATGAATGAATGAATGAATGAATGAATGAATGAATGAATGAATGAATGAATGAATGAATGATGTAAGTTAGACACATCAGAAACTAGGTAACCACCACAACTAGCACCTCTACTCAGACGAGCATGTTCATTAGAACACCAGACCTCACCTTTGTGCCTACAACAGGTACATGTGAGTGATACCAAGACACTATTGACGTGCGTGGGGCGAGACACACTTACTCGGAGTGGCACGGATAACGGATGGTGCTGCAGCAGTAGTACTCCTCAGAGGCATGGGTTGACACACAGACTGGAGGTGGATCCTGGAGTGCAGCATCGGCCTACTCTTGAGCGTCAGCTGCATCTTGATTGGACCTGGGCACGTCAAACTCCCCTTGTTAGGATGGATTCACTATTCATTACCTTCTATCCGACCGTGATATTGAATACTCGACGGGGGATAAGTTGGGCCCAGAATAAGAAGAAGACGAATTGTTACGTGAGTCGCCCCAATCATCCCGCTGACCTCGTCGGCAGAGAAATATCGAAGGCTACTAGCAAAAACCTTGACGTAGACCGCAGATGATCTGGCACGGGATATATCAGTCGATGCAGCAGCAGGATAGCATATCGAGTTGTTCAGGTGCAATGTTTGAAGGAAGAGGCTGATAACGCAAATATTCGAGCCACGATCTCAACCCCTGATCTCAACCAGGTGGATCGGTTCACATGCTGCTGTACTACACGTACATCCGAGGGTCCCAATATACATCACAAGCTGGACACGAACCCACCGCAAGAGCAGTTGAGCATTTAGACTTGCGTGAGCATTGGGAACTATACAGGTGTGTTCTTAAGCGATGCCATAACCTTACCAGGATATGGGAACACAACAACGGTCTCACATCCATAGATGAACAGTTGTGGCCTTTTGAGGTTCTTTAAACCGCCTAATCCCCTTTGTATAATAATATGTTCCATAGTTTCCTTGGGTCTCGCGATCTGGGGACTTGGAATTTGAAGACGGTCAGCAGCCCAGATTTGAGCAGCCAAAATTTGAAGGAAGGAATTTCCGTGGGTCTCGCAATCCGGGGGCTTGGAAGTTAAAGAAGGTGAGCAGCCCTCAGTTAGCTGAAAAAACACGTAGCCATTCAAATTGAAATATTTGTTGGGGGTCAAACTTGAAAATGTATACCACCATGCAATGAGGCAGCGAAACAAGGAGCTGCTAGATCGGATGGGATGGTCCACACCATGGGCCATGACTATGGCAGCTGGGGCCAGTGTAAGACTATATGCCAAATGCTGGTTTGTTCTTGTCGACCGGTATCTTGCCCGCACAGAAATTGACTGCCTACCCGTATGCCTTGTCTACTGGTATGTTGCCGGTACTGAAATTGACTGCTTATGATGCTGGTCATATAGTTATCTACCGGTTTAAAAATCACAAGTATCACAGGCATTTTGTTAATTGTATATATATAATGCTGGCAGTATTGTTTGCTTCGTGGATTTCTTGATAGTAATCGTTGCTTCATATCTACAGAGTTTGTTGGCAGGAGCCCCCGGAAGGCGTAGTGTGGGGTTGTCTTAAGGTAACACTGGTTTGCCTAGTGCCTACAAATGAGAAATTCGATTTGAATCAATTCAAGTCGAGCAAAATCAACTACCGTATCCTATATTAATGAAAGTACTGTAATCATGACGCCAATGAACCTGGGTTATTTCAGGGTTGAATTAATTAATATGTCAGGGAATGGTAGTTATATTGGATGCAGTAGGCATTATTAGTTGATTATACCTTCGATGATGACAACATGCGAGGCACAACGTCGCCACATCAAGGGCATCACACAATACAGCCCCATGACGTTATTTAAACATGCCCAACAATAGTCCACTTGCTTAGAATCTGACATACAGGTAGTGAGTTCAGGACGCTGTGTCCTCCGTTGCAGACGCAACGTCAGAGGGCCCGTTGCATATCAGGACCTGTCGGTTGCTTCTCCTATGGGTCGGTTGCGGGTCAGGACGCAGGCTATGCTGGTCGGTTCCGTCTAAGGACGCAGGCTATGAAATTGGAATCTGGTATACAGGTAGGGATTGGGATTAATCATTGAACTCAGGGCCCCCCGTCGGTAAATCGATTGTTTGGGGTTCAGCTCATCGTTGCTTTTTCGTTAAAGCCCCTCCCGTAATGGTTGGGCAAGTCCTTTTAGCATATTTTGGTCTACCCCTGGACTGTAACAACTAACTAACTAACTAACTAACTAGGGACATGCACATAAGCAAGTTTGATAGGACCTTTCACAATTCTGCCATTCATAGCCACACCCTCAAACGAATCTGGAGGGTGGGACTGACTGGATTTTGACATTTAACCTTTAAGCCAACATGCACAACTCATACAATGAAACTTGCAAATATCCTGACTTTATTAGATAAAGCCTCAGCTGCCATGCATGGCTACATAAGCAAGTGGACGAAGCAGGAGGACGTTACTTGATTTCATTATGTATCCTATCAGCCCCTTCAGCCTAATTACACAACTCATACAATGAACCACACTCATTTCCAGACATGAATATAAATTTATCAGCTGCAATCCACAGCCACCCACAAGTGAATCAGGTGGATGATATTTTATTGTATGATGTACCCTGTCTAAGCAGCATAGCATGCTCCCTGGTCTCTATGGGTATCGCGCTGGGGAGGGGCTGGGAATTGGGAGACGGTAAGCAGCCCAGAATTGGCCGAAAAACATGTAACAATTCAAATTCGAATTATAAAATGTCCCATGTAGGTCCCTCTGAACCAGCACACACAACTCATACAATGAAACTAACCCATGCATGTCAAGTTTTTGAAGTTGTGAAGGATTTTCACCCCAGGAGGTGGGTCTCCCGACACAAACCAGGGACACCAACGATTCTGTTCGAATGGCATTGCCACTCCTACAAAATAGTAGGCGCACTAGGGTTGGTGGGAGATACCGACACTCAACCAACCGAACATTCACCACTACCCGTATTGACCACGGCAGACAAGCTCCCTGCCATGGTCCTGCCATGATTAGATAAAGACTCAGCTACCATCCAAAACCACAGAAAGGGATGCATCTGGAGGATGTTACTTCTCTTCATTATGTACCCTTTCAGACCTTGTGACCCTAAATACACAACTCATACCAAGGAATTCACATGTGCCCTCACATGATCAGCAAATTACACATCTGCCATTCATAGCTACCTGAGTGAGGGAATCTGGAGGACGGTATCTGATTTAGTGGTTGTATTGTAGGCCATATCATCAGACCCTGTGGACTTGAGTGCCCAAGTCATACCATGGAACTCACATGTGTCCTCACCTGATTATAACAAAATGTCTCATCTGCCATCCATAGCTACACAAGTGAGTGGATCTGGAGAATGGCATCTGATTGGTGATTGTATTGTATGCCATATCATCAGACCCGGTGGACTTGAGTGCCCAAGTCATACCAAGGAATTCACATGCGCCCTCAAATGATTAGCAAATGAAACATCTGCCATCTATAGCTACATAAATAAGTGAGTCGATCTAGAGGATGGTATCTTATTTAGTGATTTTATTGTAGGCCATTTCATCAGACCCTGTGGACTTGAGTGCCCAAGTCATACCAAGGAACTCACATGTGTCCTCACCTGATTATAACAAAATGACTCATCTGCAATCCATAGGTACACAAGTGAGTGGATCTGGAGGATGGTACCTGATTATATTGTATACCATGCCATCAGACCCTGTGGACTTGAGTGCCCAACTCGTACCATGTCATCAGACCCTATGGACTTGAGGGCCCAACTCATACGATGGAACTCATACCATGTCATCAGACCCTGTGGACTTGAGTGCCCAACTCATACCATGTCATCATACCCTGTGGAATTGAGTGCCCAACTCATACCATGTCATCAGACCCTGTGGACTAGAGTGCCAAACTCATTCATACCATGTCGTCATTAGACCCTTTGGACTTGAGTGCCCAACTCATACCATGTCATCAGACCCTGTGGACTCGAGTGCCCAACTCATACCATGTCATCAGACCCTGTGGACTCGAGTGCCCAACTCATACCATGTCATCAGACCCTGTGGACTTGAGAGCCCAACTCATACCATGGAACTCACAAACTTCCAAACATGACCAGAAGGTACATGCGAGGTATATCCTCACCGATATGCAGGTTGCCTCTAGGTCTCCTTCAGCACTCCAAATTGCCCCCCTTTTTGTATCCTAGGCGCCCCCCCTCTTTTAGCCTGGCAGCAATCCTGTCTTTGAACGCTTTGTCTATGGTCCACTTGTCACGAGATGCTATTGCAGTAGATATCTGCTGCAATTCTATGACATTGAATTCTGCCAGCTTCTGCGTTGCCACACTCAACCAGGTAGCAATGAAAGCTACATCCTCAATACCGAGCTTGTCGGCTGCCCACAAGCTGTTGGACAGGGCTTGAGCAGTGAAGTCAGGCAGCTTGCGCTTAGCCATTCGCAACCAGGCAGCAATGAAAGCTTCATCCTTAATACCCAGCGTGGCTGCTGCCCACAAGCTGTTGGACAGATCTTGAGCCTCAAAGCCAGGCAGCTTGCGCTTGGCCCTTGGTAACCAGGCAGCAATGAAAGCTTCATCCTCAATACCCAGCGTGGCTGCTGCCCATAAGCTGATGGCCAGCTCTTGAGCCTTAAAGTCAGGCAGCTTCCGCTTAGCCACACTCAACAAGGCAGCAATGAAAGTATCATCCTCAATTCCCAGCTTGGCGAATGCCCACAAGATGTTGGACAGGGCTTGAGCAGTGAACTTAGGCAGCTTCGTAGCCGCAAAGTAGATCCAGCCTTCAAGGAATGGGCCATCAGGAGGTTTCCCCATTGTTGCTAGCGCCCACTAAGTGTTGGACAGGGCTTGATTATTAAAATCTGGAAACCTCCATGCGGCAGCATCCATTAGTTCATGGACTAACAAGTCATCGATCGGAGCTTCCAGTTTTGCAATCGCCCACAGAAGATTCGTGATGTCAATGGGGTTAAAGCTCGCCAACTCCTCTTTGGTACAGGACAAAATCCTCTGTACTAAATCAGGGTTCACTGGACCTCCTACACTGCCCAAGGCCCACAACACGCTGGCTAGGCAGCGAGCATCCATTTTGTTCACTTGATGTACGGCAACAATACTCAGATCCTGCATCATCCTCTGTGCCATGTCCACTTGGGATTGGTTCTCTCGATCATGCACCATAGCTATCCTGTTCATTGCAGTAGATGCGTGCCTTTAGTCGAAGCTGTGGCCTTTGTCCTTGATCAATTGATCCAAGGTTGTCAGATCTCTACATGCCATGATGATCCTGTTCAGCTGTGCAGGGCTTGCTGTGACCTGCACACATCATGTATGTGGTGATTCACATGTCTGTTTATTTGATGTCTCTGACTTGAGTGTATGAACCTGCGGTATGCACTGCCACAGGGTACTAAATGTTGTCAATTTGAGTTGCGCTTTTGACCCAACTGAACACGGAAAGCTGCGGGCTGCGTCCAGAGGGGGTTTTGAAAAAATTGCGTAAATCGCGCTGCCGGGCTCCAGAACCTGAAGTCATACCATGTAGTACCCTGCACTGCCATAGGATAGCAGGGCTCAATCAGTTGAAACTTGCAACGACATACAGGACTGGGCATGATATAATGGAATATTACCGCACATCATTTACTTGGGAAGGTAAAACAAAAGTGGCAGGTATGTTTTTTTCAGCTCCGAGCAGTAGCTTCTAGACACCTCCTTCAGCCCGTCACTGAGGTACACCCTAATATTTCAGCAGTACTGGACAGCCCATTGTGTCAGTTTCGAGGTGCAGGAGGCTGTGTTAGGCTTGGTTGAATAACCAGTCAGGGGAGCTGCCTAGGAGCTGTTGCCCGTAGCTGGAAAGGAAATATATGCAAGTGGGTATGCTCATTTGAAGAGTGGCGGCTCAAAAGGTGGCGGCTCATCATCAACCTACTCAAACATGTAAGCCATGGATGCAGATCTCAAGCATCACACAAGTAGATATATATGTCACGATTGCGGCATCACCAACATGAAGGAAAGGATCGTTAGATGTATGTTGCAGTCTGCTGCAATCAGTGGATTATCCCAGATTTACTATATGTAGCTTGTGTGTGTGTGTGTGTGTGTGTGTGGGGGGGGGGGGGGGGGGGGGGGGGGGGGGGTAGAATAAACATGCATGGTCTTACCTTGCCATTCTTCTGGTAGTTATTACGATGCGGTGTGAAACTCTTGGAGGACTTGCCTCTTCCTTGTTGAGAGCCTCCAGCAGGGACCTTCCCCAGGGAGTGACCTGCCTTACCACCAACAGTAGGTTCATCGTCACCCCCTCTTGGAGGTTCCTTCCTTTGTCCTCCCCTTCCAGGCCCGATGGGGCGCTCATCTGCACGCAAGCCGGCACCAGCATGCCAGGGAATAATGGATGGATGGATGGATGGATGGATGGATGGATGGATGGATGGGTGGATGAATGAATGAATGAATGAATGAATGAATGAATGAATGAATGGATGAACGAACAAACGAATAATGAATGAATTACTGAATGGATGAATGGATGGATGGATGGGTGGGGGGGTGGGTGGGTGGATGCATGGATGGATGGACGGACGGACGGACGGACGGACAGGATGGATGGATGGATGGATGGATGGATGGATGGGTGGGTGGGTAGATGGGTGGGTGGGTGGATGGATGGATGCATGGATGCATGGATGCATGGATGCATGGATGGATGGATGGATGGATGGATGGATGGATGGATGGATGGATGGATGCATGGATGCATGGATGCATGGATGCATGCATGAATGAATGAATGAATGAATGAATGATGTAAGTTAGACACAACAGAAACTAGGTAACCACCACAACTAACACTACTGCTCAGACCAGGTTCGTTAGAACTCCAGGCCTCACTATTTGGCCTACAACAGGTACATGTGAGTCATACCTACACTAATGAGGTGCGGGGGGCGATGCACACTTACTTGGAGTGGCACGGATAACGTATGGTGATGCAGCAGTAGTACTCCTCAGAGGCCTGGGTTGACACACAGACAGGAGGTGGATCCTGGAGTGCAGCATCGGCCTACTCTTGAGCGTCAGCTGCATCTTGATTGGACCTGGGCACGTCAAACTCTCCTTGTTAGGATGGATTCACTACCTTCTGTCCGACCGTGATATTAAATAATTGACGGGGGATAAGTCGGGCCCAGAAGAAGAAGATGAAGACGAATGGTTACGTGAGTCGCCCTAACCATCCCGCGCACCTCGACGGCAGAGAAATATCGAAGGCTACCAGCAAAAAACCTTGACCTCGACCGCAGATGATCTGGCACGGGATATATCAGTCGATGCAGCAGCAGGATAACAGATCGAGTTGTTCAGGTGCGATGTTTTAAGGAAGTGGCTGATAACGCAAATATGCGAGCAATTATCTCAACCCCTGATCTCAACAAGAATCCTTGAAGCCTGTGTCTATGTTCCAATCATCACGAGAAGCTAATACAATAGACGTCTGTTGCAAATCCTTAGAATTGAATTCAGCCAGCTTCCGCTTTGCCACCCTCAACCAGGTAGCAATGAAAGCTTCATCCGCAATACCCAGCGTGGCTGCTGCCCACAAGCTGTTGGACAGATTCTGGGCATTGAACTTAGGCAGCTCACGCTCAGCCACTCGCAACCAGGCAGCAGTGAATGCTTCATCCTCAATACCCAGCTTGGCCATTGCCCGCAAGCTGTTGGACAGGTTTTGAGCCTCAAAGTCAGGCAGCTTCCGCTTAGCCACTCTCAACAAGGCAGCAATGAAAGCCTCATCCTCAATACCCAGCTTGGCTATTGCCCACAAGCTGTTGGACAGATCCTGGGCATTGAAGCCAGGCAGCTTGCCTTTAGCCATTGGCAACCAGGCAGCAATGAAAGCTTCATCCTCAATACCCAGCGTGGCTGCTGCCCATAAGCTGATGGCCAGCTCTTGAGCCTTAAAGTCAGGCAGCTTCCGCTTAGCCACACTCAACAAGGCAGCAATGAAAGTATCATCCTCAATTCCCAGCTTGGCGAATGCCCACAAGATGTTGGACAGGGCTTGAGCAGTGAACTTAGGCAGCTTGGTAGCCGCAAAGTAGATCCAGCCTTCAAGGAATGGGCCATTAGAAGGTTTCCCCATTGTTGCTAGCGCCCACAAAGTGTTGGACAGGGATTGATGTTCAAATTCTGGAAATCTCCATGCAGCAGCCTCCATAATTTCTTGTCCTAATATGGCATCGATCGGGACTTTCAGTTTTGCAATTCCCCACAGAAGATTTGAGATGCCGATGGCTTCGAAGCTCGCCAACTCCTCTTTGGTACAGGCCAAGATCCCCTGTACTAAATCAAGGTTCACTGGACCTCCTACACTGCCCAAGGCCCACATCACGCTGGGTAGGCAGCGAGCATCCATTTTCTTCACTTTTTGTAGAGATAAAACACCCAGATCCTGCATCATCCTCTGTGCCACGTCCACTTGGGATTGGTTCCCCCTATCATGCACCATAGCTACCCTGTTCATCGCAGTAGCTACGTGCCTTTCGTCGAAGCTGTGGTCATTGCCCTTGATCACTTGATCCAAGCTTGTCAGGTTTCTACACGCCATGATGATCTTGTTCAGATGTGCGGGGCTTGCTGTGACCTGCACACATCATGCATGTGGTGATTGACATGTCTGTTTATTTGACCTCTCTGGCTTGAGTGTATGAACCTGCGGTATGCACCGCCACAGGATACTACATTTTGGACCGAACCAGTACTCGTTATCAACCAGAAGCCTAACATGTTCCGTTCCCATGACATTCCAATAACACACACATATATATATATATATATACTAGTACGGTAGCCCGTGTGGCCGGTGGCCACATCTACTCTCACCTACTCTCACACCTACTCCCACTCTCAAGACCCCCCCCCCCCCCCCCCCCCCCCCCCCCAATCATAGTACGGTGCCCGTTTGGCCTTTGGCCACACCTATTTGGGGCTGGTTACATAATGGTTTACACTTGAAGCCCCCCCCTCATTCACACACCACCACCACCAAACCATTAACCGCCCCCTCCCCCATCCCCTCCCGTTGGTCACACCTGTTTTGGGCTGGGTTGCAAAAAGGTTTTCTCTGCAGTGCATGCAACTTAAAACATTGACGGACGCATATCCCTTTTATCCCCCCCCCCCCCCCCCCCCCCCCCCCCCCCCCCCCCCCCCCAGTTATCTCCCCCCACCCCCCACCCCCCCAACCATGTACCCCCACCCACAAACATACTCCCTTACTCTTCCTGACATATTTCCTGACTCCATCCCTTATTCCCTTCCCCCAGCCATCCCACCAGCCCCCACCCTCTCCCCACTCTCATCCCTCCCCTCCCTCATACACGCACCCACCAGCACACACATACTCCATGTCTGCCTCCCTCCACTTCAGCTGTGGGCTTTGCCATAGCTGAAAGGCAAACGGGACGAAGAGTATCGACAACGTTTGCGCATCATCCGACTCCGCTAAAAGCATCGGACCTGCTTCCCTGCCACCTCAGCTATGATCCATAGTCGACCCCACAGAAAAAGCTGAACCTGCGCAATCGCAACTGTACATAACTAAAGCTTCTTCTTAGCGAGCATGTATTCAGTTCGGCCGAAGAACAATCCTGTTCACCGCAACTGCTCCCGAAGTCAACTCGATCTGAGACTTGGAAACATCGCTAGGTTCATCCATTCAACTTTGCCGCGTGCTCGCTACAGCACAATTCATAGTGACGACATATTTCTCATTGCAGTGGGAAGAAGTTACAGTCAAGTTGCTGATTTTAGATGTTCAGTCAAGTTAGAGCGAGAAAGCTCAGCGAGATTTTCCATTCGGTCAACTTTGATGCGTAATTGCTATGGCACAATGCGGAGCAACATGTTTCTCAATGCAGTGGGAAGAATTTGCAGTCAAGTTTGTGACATGGGATGGATGCGATTCGGACATTTCTGACTCACCACGTCACCTCCCGTTGTGCGCAGCGACAGGTCTCTTGACGAGAGGGAAATGTCTTGCTGAGATGCAGGGGGAAAAGCTTGTAGGAAGACGAACTGCAGCGCTACCGAAATCAGGTGGATGAACTCAGGCGGGAAAAGGAGAAATCGGGCGGGATGCGCAACGGATAGAATAGGCAGGAGGCGAAGGTTGCATAAGGCAGAATTCGCAGGAGGCCAAATCAGGAAGAAGTTGAAGCATGAGGGATTAAAAGCGGGGATTGGCTGAGCGGGAATTGGCTCGGCGGGAAGTCGGTTACGCGATGACACCACGACCACGATCACGACCACGACCGCCATGATTTCTTTATATATATATATATATATATATATATATATATATATATATATATATATATATATATATATATATAAAGCAATCATGGTCGTGGTCGTGGTGGTGTCATCATCGCGTACCCACGTGCCATGGGCGTGCGAACTGTAACCGACTTGCAACCGACTTTCCGTCAAACCCAAGTCGCAACACCCTGCCCAGCGAAATTTTCAAACACCGAAACTGCAGATGCGCAAAGCTAAGCGCGCGCGCTCATTGCATCTCCATATTTGCCTCCCACACTATGACTGCAAGCAATTTAGATCCAGAAGATCCTCATCTGCTGACCCTCGCTATGCATGGCGCTCAGAATAATCGTTTCAGTTCATTTCTTCTTCACGGAGCATGCGACCATGATGCATGCCAAAGGTCCTAATGGACAGGAGGGCCCGCAACACCGCTAGCCAGCGCTCAAAGCGAGCTTGCATGAACGAGGAAGCAAGGGACAGAGCCAACAAGCGTCGACGAAATGCCCGCGCTGCCCGACCCCAGGAGTTACGCCAGACTCATAATCAATCCAGTCGCCAACAACGCGATGCCATGCCTCAGGAAGAACGCGAAGCTACTAACCAAGCCAGGCGAGAAGAGTATGCTACCTAACCTTGGGAGTTACGCCAGACTCATAATCAAGCCAGGCCTTCAGATCGTCATGCTTTTTTCTCCGTCTGCGAGCGTTGCCACCATTCATCTCACGCATGCGCACTTTTGCTAGCCATCGCATCGCATTCGTCGTGGTTGGCACCCAGCTGTTGCGATTATTTGAGTTTGTTCAGATCGCCATGGCCATTTCGTCCTCCTGCACACTCTCGCACTTGCCACGCTCATCCCATTTTTGGAAGCTCTTTTCGTTGTATGGATTATCGTGGAAACGATACTGCGATTTTTGCTATTCCGGGTGTTGACCGAGCATCGGCTGGGGCACTGCACGAGACGAAGAAGCTGCAGGTGTATTGCCATGCAATTGCACCGGTTCGGTGTTCTCGGCGTTATCGGAATCTGAGTGTTCTCAAGTTCTTGGTAGGATCAAAGCACAGCCTGCCCCTCTTTCGGCACGATTGAATCCCACACGGTGAAGTGAAGGGTACGAGGTTGGGAGGAAGAGATTGTGTGTGCGTGTTGGTGGTTGGGGGAAGGGATGGTGGTGGGAGAAAGGTGAGAGAAATAGAGTGTGTTTGGATGGGGTGGGGTAAGGGGTAGGGAGAGGTCGGGGGAAGTAGGGGATACTGTGGGTCTGGATGGAGGGGGGGGGGGAGGGGGGGATGTGTGTATGTGAGGGTGGGAGGCCACAGCTGAAGCAGAAGGGTAATATGTTGAGAGAAGAGGTGTGCGTGTGTGGGGAGAGGGAGGGGAGCGTCGAGGGAGGGCGGAGATGGCTGATATCTTGATTGTGTGTAAGGGAGAGAGGGGGGTGGGGGGGTGGGGGGGTATCAGCATGAATAGCGGTGCTCTCACTTGTTTTATGTCTTGGTGACTCCTTGTGTACTCCCTTAGAACTATCAGTCCTGACTGTACTGTGACAGCTTCCCGTAGTGACAGCTTCCTGAGGACTGCGTCACCGGTTCCCCTGACACGGACTGTATAGCCTGTACCCTTATCAGGTTACAAGCTGCCGCTCCTTCCTCCACTGGTGCCGCTTGATGGGTCTCCTGTGCTTGTAACGTTATTCTCGTCTCCATGTATAGATTGGCGCGTCTGCTTCACGCAAGCATCTCTGTCCACTCTCTGGAGTGTATTCAAGCTGATAGGGTGGGGGGGCATGCAAGGGCGTTACCCGTTATGTAACCCATACCAGACTAGGACCCATGACCTGGGTGGGAGGATAGGGGTGGGGGGGTGGCCACCGGCCACACGGGCTACCGTACTAGTATGTGTATATATATATATATATATACAAACATGTTCCGTTCTCATCAGGGTACTACATTTTGTCATTTTGGGTTGTGCTTTTGACGCAACTGCCTCCTTTTGGGTTGCGCTTTAGACCCAACAGAACACGGAAATCTGTGCGCTGCGCCCAGAGGGGGGTTAAAAAATTGCGTCAATCGTGCAGCCGGGCTCAGGAACCTTGCGCGGTAGAGCGCAATAGCGCGCGTCATGTAGTACCCTGCACTGCTATGGGCCCAATCAGTTGTGACTTGCGATGACATGCAGTGCCTGGTACAGAACTGGGCAAGATATAATGGAGTATTACCGCACATTATATTTGGGAAGGTAAAGAAAAGAAGTAGATGTGTTCTGTTCAGCTACGAGCAGTAGCTTCTAGGCAGCTCTTTCAGCCCGCCACTGATGAATTACACCCAAATATGTCAGAAGTACTGGACAGCCGTTTGTGTCAGTTTCAAGGTGCAGTAGGCTGTGTTAGGCTTGCTTGAATCACCAGTAAGGGGAGCTGCCTTGGAGCTGTTGCCCGTAGCTGGAAAGAAAATAAATGAAATTGGGTATGCTCATTTGAAAGGTGGCTCATCATTCATCAACCTACTCAAATAAGTGGGCCATGGATGCAGAGCCCATGCATCACACAAGTAGCTATATATGTCACCATCGAGGCATCACCAGCATGAAGGAAAGGATCGGTAGATGTATTTATGTATTGCAGTCTGCTGTAATCAGTGGATTATCTCAGATATACTATATGTAGCTTGTGTGTGTGTGTGTGTGTGTGTGTGTGTGTGTGTGTGTGTGGGTGGGTGGGTGGGGGGGGGGGGGGGGGGGGGGTAGAATATACATGTATGGTCTTACCGTGCCATTCTTCTGGTAGTTATTACGACGCGGTGTGATACTCTTAGAGGATTTCTCTCTTCCTTGTTGAGAGCCTCCAGCAGGGACCTTCCCCAGGGAGTGACCTGCCTTACCACCAACAGCAGGTCCATTATCACCCCCTCTTGGAGGTTCCTTCCTTTGTCCTCCCCTTCCAGGCCCGATGGGGCG
This sequence comes from Chlamydomonas sp. ICE-L, assembly GCA_013435795.1. Classification (NCBI taxonomy): domain Eukaryota; kingdom Viridiplantae; phylum Chlorophyta; class Chlorophyceae; order Chlamydomonadales; family Chlamydomonadaceae; genus Chlamydomonas; species Chlamydomonas sp. ICE-L. The sequence goes on from JACBWV010000821.1 coordinate 277,263, forward strand.
CTCATCTGCACGCATGCCAGCACCAGCAGGCCAGAGAGTTATGGATCAATGAATGAATGAATGAATGATGTAAGTTAGACACATCAGATATTAGGTAACCACCACAACTAACCCCGCTGCTCAGACCAGGTTCATTAGAACACCAGGCCTCCAATATTTGGCCTACAGCAGGTACAAGTTTGAATGTTGCCACCCAATACTGCGTGGGGCAATGCATACTTACTCGGAGTGGCACGGATAACGTATGGTGATGCAGTAGTAGTCCTCCTTAGAGGCTTGGGTTGACACACAGACAGAGGTTGGATCCTGGAGTGCAGCATGGGCCTTGTCTTGAACATCTGCTGCATCTTGATTGGACCTGGGCACGTCAAACTCTCCTTGTTAGGATGGATTTGCTGCCTTCTATCCGACCGTGATATTGAATACTCGATGGGGGATAAGCCGGGCCCAGAAGAAGAACAAGAAGAACAAAAATAAGAGAATGGTTACATGAGTCGTCCCAATCAGGGTTGTTCAGGAGGACCCCCAGCTCTGCGTCCTGACACGCAACGAATCTCATAGCCTGCGTCCTGAGACGCAACCGAACCAGCATAGCCTGGGACACAACCAACCCGCAATCAACCCATGGCCTGCGTCATGCGACGTAACCAACTCACTGAAGCTGCGTCAGCGACGCAACGGACCCTCACCACGTTCAACGAAGGGTCCGTTGAGTCCACCCACCGTCACTGTTGCGTATCAGGACGCAACGGACCCTTCGACGCATGACGCAGCGCCCAGAAAAACCCTGGTCCCAATCATCCCGCTCACCTCGACGGCAGAGAAATATCGAAGGCTACCAGCAAAACCACTTCACCTAAACCGCAGATGATCTGGCACGGGATATATCAGTAGATGGAGCAGCAGGATAGCAGATCGAGTTGTTCAGGTGCAAATTTACAAGGAAGTGACAGAGAATGAAAATTGTCAAGCCACAATCTCAACAAGTTGGATCGGTACTGGCCAGGTCGCTTGAGATGTTAGTGCTTCAGTGGAGATCACGCCAGGAACGGTATTCTTACGCTGATCTTCGGTCGAAAACGGCACTACGATACCTGTACTTGTGACCACATATGTTGCTGTACACGTACATCTGATTATGGTCCCAAAACACATCACAAGCTGGACACGAACCCACCAGCAGTTGAGCACTTGCAGCCCCCCCCCCCCCCCCCCCCCCCCCCCCCCCCCCCCCAAGGCACTACCCCTGACATCTACATCTACATCTGACAATAAACATTGCACTGAGACTGCAAATTAGGCCTGTTACAAATCCTGGGCTAAAGATCAAATTGAATATCTATGAGCTGGGCACATCTATACATACGTTCACATCCACGTGACTGCACTCTTTAATCAGGTGTGTGGTGTAGTAGTGTTTTGTACTACCCGTATTTACTACGCACGTCGCAGAGGCGCAGACAATGAGCATACTGAAGGCTTATACAACATGTAGTCAAGCGACACACATAACATATCGTTAGCTAGGGACCGTTCAATCGCTCGCATAGTATTTGAGTAGGACAGGCAAGGGGTGATGGAAAACACTACCACTGTTTTAATTTCGGTCTACATGCAGCAGCTGTTCGGCATCTGCCTGATCCAGCCACTAAGCCAAGCCCAAAGATTTCAGGAGCATTGTGTTGGAGCTCGACTGGTTGCGTGTGTACTGCTAGGGGGCAGGACCCCTGTACTGCCCAAGTAGCAGACCCTTCTTAGTCACAACGTGGCGACCTTACTGAAATGTCAATGTTACCAATGAAGTCGCTTCTACTTCTCCCCTGTCGTATAGACAGTTGCAACACATTGGACTGCTGATGATTCCAACTTCCAGTTGCACCAGGTCAGTGTTTTTCTTTTCAGCTATAAGCTTCAGCTATAGCTTCTAGTCAGCTCGCCTGACTGGCTATTCAGCCAAAGCTGATGCAACCTAGTGCGTCTGGAAGCTGACAGAATACACTGTCCAGAACTGTCAAAATCTTGGGGCTTAGCCTATTGGCTGGCTCAGGGAGCTGCCTAGAAGCTGCTGCTTGTAGCTGAAAAGAAAAGCTTGAAGATTTCAGGGGCATCGGAACGCTGATGATGCCAACTTCCAGGTGCACCAGGCACAGTTACTTTTCGGGGCTACACATGGCAGCTTCCAGCCAGCTCCTTACGCCAGAAACTAGGCCAATCCCAAAGCTCTAAGCTGCATTGGAATGCTCGCCATGTCAGCTTTCAGACACACCAGCTAGCTTCAGGTTTGGCCCAAGGACGGGGGAAAGGAGCTGCCTAGAAGCTGCTACTCGTAGCCCCAAAAAGAAGCATCAACTTCCAGGTGCACCAGGTTTCTTTAGGTTTGGCTAAGCACTTAACAGCCAGTCTGGGGAGCTCTCTAGAAGCTGCTACACGTAGCCGACAAGAAATACAGTGCTCATGGGCTAAGCCTACACGGATTAAGCCAACAACTGTCAGCAGTGTTGGAAAGCTGGTGATGGCAACGACCAGATGCTCTAGCCACTAGGTTGCTTGGCTGCTCTGGATTTGGCTGAATAGCCAGCCAGGCCGAGGGGAGCTCCTCAGAAGCTGCTACACGTAGCTGACAAGAGATACAGAGCTCATGGGCATAGCTTTCCTTATAAGCAGCAGCTTCTAGGCAGCTCCACTGCATTGCTATTCAGCCAAACACAACGCAGCCTAGTGCACCTTCAAGCTATCACAATCAGTTGTCCAGAAATGCTGCATTATTGGGGTGTATGACAACATCTGGATTGTGGAGCTGCCTAGAAGCTGCTGAGAAAAGCTGGAAAGCTGAAAAAGTAAAGCCCTGCTCATTGTTAGCCTACTTCTTTGCCATCATCTGGTCTGGCCCTTTTGTTGACAAGCAATTTTTCATTTCGACGATGACCTTATGAAAATGAATTTTTGACAAGCATTCTGTCTGGCTTCACGGGTAGGCTTGTCACCAACTGGTCTGGCTACACGGGTAGCCTACTTCTTTGCCATCATCTGGTCTGGCCCTTTTGTTGACAAGCAATTTTTCATTTCGACGATGACCTTATGAAAATGAACTTTTGACAAGCATTTTGTCTGGCTTCACGGGTAGGCTTGTCACCAACTGGTCTGGCTACACGGGTAGCCTACTTCTTTGCCTTCCTCTGGTCTGGCCGTTCTGCTGACAAGCAATGTTTCATTTCGACAGTGACTTTTTGAAAATAACTTTTGACAAGCATTTGTCTGGCTTCATGGGTAGGCTTGTCACCAACTGGTCTGGCTACATGGGTAGCCTACTTCTTTGCCTTCATCTGCAACGGGGTTGAAAGCCGGAGTTGGTCATGTGACACCAGATATGGATAACAAGGAAGTAAATAGACCGTGAAACGAACCGGTATGTTTGAGGATGGAGTTCACATTCACATTCACACAAAGAACCCCGCAAAGACTCTAGGAATGCGTCCACACTTCAATGGACAATCTGACACCAGCTATGGATGAGAAGAAAGTAAATAGACCGTGAAACAAACTTGTATGTGAAAAGATAGAATTTACATTAACATTCACACAAAAGAAGTAGGTCGGGAGCCTCCGGCTCACTTCTCAGACGGATAGGCAATACATTAAGGCGGTATTCTATATGTGTCTGACTATTCTTATGTTGTCGACAAAATGATTGAAGGAGGGATTGAAGTACTACACTGACTGCAGCGCTAGACTTGAGCACTTGTTTTTGGTGGAGCCCCCTCTTCAAGGGGGCGGGAGCCCCCAGGGTTACCCATTTGTCCGTCAGTGTGTACGACCGACCGTCTGACCGAGACGAAGCCCGAAACGTCAGCCATCGGCCTCGTAACTAACTCGCTTCCGTTGCCACCTGTCGCTCTGTCGCGAACACTTTCTGCCATTTTCTAGCGTCGCTTGCGACGCTGCCTATAACTTGTCCAGATTTCTGTAGGTCCATCTGTATAGCAAAAGTTGCGATGCAAGCCTGATTCCAGGGCAGTGGCGTAGCTCCAGGGGGTTAGGGGCCAGCGCATCGCACTGGGATCGCACCGAGTCACTCAATTTGCACAAACACAACTGGACTTGAGTGGCTGCTGAAGCCAAGGGTCATAACCTCGGAGCTAGGTCCAGGATGATGGTAATGATAACGCCTGGTGGGGCGTGGTATTAAGGGAGCCCCGTCTTACGGCGGTAGGGACAGGCTGCTACTTTACCTGGAAAAAGCTACCATGGTTGTTGACAGCAACCTCGAACACTAAGATGCACCCGTGGGGATTCGAAGCCTACACCTTGGTCGTTCAAGGAGCTCAGCCATTGAGCAATTCGTTGAACGGGGATTGGGTCTTGGATGATACAGCTTCGGACGAAGAAGTCAACTCGTGGGCTCTGCTGAAACCCCGGAGGAAATTAAGGCAACCCCAACCAACACTTGTGCATGTAATGCCCCGTTTGTGTTGTGATAACCTGATTATGTCAATTACTCTCTCCCTTGTCCATACAAAATATGTTTGCCGCACAATATGGGGTAGCCGAGTATGTTTATTTTATGTATATAATATGTATCTATAGTTGTATTTGGGGTAGCCGAGCATATTTGTTTTATACATATATTTGTATATATTCTATTATATTTCTCTATTTATTATTTTTATATATTTTATTTTATATGTTTTTGGCACAGTCTGCGGTAGCTGAGCTCGAAGGGACCAAATCAACCCCAGTAAAAAGCGCAACAAGATCCGAATCGTGTCTGGTCACTTCATGAATACAAATTAATACTACCATGCCTACCACCATGCGGACAATGACACGTTTTTATGCGACGCGTCGCCATTCCGTCTCTGCATGGCGATGCATGGGTCCGGCTAAACAAGTCAGAAATGCCCCCCCGACCCCCCCGGGCTCCCATGTTGCACTGGGGTTGCACCGCGTCGCTCAGTTTGCGACGTGTTGCAAGGGAAAGAACTGTGGACACAGATTGCAACTATGAATTCATGGTGCGATGATTGCAAGTACTGGCAAAATAGGAGAAGTACTTCTTTACGAGTGCGTAAAAATGTGATAATCTACAGTTCAAATTGTTTTTTTAGGTATAGCGAGACCCTCGACTGCACCATGAAAGCAAGACACTTAATAATGGGTGTGTGTCAGCATGTGTGCATGTGTGCATGTGTGTTTCTCTATCAAGGTATTCAAGTAGTACTGGATGTCAGTTTCAGATATCACTTAGCTTGTGTGTGTGTGTTATCGTGTGTATGTGTGTGTGTCGGCGTGTGTGTATGTGTATGCATGTGTGTCCCATCTAGATCATTACGTGGCTCATCTTTTTCTCAGCCTATCTGGCTACCACACACGGAGTTTTTCCCCCACTAGCAGTAGCAATTGCTACCTGGGACCCCTTTTTGGCCACCCCCTCTGCTACCCTGAGACTCCCCTGCCCCGCCCCCAGGACCCCCTTCAGGCCACCTACCCAAATCGCTACCAGGAGCCCAAACTTAAAAGACACCAAATCCCTGATTGCTACCAGAAGATCCCCTTTCTGACATGAAAACAGCTCTGACCTCAGGACTGTAGCATACATGGACACGGGTTCACATATGTAGGGACTGGCATATCATTTAAGGAGCCAACTCAGCAGATTTGTGTTTGTATCAAACTGTAGTCAGACGAGCAGTCAAGGGGTGATATGTAGGGAATGGCAACTAATATAAGTGTTTGAAAAACTAACATTAACTAATATTATTATAGTGCCACAATAATATAAGTTCTTCAAATAAATTCGAAATTCTGGCTCGTTCGTCTAATCTTATATAAGATTATATAAGATTATTTATTCACTAATATTATATAACATAGCCGACCCCTACACATATGTAGGGACCGGCATATCATATGATACTGACCTAAGGCGGGTATGATATCATACAAATTGCAATATATGATACGTATATAGATGGTAACTTTGGCCTCGTCAGACTGCCGGCATCATATGATGACATGATATCATATGATATCATATTGCCGTTCCCTACACATATGACTTTGTTTCTAGTCACAACTCACCGCACTAGTGAAGCATTTTTGCAGAGCAGCAAACTCCCGCTCGCACGAGCCTTTGTCAATCTGTCCACAAGGGGGGTGATAGCGTAGTTATTTATTTACGTATGTATTTGTCAAGCTGTCCGGATGGGGGTGATAGCACAGTTATTTATTTACTTATTTATTTATTTGTCCATCTGTCCACAGGGGGGTGATAGCATAGTGATTTATTTACTTATCTGTCAATCTGTCCACAAGGGGGGTGAAAGCTTAGTTATTTATGTACTTATTTATTTGTCAATCTGTCGTCAAGGGGGTGATAGCGTAGTTATTTATGTACTTATTTACTTGTCCATCTGTCAGCAAGGGGGGTGCTAGCATAGTTATATATTTACTTATTTATTTTACAATCTGTCCGCATGGGGGTGCTAGCGTGGTTATTTATTTACTTGTTTATTTGTAATTCTGTCCGCAGCGGGGTGGTAGCGTATTTATTTATTTACTTATTTTTAAGTCATTCTGTCTGCAGCGGGGTGATAGCATATTCGTGTATTTACTTATTTATTTGTCCTTCTGTCAGCAAAGGGGTGATAGCATAGTTACGAATGTACTTATTTATTTATCAATCTGTCCGCATGGGGGTGATAGTATAGTTACCAATGTACTTATTTATTTATCAATCTGTCCGCATGGGGGTGATAGCATAGTTACGAATGTACTTATTTATTTATCAATCTGTCCGCATGGGGGTGATAGCATAGTTACGAATGTACTTATTTATTTATCAATCTGTCCGCATGGGGGTGATAGCATAGATACGAATGTACTTATTTATTTATCAATCTGTCCGCATGGGGGTGATAGCATAGTTACGAATGTACTTATTTATTTATCAATCTGTCCGCATGGGGGTGATAGCATAGTTACGAATGTACTTATTTATTTATCAATCTGTCCGCATGGGGGTGATAGCATAGTTACGAATGTACTTATTCGCCGCATGGGGGTGATAGCATAGTTACGAATGTACTTATTTATTTATCAATCTGTCCGCATGGGGGTGATAGCATAGTTACGAATGTACTTATTTATTTATCAATATGTCCGCATGGAGGTGATAGCATAGTTACGAATGTACTTATTTATTTATCAATCTGTCCGCATGGGGGTGATAGCATAGTTACGAATGTACTTATTTATTTATCAATATGTCCGCATGGGGGTGATAGCATAGTTATGTATTTATTTATTTGTCAATCTGTCTGCAATGGGGTGATAGTGTAGTTATTTAGTTATTTATTTACCTATTTGTCAATCTGTCCGCCTGGGGGTGATAGCGTAGTTATTTATTTACTTATGTGTTTGCCAATCTGTCTGCAGGGGGGTGATAGCAGAATTACTTATTTATTTATTTGCCAGTGTGTCCGCAGGGGGATGTGATCATTCATTCAGGAGGACATTCAGGAGGACATTCAGGAGAGCTTTCAGCAGGTATAGTTCCAGTAAATGACATAGCTTTTCTTTTCAGCTACGTCTCAAGCAGAGTTTTGTTTCCACTACCAGTGGACCCCCCCACACACACACACACAAACCCCCGGGCCGGCCTGGCCCTTCGGGTCACCTACCCAAATCGCTACCAGGAGCTCAACCTTGAACCGCACCAAATCCCTGAACACTACCAGAAGAGCCCCTTTCTGAAATAAAAAAAGCTCCGGTGTGAGGCATATGCTAGCTCACCTCAGGAAGGAGAATTTGAACACATCGGCCATATGCAGCGGCATGTGCGTGGCACGTTGCAAGCGACTTGGTGAATGAGTTGAGCAGTCCATCAGCACGCACGATGCGTTGGTTCTGACCTGTGACACGAGCATGAGTTAGCAGGTAGGGCAGGCAGTGACAGGATGGAAGGTGCTATATTGTCATAGGCTTGGTGAATAAGTTTAGAGGCCATCAGCATGCACGATGCGTTGGTTCTGACCTGTAACACAAGGTGTGTGTGTGCGGTGTGTGTGTGTGTGTGTGGGGGGGGGGGGGGGGGGGGGGGGGGGGGGGGGGGGGGGGGGGGGGGGGGGGGGGAGTAAAGTGTGTGTGACTGGACATGAAGGCAGGGAGGGGAGATGGTGTTCATTGCTATTCTTTTCAGCTACAAGCAGCAGCTTCTAGGCGGCTTCCCTGACTGGCTAGTTAGCCTAACCTGATGCAAGCTAGTTCACCTTGAAACTAACACAACCAGCTTCACTGCATTGCTGCCACCTTGGGGCTTGGCTTGGCTCAGGGAGCTGCCAAGAAGCTACTGCTCGTAGCTGAATAGAAACGCTATGATGGTGGGGGTGGTGGGGGTGTTCAATCCACTCAATGATATGTTGTATAGGGAGGAGAGGGGAGTTAGTGACAGAGTGGAAGCAGATTTGTTGTAAGAGACTTGGGGAATGGTTTTAGAGGGCATCATCACACATGGTGCCTTGGTTCTGACAAACAACACAAGCATGCGTTGGCAGGGAAGGGAGGTGGTGATGGTGATGGTGGTGGTGGTGTTCAATCCACTCAATGATATTTTGGCAGGGAGGGTAGGTAGTGACAGAGTGGAAGCAGATATTTTGTAAGAGACTTGGTGAATGGGTTTTGAGGCCATCATCACACAGAATGCGTTGGTTCTGACATACAACACAAGCATGCGTTGGCAGGGAGGGGAGGTGGTGATGGTGGTGGCGATGGTGGTCAATCCACTCAAGGATACGTTGGCAGGGAGGGGAGATGGTGATGGTGGTGGCGGTGGTGGTCAATCCACTCAAGGATACGTTGGCAGGGAGGGGAGATGGTGATGGTGGTGGCGGTGGTGGTCAATCCACTCAAGGATACGTTGGCAGGGAGGGGAGATGGTGATGGTGGTGGCGGTGGTGGTCAATCCACTCAAGGATACGTTGGCAGGGAGGGGAGATGGTGTTGGTGGTGGCGGTGGTGGTCAATCCACTCAAGGATACGTTGGCAAGGAGGGGAGATGGTGATGGTCGTGGTGGTGGTGATGTTCAATCCACTCAAGTATTTGTTGGCAAGGAGGGGAGGTAGTGAGAGAGGAAGCAGCTATGTTGTATAAATTCAATATATATAAAGTATGCCTTATTTCGAAGCATGAGGTTGAGGGGGCCAGCCCGCAATGCTCTGACCTTCATCAATTATGATCCTCCGATACACGATGGGTGTAATCTACAATAGGAGCATGCTTGGGCAGAGAGCAGGGCATATATCAGCATGCACCATGCTATGACCGACATCAATTATGATGCTCTGATGCACGATGGGTCTGACCTACATTAGTAGCATGCTTTGGCAGGGAGGGGAGCATCTATCAGCACAGACAATGCGCTGACACACATCAATTCTGCTGCTCTGGCGCACGGTGGGTCTGACCTACAATAGGAGCATGCTTGGGCAGGGAGCAGGGCATATATCAGCATGCACAATGCTCTGACTTACATAAATTCTGATGCTCTGATGCACGATGGGTCTGATTGAAATTAGGAGGATGCTTTGGCAGGAAGGGGAGCATCTATCAGCACGCACAATGCTCTAACCAACATCAATTCTGATGCTCTGATACACGATGGGTCTTATTTACATTAGGAGCATGCTTTGGGACGGAGGGGAGCATCTATCAGCGTGCACAATGCTCTGACCTACAACAGTTCTGATGCTCTGACGCACGATGGGTCTGATCTACATTAGGAGCATGCTTGGACAGGTAGCAGAGCATCTATCAGCGTGCACAATGCTCTGACCTACAACAGTTCTGATGCTCTGATGCACGATGGGTCTGACCTACAATAGGAGCATGCTTGGCAAGGAGCAGGGCATCTATCAGCACACACAATGCTCTGACCTACATGGATTATGCTGCTCTGATGCAAGATGGGTCTGATCTTAATTAGGAGGATGCTTGCGCAAGTAGCAGAGCATCTATCAGCACGCACAATGCCCTGACCTACATCAATTATACTGCTCTGGCGCACGATGGGTCTGACCTACAATAGGAGCATGCTTGGGCAGGGAGCAGAGCATCTATCAGCCACACAATGCCCTGACCTACATCAATTTTGATGCTCTAATGCATGATGGGTCTGATCTACATTAGGAGCATGCTTGGGCAGGGAGCAGAGCATCTATCAGCCACACAATACTATGACCTACAATGGTTCTGATGCCGAGGGATGGGGGCAGTGACAGCATGCAGGTGGACAGAACAAGACTAAGCATGCGATTCAATCAAACATGAGACCTAGCATATGCCCCACACCGCACCAAAGCACGTGTCAACCCTCACCAAAGCAGTGCGAGGCTTGACATGTGCTTTGGTGAGGCTTGACACTTGACACAACACCATGCTAGACCAAAAGCAGAGGCTATAAATATTTCTCACACTGCTCATTTCAAAACAAGATCTAGCATATGCCTCACACCGCTCATTTGAATATGAGACCTAGCATATGTCCCACACCAATCGATCAACATCAGCCAAAACATACGACTTAAATCACTCAGCCAAACATGACATCTAGCATATTACTCACACTGCCCATTTTAATATGAGACCTAGCATATGCCTCACACCAGTCGATCAACATCAGCCAAAACATACGATTCACACCAGTAAATCAAACACGAAGCTTGGCATGTGGCTTTCACCAATCAATCAACATCAGCCCAAACATACAACACACACGAATCAATCAAACAAGCGACCTAGCATGTGGCTTTCACCGTTCGATCAACATCAGTCCTAACATACGATTCACATGAGTCAATCAAACAAGAGGCCTGTGGCACCAATCGATCAACATCAGTCAAAAAATACGATTCACATGAGTTAATCAAACAAGCAACCTAGCATATGCCTCACACCAATCAATCAACATCAGCCCAGACAAACAACACACACAAGTCAATCAAACAAGCGACCTAGCATATGCCTCACACCAATCGATCAATATCAGCCCCAAAATACGATTCACACGAGTAAATCAAACAAAAGGCTTAGCATGTGGCTTTCAACAATTAATCAATATTAGCCCAAACATAAAACACACGAGTCAATCAAACAAGCGACCTAGCATATGCCTCACACCAATCCATCAACATCAGACCAAGCATACGATTCACAAAAGTCCATCAAACAAGCGACCTAGCATATACCTCACACCAATTGATCAACATCAGCCCCAACATACAACACACAAAAGTCAATCAAACAAGCGACCTAGCATATGCCTCACACCAATTGATCAACATCAGCCCCAACATACAACACACAAAAGTCCATCAAACAAGCGACCTAGCATATGCCTCACACCAATTGATCAACATCAGCCCCAACATACAACACACAAAAGTCAATCAAACAAGCGACCTAGCATATGCCTCACACCAATTGATCAACATCAGCCCCAACATACAACACACAAAAGTCAATCGAACATGTAACCTAGCATACGACTCACACGAGTCCACCAAATACGAGGCTTAGCATGTGACTTTCACCCCTCAATCAAACAGGCATACATCTTACCAGGCATTATGGAATAAGCTTTGAGGAAGCTAGCAAAGCAACTGGGAAAGCAGTGCTATTATCACACTTGCCCGCTCCCTACTGCGTCAGCTCTTTAGGCACCTCGGTGCACTGGAAGACGCCAAGAGGGGCAGTTCAGTGGACGCAGACAAAGGCTTGCGCTCGGTGTTGCACGTAGGTAATGGTCCTGCATATATGAGATTGCTGGCAGATTATAGAGCTATGTGGGTGGTGGTACACACACTTATTAGTCCTACGTATGTGACATTGTATGCAGATAAAGGCTTGGGCACGGTGTTGCACGCAGGTAATGGTCCTACGTATGTGAGATTGTATGCAGATTATACACACACACTTAGTAGTCCTACGCATGTGAAATTGTATGCAGATTATATAGCTATGGGGGTGATGTTGCACGAAGTTAACAGTCCTATGTAGATTAAATTGTATGCAGACAAAGGCTTGGGAACGGTGTTGCACTCAGGTAATGCTCCTACGTAGATGAAAGTGTATGCAGATTATACAGCTATGTAGGTGATGTTGCACCCACATGATAGTCCTACGTAGATGGAATTGTATGCAGGTTATAGAGCTATGCAGGTGATGTTGCACGCAAGTAATAATCTTACAAAGATAGAATTGTATGCAGGTTATAGAGCTATGTTGGTGATGTTGCAAGCAAATGATAGTCTTCCGTTTATTTTATTGCACACAGATGATATAGCTATGTGGATTATAATGCACACATGTTTTAGAGATACAAAGATGTAGCTGCACGCAGATGTACACACATGATAAAGATACGAAGATGTACAGACATGATAGATATACAAAAATGTACACACGACATAGAGATACAAAGAAACAGTTGCATGCAGATGTACACACATGATAGAGATAGGAAGGTGTACACACGTGATATAGATACTAAGATGTACACACGGGATAGAGACACAAGTTGGATGTAGAGGATAGAGCTAGGTAGGCATGTAGTCCAGGGGTTGTTTACTGACCAGATGGGTAGGCTCGGTGGCACACTGTACACAGCAGATGGGGTTAGTGGAAGCTCTAGAGTTGAATGGAGAGGGCTGTGCAACAAGTAGGTTTCACAGAAAGAAGTGTCAGGGTGGAGTGGTTTGAGTGTATGACGGGAGGAGTTACGAATAGAAGACACCGGTCAGAATTATGTCGGCATGCAGTGCGCCACGTGCCCAGTGGTGCGAGCTCAGGTGGCGTGGGCCAATGAAGCTCCTGTCGTGGTTGGGCTTCGGTGGTTGGGCTTGTGAGGTCAAAGATTGTCGTTCGTCGATCCCCGCCCTCGTCCACGGCATGGGACCCTCTGGCATGGGACGTAAGTAGGCAAAGCCCCGGGCCACGTGTCTGGGTCGTTAGGCACTAAATCTGGACAGGAGTTCGGGTAGGAGTCAGATCAGCATGGAGACACAGATAAGGTGATATCCTTCCACAATCAGCGACGTTCTTTTTCTCAACTGCCACCCGCCAATTTCTTCACCGCGCTATCGCTCTGCTTGATCTCACGCACACGCGCACACCTGTCTGACCCCCTCCCTTTCCTTTGGCGGCCTGTCTCACCCCACCTACGACCTCATACTCGCAAACTCCACTCTTCGACCCTGCCTCCCTTTTTCAGCCAATACTAGCCCCCCTGCCCCCTATTCCCCACCGGTTTCAAAATGCTGACCCATCGATTACGACCGGTGGGCATGAGGACTCAGCCAAAAATCGGGGCCAAGCCAATTCGACCTTGTGTGACTGTGTGCTCCACGTCTAATGGATTTGGTGAAGGCAGTCGAAGTACACGAGACTCAGCTTCCTCTGGCGGTTTTGGGGAGCTAAGGAAGAACTGGAAGAATTTAGGACCCTCCTCTCCTGCCCCCAAAAAGGGTTAGTGATGATGTTGATGATTGATTCGTTGATTGATGATTGGTTGGTTGGTTGACATTGATGGATGGTTGCAACCATGGTTTATTGGTTGTTGATGATGGTTCAGTGACTCGGTGCCTATTGTTTTTTATCCAGTGCATTGCTGCTCAAATGAAATATGCCATGTGTAGCTTTCATTGCTATTACTCATGGTAGGGGGTAGTTAGCCCACGCTTAAGTTAGCCCCCACTAGACATTAACCCTAAAAAAACCTTAAAACTGAAACTTTGAATCAAAATCAAAATTTTGAATAAAAACTGAAACTTTGGAACAAAACCATTAAACCCTGAAACCCCTGTAGGTGTAATTGTATGTTAATTTTATTTCCACATTTACAGTGTTGATGTAGAGAACATAGTTGGACGACCCCTTGACGTTGTGGAGTGGGCTTTTCTTGGATCAACACTGGCCTGCTTTTGACCATGTGATTACAAAAAGGACTCCAGATGCGCGGAACTAGAAGTATAACTGAATTGAACTGAGTTGTTATTTGTTTTTTCATCCAACTCTGGGCTGCTCACCAGGGTACTACATGAAGCACACTATTGTGCGCTAGCGCACACAAGGTTTTAGAGCCAGACTGCGCGATTGATGCAACTTTTTAAACTCCCTGTGGGCGCAGCGCGCAGATTTTCGTTTTCAGTTGCGACGAAAGCGCAACCCAAAAGGAGGCAGTTGCGTCAAAAGTGCAACCCAAAACATCACAAGGTAGTACCCTGCTGCTCCCCGTCTATAAATTCCATTTCCCCCCGTGCGATGCCCACGATAAGTAAACAAATAAGCAAACGGCTGACCCCAACCCTGGTGACAATGATAGCCTGACAATGATAGCCTGTCGGCCTACGCAGGGTACCCAGTTGGACGGACATATAAACCCTGCACTGTAAAAAAGAAATACATACCCTGATCCTGTTTATTCGGACAGTAAAATCAAAACGTAAATACCCTGTACAATGTTGGTTGGTTCTGGGTTGCCAGTTTGACGGACATGTACGCCCTGGACTGTAAAAAAGAAAAACACACCCTGTCCTGGTTATGTGGACAGTAAAAACAGAACATAAATACCCTTTAGAAAAATGGCCGGTTAGGGTAGCCAGTTGGACGGACATATAAACGCTGGACTAAAAAAACAAAAAACATACCCTGTCCTGTGGACAACGTGCCTTGATCTTTTTATGCGGACAGTAAAAACAAAACGTACATATCCTTTTAGAAAATTGGTCGGCCTGACCGGGGGGAGCCAGCTGGAAGGTACAGCTTTTTAACACATATGTATGATTAACAGATATGTATGAACCCCAAACCCTAAACCATTGCCTCTTCATGTGCCCTGTGCAGTTTCAATGGAGGGAATTGTGAAAGGGGAAATTGAGTGGAGGACCATGGACAAGAAGGTGCGGTTATGATAGATATGGGGGTGGGGGTGGGGGATGTGTATTTAGGGAGGATGACTGGAAGGATATGGACAAGAAAGTGTGGTTGTGATATATATGGGGATGGGGGTGGGGGTGGGGGTTGTGTATTAAGGGAGGATGACTGGAAGGATATGGACAAGAAAGTGTGGTTGTGATATATATGGGGATGGGGGTGGGGGTGGGGGTGGGGGTTGTGTATTAAGGGAGGATGAGTGCAGACATGTGGAGAAGGAGGTGCAGTCGTGATATTTGTGGGGGTGGGGGTGGCACTGCTAATTTGGGCGGTCTAAGGCACCCTTTTCGGCACCCCAACGGCACCCTTCTACCTGTATCTGTATTAGGGGATCTGTACTAGGGGAGGATGAGTTGAAATTGTCTTACAAGGTCTTAAAAGTTTGCCACTTTGGGCAACCCATTCCCGAGGGTGGGGTGGGGGTGGGGGATCTGTACACGAGGAGGATGATTGAAGGGATGTGGAGAAGAAGTTACGCTTGTGATATATATTGGGGTGGGGATGGGGGATATATACTATGGGGGGATGAGTGGATGGATGTGGACAAGGAGGTGCGGTTGTGATGTATGTGGGGGTGGTGGTGGGGGATCTGTACTAGGGAAGGATGAGTGGAGGGACGTGAACAAGGAGGTGCGGTTGTGATGTAAGTGGGGGTGGGGGTGGGGGATCAGTACTAGGGAAGGATGGGTGGAGGGACGTGAACAAGGAGGTGCGGTTGTGATGTATGTGGGGGTGGGGGTGGGGGATCTGATTATGGAAGGATGGGTGGAGGGACGTGAACAAGGAGGTGCGGTTGTGATGTATGTGGGGGTGGGGGTGGGGGATCTGATTATGGAAGGATGGGTGGAGGGATGTGGAGAAGAAGGTAAGCTTGTGATAGCACAATGCCACAACAAAGACGCTTATATTAAAAATCCAAATCCAAAATTATATGAGGGAACTGTAGTACGTGAGGATGAGAGGAAGGATGTGGAGAAAAAGTTACGCTTGTGATATATATCGGGGTGGGGGGTTGGTAGGGGTGGGGGTGCAGGAATCGAACTAGAGGAGGATGAGTGGAGGGATGTGACCAATAAGGTGCGCTTGTGATAGCACAATGCCACAATGAAGGTGATTCTATTTCAAATCAAACATTTAAATTTGAATTGTGAAAATCTGCATCTGTCCATTTAGATGCGTATGCTGCTGTGCGAATTGGGTCCAGTTGTGGTCAAGGGGTGGAGGTGGGTGGGTGGGCCGCTGGGTGGGAGTTTGTGTATGTTGTTACAGTCCAGGGGTAGCCAACATGGGTATGGGTTGTGTACGTTGTCACAGTCCAGGGGTAACCAAATAGGCTGAAGAGACTTGCCTAACCATGGTATCAGAAGGGGCTAAACCGGGGGGGAATTGAAGAAATGAACCCCAAGCAATTGTTTTACCGACGGGGGCGCTGAGTTAGTGCTACAGTGATAATTTATTTTTGCGATTCAATAAAGTAATTCTAACTCCACGTCAAATACGCCCCACTTATCCTCTGCATTACAATTACTCAAATACGCCTCACTTAATCTCTGCATGTTATCAAGAATCCATTGTATTGATCGCCTCCCCCCTCCCCCCCCCCCACCCCCTCAGCCCCTCACCCCCCAGTCTCTCACTCCAGCACCCCCAGATCCCCCCTCCAGCCCCTCACTCCTCCACCCCCCACCCCACCCCCACCCCAACAACAACAACAACCACCACCACCACAACAACAAACTAACAACCCAACAACCTTGCAAACCAACAAAACAAGAGCCCAACAAATCTCAAATATTCCAACCAACCAACCAACCGACCAACCAACCAACCAATCACTCACCCTACCACTCAACCAACCACAGGACCACCCAACTGGCCAACTGCTCTACCACCCAACTGCCCCGTGTGTCACCAAGTATTCCAACACCCAACCATCCAACCACCCTACCACACACCTAACCGCTCAACCGCCTAACTGCCCCGCAGGTTAATAAATATCCCACCCACCTAATCACCCGGCCACCCACCTAACTGCCAAATTGCCCCGTAGGTCAACAAGTATTTCAACATCGCAACCACCCAACCACCCACCTAACTGCCAAATTCCCCCGTAGGTCAACAAGTATTCCAACATCCCAACCACCCACCTAACCGCCCAACCACTCAACCACACACCTAACCGCCCACCCACCCACCCACCTAACTGCCTAACTGCCCCGTAGGTTAACAAATATCCAGGGCTTCGATCGTTCACTGTGATTGGAGAGGGGGGTCCTGCGTACCGCAGCGCAATGGTAGAGGCAATACAGTCGGTGGTGGGTAAACCCATCCCTGAAGACAACGTGAAGGAGCGTGAGTCATCAGGAGCCAAGTACCTGTCAGTCACTATTGGACCAGTCATGGTGGAAGACGCAGATCAGGTCGGGGCACTGTTTTTGTTTCGGCTATGGGTAGCAGCTGTGTATGTGTTAATGTGTGTGCTTGTTGGCGCGTTTAGGTGTGTGTGTGAAAGTATGTGCTTGTCAGTGCGTTTGTATGTGTGTGTGTGTGTGTGTGTGTGTGTGTGTGTGTGTGTATGTGTATGTGAGTGAGCTTGTCATCAGGAGCCAAGTACCTGTCAGTCACCATTGGACCTGTTATGGTGCAAGACGCAGATCAGGTAGGGGCACTGTTTTTGTTTCTGCTATGTGTAGCAGCTGTGTGTGTGTATGTTAATGTTTGTGCTTGTCGGAGAATTTCGGTGTGTGTGTTGATGTATGTGCTTGTCAATGCGTTTGTATGTGTGTGTTAACGTGTATGTGTGCTTGTCAGTGCGTTTGTATGTGTGTGTGTGTGTGTGTGTGTGTGTGTGTGTGTGTGCTTGTCATCAGGAGCCAAGTACATGTCTGTCACCATTGGACCTGTCATGATGCAATGACGTAGATCAGGTTAGGCACTGTTTTTGTTTCGGCTTAGTGTAGCAGATGTGTGCGTGTGTGTGTATGTTTGTGTTAATGTTTGTGCTTGTCAGCGCGTTTATGTGTGTGTGTGACCATTGGACCTGTCATGGTGCAAGACGAAGATCAGGTAGGGCCGTAGGGGCACTGTTTTTGTATAGGGTAGCAGCTGTGTATGTATGTGTGCGTGTTAATGTTTGTGCTTGTCAGCGCATTTATGTGTGTGTGGGTGTGGGTGTGTTAATGTTTGGGCTTGTCGGTGTGATTGTATGTGTGTGTTAATGTTTGTGCTTGTCAGTGTGTTTATGTGCTAGTGTGTGTGGGTGTGTTAATGTTTGTGCTTGTCGGTGTGACTGTATATGTGTGTTAATGTTTGTGCTTGTCGGCGTGTTTATGTGAGTGTGTCACCATTGGACCAGTCATGGTGCAAGACGCAGATCAGGTCGGGGCACTGTTCTTGTTTCGGCTAAGGGTATCAGCTGTGTATGTGTTAATGTTTGTGCTTGTCAGCGCGATTGTATGTGTGTTCGTGTTAATGTGTGTGAGTGCTTGTCATCTGGAGCCAAGTACCTGTCAGTCCCCACTGGTCCCGTCATTGTGCAAGACGCAGATCAGGTCGGGGCACTGTTTTTGTTTCGGCTAAGGGTAGCAGATGTGTATGTGTTAATGTTTGTGCTTGTCGGCGCGTTTAGGTGTGTGTGTGTTAATGTATGTGCTTGTCAGTGCGTTTGTATGTGTGTGTGTGTGTGTGTGTGTGTATGTGTATGTGTGTGTGTGTGTGCTTGTCATCTGGAGCCAAGTACCTGTCAGTCACTATTGGGCCTGTCATGGTGCAAGACGCAGATCAGGTCGGGGCACTGTTTTTGTTTCGGCTAAGGGTAGCAGATGTGTACCGTATGTGTTAATGTTTGTGCTTGTCGGCGCGTTTAGGTGTGTGTGTGTTAATGTATGTGCTTGTCAGTGCGTTTGTATGTGTGTGTGTGTGTGCTTGTCATCTGGAGCCAAGTACCTGTCAGTCACTATTGGACCTGTCATGGTGCAAGACGCAGATCAGGGAGGGTCGTAGGGACACTGCTTTTGTTTAGGGTAGCAGCTGTGTATGTATGTGTGCGTGTTCATGTGTCTGCTTGTCAGCGCATTTATGTGCGTGGGAAGTGGTGTGGTGTGGTGCAATGTGGCGTGGTGTGGCGGGGCGTGGTGTGGTGCAATGTGGCGTGGCATGGTGTGCTGTGGAGCGATGCGGTGTGGCTTGGTGTGGCATGCTGTGGTGCGATGTGGCGTGGTGCGATGTGGCGTGGTGAGGTGCGATGTGGTGTGACGTGGTTTGGCGTGCTGTGGTGCGATTTGGCGTGGCGTGGTGTGCTGTGGTGCAATGTGGCATGGCGTGGTGTGCTGTGGTGCGATGTGGCGTGCTGTGGTGCGATGTGACGTGGCGTGGTGTGGCGTGCTGTGGTGCGTTTTGGCGTGGCGTGGTGTGATGCGGTGCAATGTGGCGTGGTGTGCTGTACTGTGTGCAATGTGGCGTGGTGTGATGTGGCCCACACTGAATCTGTCGGCTGACTTACTTGTTTTTATTGATGTAGACTGCATGATTAAATGATGTATTGTTATTGCAGTAGACTGCTGTAGACTGACTGAGTTCTTTTTTATTGACACAGACTTTCGGATTCCCTGTTTGCAGGTAGTGACCATTTTTTCTGCTGTACGAGCAGATAGCCGGACCAAATATTGCATGTGAAGTGTCGATACTTGTGTACTTCTTGTTTACATCAGCTCAAGAGCAGCAGCAGCTCAACATCAGCAGCAGCAACTCAGCAGCAGTTCAGCTGTGAAGTGTCGATGTTCTCGATCCATGCATATACATCCCAGCATTATTACCTGGTGATCTCCCCCACCTCCTCTTGGCAGTACCCGCATTGCCCACCGCTATGGTCCAGCAGAGACAGAAGACAGTTGAACCAAGTATTGCATGTGAAGTGTCGATCTTCTCAATCCATGCATAAACATGCCAGCATTGCTACCTGATATCACCCACCTTCTCGTAGCAGAGTTGCCCAACGGCCACCACTATAGTCCAGTGGTGAAAGAAGACGGCCAAACCAAGTATTGCATGTGAAGTGTCGATGTTCTCGATCCATGCATAGACATGCCAGCATTGCTACCTGATGATATCACCCACCTTCTCTTAGCAGAGTTGCCCAACGGCCACCACTACAGTCCAGTGGTGAAAGAAGACGGCCAAACCAAGTATTGCATGTGAAGTGTCGATGTTCTCGATCCATGCATAGACATGCCAGCATTGCTACCTGGTGATATCACCCATCTCTTGGCAGAGTTGCCCAACGGCCACCACTAAGATTTTGGCAGTGAAAGAAGACGGCCAAACCAAGTATTGCATGAGAAGTGTCGATGTTCTCAATCCTTGCATAGACATGCCAGCATTATTACCAGGGGATTTTTGTATCAGTAGCAGGTATTGTTGGCAGGCATTAACAGTGCTGTGTTCAATTCCTGTGGTATTGTATGTATGTTACAGTCCAGGGGTCGCCTATAAGGCACGAGGGACTTCCCAACTTCAAGTAATCAATAATAATTGTTGACTATCGTGGATTTGTGGTATTTAGTATTAGGTTTAATACCTACGCCACCAAAACGGTGGTTGGGAGCTTGGTTTGTTTGTCCTCGACACACCCCTGATGTAATGGGGTTTTTTGCTTTGTGGGTGCTTTTTCTTTTTGTTTAAAGCACGGAGTCTCATACACCCTCGCGGTGTCAAGTAGACTTTAACATGTAATGTAATTTAAAAAAAAAAAAAAAAAGTACCTTGGTTTGATAACGTAGTATTTCAGCCTACAGGTTGCTCACCATCTGCGGGTGGAATCAAAATGTGTATTATAATTATAAACATTACTACACACCACTCCTGTATACTGAGTGCACTCACGTGGTTGTGGAGCTTGAATTTGGATTGATTACATCGTCTATCAGCCTGTAGGAGTGAAGGCTACTTCCCGTCTGCAGGCGGAGTAAACATGGGGAATACTTTAAACCATACTATGCCATACTCATACTTTAAACCATACTATACCGTACTCCTCAGAAGAGTGCAATTAGAATACAGTGAGCAGCCCATATTTGGGCTGACAAGTCCTATGCAGCGTCGCAAGCGACGTGGGAAATTGGCGGAGTGTGTTGGCATTTTGGCAACGGAACGAAAGGTGGCAACGATGGAGTAGACCGAAGCCAGTTATTTGACGTGTCATAATGTGGAATATGCTTATAAATCCGAGGAAAGATCGACGCCTCCCACCCGGTGCTAGGTGGCCCTAAGGGTTGAGCCCCGTGTTGGCTATAACTACATACAGAGGGCCCACTTGCAAGTACCGGCCCTCTGACTCTGGGCGGTACTTCAGGTACAGGCTTCAACTCTTCGGACGGTCGGACGGACAACAAGGTAACCCTGGGGGCCCCCGCCCCCCAGAAGGGGGGGCTCCGCCAAAACTATATGACAATCCAATCCAAGACAATCGCCTAGGTGCAGACCGGGTGCGGACAGTTAACATATATGAAGTTTAATTGTTTATGATATTTCCCAGGACAGCGAGCATCCAAATTGTTGGCTGGGCTGCTGGAGCCAGGTAATGATAGCGCCTGGTGGGGCGTGGTGTTAAGGGAGCCCGTTATACGCGGGTGGGAAGCGGTCTACTACCTCAACTGGACAAGTTTCCATCGCGGTTGACAACGACCTCCAACGCCAAGAGCGACCGAAGTGGAGTCGACCCCCCAACTCTTCATCGACATGGTCTAGTGGTCTATCACTCGACCATTGTATATCACTTCAAGGGGCTTATGGAGCCATGTAACCAAGTTCTAGTTGATAAGATGGGCCCTCAGGAGCTGAAACCACACACACACGCACTGGAGCCCTGTAACCAAGTTCGAGTTGATAAGATGGGGCCCTTAGGAGCTGAAACCACACACACACGCACTGGAGCCCTGTAACCAAATTCAAGTTGATAAGATGTCCACGGCCCTTGGTAGCCCAAGCAATATCAGGGCCACCGGCACATACGTCGGGAGACCCACCTCCTGGGGTGGAATTCCTTGCACACACAAAATACAAGTTGCATTTGTTTACACGGAAGTAATACATCGAAAAAGGACGAGTCTTCCCACATCCAAAAGAAATAAAAGCCCAACAATCTTTGTAAATCAAGTCGCATGCAACGTATTCTCCACAGGAACATGCACAACGGCAGCATACAAACCATACCAAATAAACCTAAACATGCAACACACCACTAGGCTATAAATAAACAAACACTGGGCAACGTTTTTTCGATATAACCAAACTACAGGCAGATGCCTGCAACAGAGATACGCCGAGTACAGAATACACTAGACGACAATAGCTAGACACATAGATAACAATAATGATACAAACTGTGAAACTGTAGAATGAATACACCACACGACTACGACCAGACGACTGCCTAAGTGAAAGGAACCAATGGTGGCGATTTTGAGTATTCGAGGTAGGGCAAGTCCCTTTAGCCTATTAGGCTACCCTTGGACTGCAACATAAAAAACAAGCAATATTAAAGAAACACAAGCGATAAGTTTACTTGGCTACACCTGCTACATCGATTCCTACAGGGGGATGACAGCCTGGCTACACCTGCTGCATCCACTCCTACAGGGGGATGACAGCCTGGCTACACCTGCTGCTTCCACTCCTACAGGGGGATGACAGCCTGGCTACACCTGCTGCCTCCACTCCTACAGGGGGATGACAGCCTGGCTACACCTGCTGCATCCACTCCTACAGGGGGATGACAGCCTGGCTACACCTGCTGCATCCACTCCTACAGGGGGATGACAGCCTGGCTACACCTGCTGCATCCACTCCTACAGGGGGATGACAGCCTGGCTACACCTGCCTGCATCCATCCTAACAGGGGGATGACAGCCTGGCTACACCTGCTGCTTCCACTCCTACAGGGGGATGACAGCCTGGCTACACCTGCTGCATCCAATCCTACAGGGGGATGACAGCCTGGCTACAGCCGCTGCATCCACTCCTACAGGGGGATGACAGCCTGGCTACACCTGCTGCATCCAATCCTACAGGGGGATGACAGCCTGGCTACACCTGCTGCATCCACTCCTACAGGGGGATGACAGCCTGGCTACACCTGCTGCATCCACTCCTACAGGGAGATGATAGCCTGGCTACACCTGCTGCATCCACTCCTACAAGGGGATGACAGCCTGGCTACAGCCGCTGCATTGACTCCTTCAAGGGGATGACAGCCTGGCTACACCTGCTGCATCAACTCCTATAGGGGGATGACAGCCTGGCTACAGCTGCTGCATCGACTCCGTCAGGGGGATGACAGCCTGGCTACACCTGCTGCATCAACTCCTACGGGGGGATGACAGCCTGGCTACAGCTGCTGCATCAACTCCTGCAGGGGGATGACAGCCCCCCCCCCCCCCCCCCCCCCCCCCCCCCCCCCCTATTGGTGGTTAGCCCCAGTGCAAGCAAATGGGCTGGCCCCCTCAACCTCACGCCTCGTAATAAGGCGTTCCATTTATTTGTTTTATTCTCTTTACCACATTATATATTCCTGGTAAATGTATTTTTACTGCCGAAGACGGCAAGCAGCCAAATTGCTGGCTGAAGCTATCTAACCAAGTTCAAGTTCTCTCGACTACTCCTGCTGCATCAACTCCGTCCCCTGCAGGAGTGGCAGAGTTTTTCTTTTCAGCTACAAGCACCAGCTTCTAGGTAGCTACCTAGCTAGCTACCTGGCTATTCAGCCAAACCCTAGGCAGGCTAGTGCACCTGGAAGCCAGCAGTATCAGTTTTCTAGCACTGCTGTAACCTGTAGGCTTTGCCCAGTGGCTGGCTCAAGGAGCTACCGAGAAGCTGTTGCCTGCGAATGTCAACTCTTGCCTTCATCTTTTGCAACAACTCCCTAAAACAGTGGTAGCTAGGTAGCTTAGTGGTTGAGTAGCTGAGAGGTAATTCTTGCTTTTGCCTTCTGTATCATCTCCCAAGAGTGGCTGGTATCTATGTAGCTGAGTAACTGAGTAACCGAGTATCTGAATGTCAACTCTTGCCTTCAACTTCTGCGACAACTCCCTGAATCAGTAGTAGCTAGGTAGCTAAGTGGCCGAATAGCTGAGTAGCAGTTCTTGCTTTTGCCTTCTGTATAATCTTCTAAAAGTGGCTCGTATCTTTGTAGCTGAGTAGCTGAATGACAACTCCTGCCTTCACAATCTGCAACAACTGTTCAAAACGGCAAGTAGCTAAGTAGCTAAGTAGCGATTCTTGCTTTTGCCTTCTGTATCATCTCCCAAGAGTGGTTGGTATCTATGTAGCTGAGTAGCTGAATGTCAACTCTTGCCTTCACCTTCTCTGTAACAAAACCTCAAAATGGCTAGTTGTTAGGTAGCTAAATGGCTGAGTATCTGAGTGGTGCTCCTGTTTTTGCGTTCTTTATCATCTCCCAAAAGTAGCAGGTATCTATGTAGCTGGGTAGCTGAATGTCAAATCTTGCCTTAACCTTCTGCAACAACATCTCCAAACGGCTGGTAGCTAAGTACCTGAGTAGGGGAGTCGCTACTCATTCATGCTTTCACTTTCTGTGTCAGCTCCCACAGTGGCTGGTATCTATGGAGCTGAGTGGCTGAATGTCGACTCTTGGCTTCATCTTCTGCAACAACTCATAAAACAGAGGTAGCTAGGCAGCTAAGTAGCTGTGTGGTGATTCCTGTTTTTGCCTTTTGTATCATCTCCCAAGAGTGGCTGGTATCTATGTAGCTGAGAAGCTGAATCACAACTCTTGCCTTCACTTTCTGCAACAACGCCTCCGAAGGGCTAGTAGCTAAGTAGCTGAGTAGGGGAGTCGCTACTCATTCATGCTTTCACTTTCTGTGTCATTTCCCAAGAGTAGCTGGTATCTATGTAGCTGATTAACCAAGTGGCTGAGCAGCTGAATGCCAACTCTTGTCTTCATCTTCTGCAAAAACTCCTGAAACAGTGGTAGCTAGGTAGCTAAGGGGCCGAGTAGTTTACTCTCTCTCTCTCTCTCTTTCTCTCTCTTTCTCTCCTCAATCTACAGCCATTTTATGCAGGAATCTCCCAGAGTCCTAGACCTTATATTTTCAGTTATGAGCAGCATCTTCTAGGCAGCTCCCTGAACCAGCTGCTGGGCTAAGCCCCAAGATTTAAACAGTAATGGAAAGCTGACTCTGTCAACTTCCAGATGCACTGCTTTGCTTTAGGTTTGGCTGGGTAGGAAGCCTGGGGAGCTGCCTAGAAGCTGCTGCTCGTAGCTGAAAAGAAAGCTACAAGCAGTCTTGCGTTACTACATGTCCAATGGTCTTGCCATCATCTTTATTGCAAATGCATGTGTTGCATGCTTATTGCCAAGTGCACATTTATGTTGGCAACAGAGAGAGAATTTCCCGAATCTGACCGTGCAAGGTCATGGGTCAGGGTAGGCAGTGGCTATGTAGCTAAGACGTAGCTATCCACCTGCAAATTAGAAGTGCACCAGATTGTCTGCATACAGAGCCAGTGTTTCTTTCGGGGGGGTGCACCAGGGTACTACATTTTGTCATTTTGAAATGCGCGGAAGGTATAAGACGCATTCCATATGCATAGCATGTCCCCTGCGCAATGATGACATGCATACAGCTCACATGCATAGCATGGCCCCTGGCCAAGGATAGCTTACACATGGCTCATATGCACAAGGGTGACATACACATGGCTCATATGCACAAGGTAGCATACGCATTCCATATGCATACCATGCCCCTGCGCAATTATGACATGCATATGGCTCATGTGCATAGCATGGCCCCTTGCCAAGGATGGCTTACACATGGCTCATATGCATAAGGTAGCATATGCATTCCATTTGCACAAGGGTGACATACACATTCCATATGCATAGCATGTCTCCTGCGCAATGATGACATGCATATGGCTCATGTGCATAGCACGGCCCCTGGCCTAGGATGGCATACACACGGCTCATATGTAGGGATAGGCAATATGATATCATATGATATCATGTCATCATATGATATCATATGATGCCGGCGGTCTGACTAGGTAACTTTGGCCTGGGGCATCATATCAAATGATATTAAATCATATGATTTTTGTATGATATCATATGATATCATACTCGTCTTTGGTCAACATCATATGATTTGCCGTTCCCTACTCATATGCAGAAGGCTCTAGGGGTCTGCATCACAGCACGTTCAATCAACTCTGCATCTTCTTGAGACAGGGAAAGCATTTCCTGAAGCTGTAGGGGAGAGAAAGTTGTTTATAGTTGGATAGGTTGGCTTTGAATATGTTCATGTGTTTGTGTTAGGAGGTGAGGTTGGTGCTTGACATGTTGAGGGTTGAGCAGGGAAGTTGGTGTTAGATAGGTTGGTGTTGGATAGGTTGGTGTTGGATAGGTTGGTGTTGGATAGGTTGGGGGTCGAGCAGGGAAGTTGGTGTTAGGAGAGGTTTATGTTAGATAGGTTTATGTTAGGATAGGTATATATTGGATAGGTTGGTGTTTGATCGGTTGGTGCTTGGCATGTTGGAGGTTGAGCAGGGAAGGTGGTGTTAGGAGAGGTTTAGGTGAGACAGGTTGGTGTTAGGATAGGTTTAAATTGGATAGGTTGGTGCTGGATAGGTTGGTGTTTGATAGGTTGGTGTTTGACATGCTGGGGGTTGGGCAGGGAAACTGGTGTTAGGAGAGGTTAATGTTGGAAAATTATAGTTGGAAGTTGGTTTCCGACATGGTTGGGGGTTGAGAAGACACCAACGTCACCCGCCCACCCATGCACTCCAAGCCTATCCACCCACCTGCACTCTCCTACTCTAACCACCCACCCGCCCACCCACTCACTTCGAACACCTTCGCCCACCCACCCACCCACCCACTCACGCACTCCTAACACATCCACGCACCTATTCACCCACTCACGTGCATACTCCAACTCCACCCACCCACCTACACACCCACCCACCTATCTACCCACCCACCCACCCACCAACTCCACCCACCCATCTACCCACCCACGTGCCAACCCGACCATCCACCCTCTCCACACCTACCTGTGTCAAGGTAGCAAATGTGGGAGAGAATCCCACCATAATCTGATACAGAGCTAGCAGGTCTTCTCGGGAGCAGGGGGTAGAGTTCCCAATGGGCAGACGGCAGATGATATTCTGAGACAGAGCATTTTCAAGCTCAATGATCACGCGATTCCTGTTACCTACATGCATCTCTGCAACTGCCCTGCAAATGAAAGCAAATAAATTAATAAATAAATAAGTACATATCTCTACGTACATAAATAAATAGTACACCTTATTACGAGGCATGAGGTTGAGGAGGCCAGCTCGTTTGCTTGCACAAGGGCCAACCACCTGAGAGTTATTACATATTGTGAGCCAGGGCGTTGTCAAGCTTGATCATCACACAACTCCTGTTACCTACATGCGTCTTTGCTACTGCCCAGCACATGGGTATCAATACACATGGTAGGCCAGAGCGTTGTCAAGCTTGGTCATCACACGATTCATGTTACCTAAACGCAGCTCTATTATTGCCCAGCACATGGAGATCAATACACATTGCGGTCAAGAGCGTTGTCAAGCTCGGTCATCACACGATTCATGTTACCTACACACAGCTCTATTATTGCCCAGCACATGGAAATCAATACACATTGCGGCCAAGAGCATGGCAAGCTTGATCATCACACAATTCCTGTTACCTACATGCATCTCTACTACTGCCATGCAAATGAGAGCAAAAACACATTGCGGGCCAGGGCATTGTCAAGCTTGGTCATCACACGATTCCTGTTTCCTACATGCATCTCTACTACTGCCATGCAAATGAGAGCAAAAACACATTGCGGGCCAGGGCATTGTCAAGCTTGGTCATCACACGATTCCTGTTCCCTACATGCATCTCTGCTATTGCCCTGCTAATGAGAGCAAATACACTTTGTGGTCCAGAGCTCTGTCAAGTTGAATCAGATGCCAATGATGCGCTCGTGTCCTAGTAGTACATGCTGACAGTCATCACGTGATTCCTCTTATACACATGCATATCTGCTATTACCCTCCAAATGGGAATAATAAATAGGCACATGTTTCCAGAGAGCCTTGAGTAGCGACCGGTATATCATATGATGTTGACCAAAGGCGTGTATGCTATCATATGATATCCTACAAATTGTATCATGTGATATTGTATACATGAATGATAACTTTAGCCTAAGCAGACGGCCCGCATCATATGATATCATATGACGACATGATATCATATGATATCTTATTGCTGCTCCCTAGATATCGCGTCACCAGAAACCACGATCATTATGGTAGTCATAGTCACAATCACCACCACTACCACTCATACCTACGGAACGGCAACTAATATTAGTGTTTGAAAAACTTATATTAACTAATATTATTATAGTGTCGCAATAATATTAGTTTTTCAAATAAATTCGAAATTCTGGTGAGACGGCTCGTCCGACTAATATTATATAATATTATTTATTCAGTAATATTATATAACATAGCCGGCCCCTACTAATACCACTACCATGATCCTCCTCCTCCTCCTCCTCCTCCTCATTATCTTCACTACCACCGTACGTGACACACCACCACCATTATCACCATCCTTATT